>CM053769.1:168676484-168744769 GCA_028658325.1 Potorous gilbertii | reverse complement strand
CCTTTTGATCCAGTTCCTCCCCAAGAGTGTTGACTTAAAATTTCTCCCTCCTCCCATTGCCCTCCCTTCCTTCATCCCCCCCATCCTGCTTATCCCCTTTCCCCCCATTTTCCTGTATTGTAAGATAGGTTTTCATATCAAAATGAGTGTGCATTTTACTCCTTCCTTTAGGCAAATGTGAGGAGAGTAAACTTCCTGTTTTTCTCTCAGCTCCTCTCTTTTTCCCTCCACTAAAAAGTCTCCTGCCTTCCTCTTCTATGAGAGATAATTTGCTCCATTCCATTTTGCCCTTTCTCCTCCCAATATATTTCTTTGTCACTGCTGAACTTCATTTTTTTAAGATATGATCCCATCCAATTCAATTCACTCTGTGTGTTCTCTGTCTCTGTGTGTGTATACACGTGTGTATGTGTGTGTATGTGTATATGTGTGTGTGTGTGTGTATGTGTGTAATCCCACCAAGTACCCAGATACTGAAAAGTTTCAAGTTACAAATATTGACTTTCCATGTAGGAATGTAAACAGTTCAACTTTGGTAAGTCCCTTATGACTTCTCCTTGCTGTTTACTTTTTCATGCTTCTTCTCATTCTTGTGGTTGAAAGTCAAATTTTCTTTTCAGCTCTGGTCTTTTCATCAAGAATGCTTGAAAGTCCTCTATTTCATTGAAATACCAGTTCCCCTGAAGTATTATACTCAGTTTTTCTGGGTAGGGGATTCTTGGTTTTAGTCCTAGCTCCTTTGACTTCTGGAATATCCTATTCCATGCCCTGCGATCCCTTAATGTAGAAGCTGCTAGATCTTGTGTTATCCTGATTGTATTTCTACAATACTTGAATTGTTTCTTTCTAGCTGCTTGCAATATTTTCTCCTTGACCTGGATCTGAGCTCCTGCCTGCTTTGGGAGTCCCTGTCCACTGCTGCCTCTGCTGCTGCCTCACGAAGGGGCCTGAGTTATGGAGACACCGCACTCCCCTCTTGGCCCACCAAACAGTCTCTCTCACTGACCTGTAGCTCCTGTGGGTGGATGGACCTTTGTGGCTGCTGGAGATTCTGTCCCTGAAGTCTGCTCGGATCTGCTCCTCTCGGGCCACATGGCCAGGGCAGGGCTGAGCTCTGCTCTGGGTCCAATGCCCGACGGACCTTTGGTGATGGTTTTTCAGGTCTTTCTGGAACAGAAATGTCCTCCACTGCATTGTTCTGTGGCTTCCACCACTCCAGAATTTGTTAGGAGTTTTCTTTACAGATACTTTATAGGCTGTGGTTTTGCAGCTAGCATATGTGTGTCTTTCTATGCCATTTTGGCTCCTTCCCAGAATCTTAGTATTTTAAAGCCTTATATGACTGCTTTATTTCTAATAAAAATTCATAATTTAATTTCTCATTATCTTTGATTGATACAGAAAACATGATTCCTAGTTCTCATGGAATATCCAAGACAGATTTGAAAAAGTAATATAGCCAACACACGATGATCTCGTTAAAAATCATCCAGGTCAGCACCATTGGTAGATATTTTTAAAAGAAAGTGTAGTGAAGCTCTTTTTTGAGTAGATATTGACTGGCATCAAATATTAATTTTGATTTTAAAGGGGATTTAAGCTTCAGTCCTTCATTGTACTGAAAATCTATGGCTCATGGAGATTTTCCAAGGACACAGAACCCTTTTTTTTCAATGATGGGCTTCTGTGATTGGACTCCTAGTCTATGTTCTTAGAACATTACAAAAATTTAGAAAGAAAGATATTACATTCATATTTGCTATTGTCAATTATCTCCAAATATCTTTACTGTAATGATATTGCCTTTACATCACAGAGACTAAGTAGTCTTGCAGAGGGTAGCCCTGGCAATGAATTATCTCACTACCTGATGTTGATCAAAGTGTTTAGAATTAATTGATTTTGTTAGTCACTTCCAATTATTTGTCTACTTGTCAAATTCACACAGTAGTCAACTCAATATAGTTAAAGCTCAATGATGAATACTTGATTATGAAAAGACATTTTTTTTGGAAATCAGTAAACCTGGTTTTCCTTGAAGGATAGACATCAGTATAGAAAAGATCTTGAGTATATAAAATTTCTCCTTTCAGGTCTATATTGGTCATTTATTGATTGTGCACAGTCAACTTTGGGTTTTTTTTTTACTTCAGAAAAACAGAATTAAAATGAATTCCATTTACTATACCACAGAAATAATTTATGAGGGAACTACGTCATCCTTCATTGTTGCTAGGCATAGGAGAGGCCTCAGAATACATAGTTGGTCTTGATTCTATGAACTGAAGTCAGCTATCATCATAATTTAATACCACAAAAATGTTTTAACAATTCCCATTTATAAAATAGTTTAAAATTTGTAGAGTGTTTTCCTTATAACATTCCTATAATGTAGAGAGTGAAATATTATTTTTACAGATGAGGAAACTAAGGTCTAATGATTTGCCTGTGGTCAAATATCTGAGGATAAATTTTGTATTATGCCTTGTGGGATAGATGTGGAGAGGCAAGTTTCAGTTTGTATATCATTAGAAAAGCAGAGTTTCTTTGCAAATATATGCTTCTTTGTTTACATTTGCAAAATATTTGAATCCAGAGCTTATGTCATTTAAGTTCAGCTCCATGTTCACTATTCTATGCTGCTTTTCAACTGATCATTTCAGGATCCACTTTGAAATTCGCTTGGTTTAGCTAATAAAGATAAACAGAGATCTGCTATTTTCATGGAGACATGAAAGAGTGAATTTGTCCTTTTTAGAAAAAGGTATTGAGATAAGAACTAATGTCACTGATAAGGAAGCAGGGGACAGATTCAGAATGGTAAGAAAAAGAGTAGATGGCTAATGTACACTGCAAGATAAGTTATGGGAAGAATGGATTCAAATATAAGCTTCTCCTTTCCTTTATTTCCCAAAGATAGAATTCTCTACCATGAATAGAGGGACATCGTTTCTAAATGAGTTCTGAGAGGCATTTTATACTAATTTGTATTGTTGCTACTGTAAGTCTTGGATTGACTAATAGTGGCTCCACCAGCACAACTATGTTTCATAGATTGTGGCCTCTTCACATATCATTGATTTAATTTAAATATTCCACTCTAGTCTAAGGATTGACTTTGATTATGTGGGTTGTTCTAGCTTGCTGTTATAATGAGAGATTCAACAAACAAAGCATAATAAAATAATTAAAAATATCAACTTATTGTGCAGACATTCTTAATTAGTCACTGTTAATTACTTGAACATGAGTGTCACTGAAATAAAGATTCCATGTAATGTAGATAAATAGGTCAATAGGTAGATCATTTATTAAGGACATATGTGTTTATTATCATGTAACCATGTAGTGTGCAAAGTACTGATACACAAAGAAAAATCATTCAAGACAGTGGATGGACTTGGGTATAATGTGAGTAAGTTAACTTGTAAAAGGGTGCTGGAAAGGGAAATGATTTAGACACTATGATCTGGAGATAACTGAGACAGAGTTAAGGAATAGATCCAAGAATGATAAAGCAAATGTCCACCTGTCAGCTCTCAAAGTGGTTCCAAGGCAGAGTCTAAGTTTCTACTAGGGTGGAAGTAGGGTTGAAGTCTAGAGTCGAGGATTTCTAAAAGTGATCTTGAAAATGATAACATCCATTTCCTTTATTTGGCAATGAAAACCTTAGGACCATGGAACTCAAGTAACTTTCCTAAAAATCACATAGATGAATTAAAATTTTAAAAATGGTGAAACATTCTCTTTGCATCCTCCTCTTATTTATTTACATTTAACATTCACTATTTTAAAATTTTGAATTACAAATTGTCTCCTTCACACCTCTACCCCACCCATTGAGAAGGCAAACAATATTAGTTCTACATGTGAAGTCATGCAAAACATTTCTACATATGCCATGTTGGGAAAAAATATAGTTAAAAAAGTATGCATCAGTCTTCACTAAGAGGCCATCAATTTCTTCTGGAGGTGGATGGCATAGTTCATCATGGAATCTTTGGGAATTGTTTTGGATCTTTATCTTTATGGATGAACATCATTACAACACTGTTATGTGTAAAATGTTCTTCTGGTTCTGCTCACTTAACTTTGCTCGCTTCATATAAGGCATCCTAGGTTTTTCAGAAACCAATTTCCCATCATTTTATACAGCAAAACAGTATTCCAACACAATCCTATACCAAAATCTGTTTAGTCATTCTTCAATTGATGGGCAGCCCCTAAATTTCCTATTGTTTGCTACCACAAGAAGAGGAGATACACACACACACACACACACACACACACACACACGCACACGCACACACGTTCTTTCTCCTTTGATCTCTTTGAAGTATAGACCTAGAAGTAGTATTTCTTGGTCAAACAATGTGCATTGTTTTATAGCTTTTTGAGCACAGATCTAAATTGTTCTGCATAATAGTTGAAGTAGAGCACAACTCTGCCATGAGTGCATTGGTGCCACAATTTTTTTACATCTCCTCCAGCATTGGTTATTTTCTTTTTCATTCATATTAGTCAATCTGATAGGTATGAGATGGTACCACACAGTTGTTTTACCTTTCATTTTTCTAAATAATGTGACAGAGTATTTTTGCATGTGATTCTTTTTTGTTTTATTTAGTATTTTATTTTTCCCCAGTTACATTATCTTACCATTGGTTGCTAAAATTTTGCGTTACGAATTCTCTCCCATCTTTTCTCCCCACACCACCTCACGAAGAAGGCAAGCCATTCAATATAAGTTCTACACATGTAGTCGTGCCAAACATATCCATGAGAGTCATATTGTGAAAGGAAAAGTGGACGAGGAAAAAAATCTCAAGAAAAATAAATTTTAAAAAACGTTTGCTTCACCCTGTGTTCAGACACCATCAGTTCTTTCTCTGGGGATGGAAAACATTTCTTCTACATAAACCCTTCAGTGTAGCGGATCATCTTGTAATGTTGCTATTACTTTGTATATGGTGTGTTTCTCTTTGAATCAACCCATGAAAGTGTGTTCAGGTTTTTCTGAGTGCATCTTGCTCATAGTTTCTTACAGTACAATAATATTCCATTAAAATCACATACCACAACTTGTTCAGTATTCCCCAATTGAAGGACTTCTCTTCAATTTTAATCCTTTACTCCCAGAAAAGAGTTGCTATAAATATTTTTGTACATATAGGTCCTTTTCCTTTTTAAAAATGTCTTTTGCAATACAGTCCTAGCTGTTTTGCTAGGTCAAAGGGTATATGTGGTTTCATAGTTCTGTGGGCATTGTTTCAAGTTGCTCTACACAGGGGCTGAATCAGTGCACAACTTCACCAACAGTGCATTAAAGTCTTGTGCTTCCCAAATCCCCTTCAACATCTGCCATCCTTTTATCTCCTAATAGTGAAGCTAATAGATATTAGGTAGTGCCTAAGCATTCTTTTAATTTGCATTTTCCCAATCAGCAGTGAATTAGAGTATTCTTTTATGTGGTTATAGATAGCTTTGATTACTTCACCTGAAAACTGATCATATATTTTGACCATTTATCAATTGGGAAATGCCTCTTATTTTATAAATTTGACTCAGTTCTCTACATGTTTGAGAAATAAGGCCTTTATCAGAAAAAAAACTTACTTCAAATTTTTTTTAGTTACAATTACTAATTTTATTTCCCTCCATCCTATTTCTGCTACCCCCATTTATTTTATTCTCTCTCTCCTTTCACTCTTTCCCTATTCAAAAGTGTTTTACTTCCCCCAATCTGCTCTTCCTTCTGTAAGTCTCCTTTCTCTTATCCTTTTCCCTTCTACTTTCCTGTAAGAGAATATAGATTCCTTTACCCAATTGATTATGTATATTATTCCCTCTTTGAGCTGATTCTGATGGGAATAAGATTCACTCACTTCCTTCACCTTTTCTTCTTTTCCCTCTACTATAAAAGCTTTTTTTTACCTCTTTGATATGAAATAATTTACCCCATTCTACCTCTCCCTTTCTCTTTCTCTTAAGACATTCTTCTCTCATTCCTAACTTTGTTTGTTAGATATTATCCCTTCATATTCAACACATACCTGTACCCTCTGTCTGTTTATATTCTTTCTAACTACCCTAATAATGAGAAAGGTCTTAGGAGTTAAAAATATCCTCTTCCCATATAAGAATGTAAACAGGTTAAGTTTGTTAAGTCCCTTACAATTTCCATTTCTTATTCTTCTTATACTTCTCTTGAGTTTTGTATTTGAAAGTCAAATTTTCTATTCAGTTTTGGTCTTTTTACTAAGAATGTTTGAAATTCCTCTATCTCATTGAATATCCATTTTTCTCCCAGAGCAATTATATTCATTTTTACTGAGTAGGTGATTTTTGGTTGCAATCCTAGCTCATTTGCCTTCCAGAATATCATATTCCAAGTGTCCCAATCCTTTAATGTAGAATATGCTCCATTTTGTGTTATCCTGACTGTGGTTCCATAATACTTTAATTGTTTCTTTCTGGCTGCTTGCAATATTTTATCCTTGACTTTGATAACTTTGGAATTTAGCTATAATATACAGTGGTAGATTTCCATTTCAAGAAAGCCTATGTAATAAATATTACACATTTTGTTGAGAACTGTGCATCTTTTCTTTGCTTCCTGGTCAGTTGTCTTTTGTTTTCTGCTGTGCACTTTTTTACTTTGTTCTTTTTTCTGACTTCATATTCCCCAACCCCAGAAGGTGACAGTTAAGCATTGATACACACGCACACACACACACACACACACACACACTCTCACACACTTACACTCAGATATTTATAATCACCCTCACACATAGACATATATGTTTATATGCATCTATGTGAGCGTGTACTATACTTATTTGTCCTCTGCCTCTCTGAGAGTGGATAACTCCTTCTTGAGTCCAAGTCCTTTCCTAAGTCCATCAGCTCAACATTTCCTACATCATAACAGGGGCAGCTAGGTGGTGCACCAGTGCAAGAGTCAGGAGGACCTGAGTTCAAATCTCACCTCAGACACTTGACACTCACTAGCTGTGTGACCTTGGGCAAGTCACTTAATCCCAATTTCCTCATCCTGGGTCATCTCCAGTCATCCTGATGAATATCTGGTCATTGGATTCAGATGGATGTGGAGGAGAAGTGAGGTTGGTGACCTCTACAGCCCTCTCTCACTCAAAACAAAGTGCAAGTTGTGTCATTATTTCTCTGATGGCATGGTCTTCTTCAGCAATGAAGGATGAACACATACACCACAACAAAATTTCAATTTTACATTGTCTAGTTGTTTTAAATAGTCTGAAACAATATTGCTTAATATGGCTGACATATTGTAGCTTCCCTATCTTTCTATTTTCATTAAATCTCTTTAAGCCTTAAGTTTGTCCAAGATCATGATTGTCACCACTGTTCCTTTTTCCCTAACGAATTCTACTGATCTTTATTTTATGTTTTTGCATATATCATAGGTCCTATCCCTCCTGACTCCTCTACTCTTCTTCCACCCATTACCTCATCCTTCTATTACTTAATCTATTCCCCCTCCAAGGATCTCTCCCTTATCCCTCAATCCCATTAATCTAAAAACCTTCTATACACCCTTTTAAACTATTCCCTTACTCTCCCCTCTAAAGATCCATCTCTTATGCTCTCCCCACTCCCAATCCCTTTAGCATTTTATTTCTATCTGAATTCAGAAGACTTTTATACTCTTCCAAATATATATGGATTGTTCCCTCTTGAACTCATTCTAGTGAAAGCAGATTTCCAAAACTTATTAGCCCTCCTCCCCCATTTAATTCCTCTGTGTGAGTTCTTCCTGTTATACCTCATTTGTGTAAAATAATTATTTTTTGTAGCTATTCCTTAACAATTTTACTTTTGGAAATAATATCATGCTCAGGTCTACCTAAATATTTCTTATGAAGTACCCAATTACTAGTAACAATCTTAGACACATGTTTGATGTTTCCACATAAAACAGGTAAATTGTCTTTATTGAGTCCTGTATAACTAGCCTTCGGTACATTCCTTTTATTTCTCTTAGATTTTCTATGTCAAATCTTCTATTAAATTTAGTGTTTTTAAACAAAATCCTAAAAGTCATTAAATATTTGTTTTTTTTCCATTCAGAATTATGATGCCCGAGTGTAGGGTATGTTCAAGGAGGCCCAGTACCTTCGGTTTGATGGCTGCTGAGCCCTTTGCAGGGCTGCTTTCCACCTTAGTGTACACCTGTTCTTCCCAACTCTCACCTGTGGCTCCAAGAGGCTGCAGCATGCACAGTGGCCACACCCCAGTAAACCATTCTGGCAAAGGGGTAAAACCAGGTTGAGGGTAACCAAGGGGTCTCAAGGTCTCTCTCAAGAACTTTGGATTTGACTGTGCAACATGAGAGACACTATCACAGGACCACTCAGTATCGTGTGCTCACATCAGAAAAGGTGATGTGCTCTGTGAATGAAGCAGAATTGAAAGAGCATAAGGAAAACATAGGATGCACAAATGTGGAGTATCCATCCCAAATGTTCACATGGACTAGCTGTGCCCAATCTGTGGTAGAGCATTCCAAGCTTGTATTGGTCTGATCAGTCACAGTTATAGACATTGAAACTTCACTTTATCATGGTGATGCCACTTTGGTCCTCTTAGAGAACAAAAGACAACAACTAACCAACCAACTATTTTTGGCCAGAATACTAGTTCTTTGGCTCTTTGATATATACTCCTCCAAGACCTGTGGTCTTTTTGTGTCACTGTTGCTAGGTCTTGTGTGATTCTAATTGTTTCACCACCATTGTCTTCCTTAAGGATCTCCTTTTCTAATTGGTTGTCTTTCTTTTCATAATCTTTTTATTTTTCTTGGATTATTTTTTTTCTCAATCTCTCTCATAAGATTTTTAAGATCTTTGTTAAGATCTATAAGTTCTTTTAGGGCAGGTGACCATTTCACATTACTTTTTGGGATAGAAGAGGGTTTCTTTGCTTCAGTATTCTTTTCTGAAGTTGAATTCTGGTCTTCTCTACAACCAAAGTAACTTTCTATGGTTTATTTCTTTCTCCATTGCCTGCTTATTTAAAAAAAAAATGTAGCAGCTTTTTTTTTATCACCTCTAGCCCTGGGGGATAGGGGATGGTGTCTCTAACCTGAGATCCTTCAGTTCTCCCTTCTGGTCTAAAACCAAAACCAAGATCTCTAACCTCCAGTAAGAGCCCACAGGAAATGGTGTCCCTGCCCACTACTTCTATGCTCAGTAGGATTGTACTGACTCCTTCCCACCCAGGACTGCTTCTCCTATGACATAACTACAAGGTCTTGTATTCCTTGTCAGCAGAGGTTAACTTGATCTTCCCCACCTCAGATGCCCAACTCCCCTCACTGTCCCTAGGGTAAAAGTTCCTGTGGCTGGGGCTGAGACTGCTTCTCAACCCAGCTAACCCCAGGGCTCTCTACTTTTTGTTTAAGTGGAACTAGCCTGGAGATACTTATTCTTCAGAGGGACCAACCCTCACCCTAGAATTTATCCTCAGATCTTCCCCCATTTTCCCAGAAAGACCACTGCTCTTCACCTATTCTTATTTATTTTTACTGCCCTATGTTGACCCCGAGGTGCTACTGTGTCTCATTTGTGGGGGGCAATCTGGAGAGCTTGGATTTTCTGACCTATTCTACCATCTTCCCAGAATACTCTCTATGCAGAGTGTTATATCCCTTTGGGCATAGTTCTAAATGATTCCAAAATGGTTGGATCAGATCACAAATCCACTAATGATGCATTAGGGTTTCAATTTTCCTATATCTCCAATATTTGGCATTTTCCTTTTCTGTCATATTAGTCTATCTGGTAGGAGTGAGATGGTACCCCAGAGTTATTCTGATTTGCGTTTTTCTAATCAATAGTTGTTTACAGAATTTTTATATGACTATAGACTTAATTTCTTCACCAGAAAACTGCCTATTCATATTCTTTGACCATTTATCAATTGGATAATGACTTGTTGAATATGATCATCTCATGGAAAGCTTTATGTTTCCAGCTTACTGCTACATTTTCCAAAGTTTTGTGTAGCACAGTGGTTTAGCTCAGTTTTCATTAACATAAAAATCTGCATTTGTCAGAGTAGGGTCATTTTGTCCTTAGCTATAGCAGAATATAGACACTGTAATTGGATTAATAAAGGAAGAAATGTCATTATGACTTCACATTGCATTTAGATATGATTAACTAGAGAAGGGCAAGATGCCATCGCAAATTATTTCTTTTTTTAACAGGATTAGCATTGATAGAGTTCCTGTTGATGTCTATAAAAGGAGATAAATGAATAAAGTAAAATAGTATGCCCCAATCTATTGATTAATCCTGAAGATGCTAAAGAACTTATCTTGACAAGACAGGTAGGTATGAATAGACCTTGTCTTTACCATTAAACAAGGGTACCTTAAGCAATTCTTTTTTTCCTTAATCTTACACAGTTAAGCCAAGAACACCCAAATCATCTTATTATCAGCAACTATGTTTTTATAGTAATATCTTCACCTAAAGAACGTTTTTTTTTATTGTTTTATTATTTAACCGAAATGCTTATTGTGTCTTTGGGAACAAGTCATTTCATTTTGCATTCTAACTCTTAGTAGAGAGTCCAGAACACACTAGATGTTTAATAAAAATGTTTGCTTGTTTGGGAAAAAAATTCTTTTTATTAAATTGTAAGTTTCTTCATGGCAATTCTATTCATTATGATGTACTCCGAGTGCCTATAATGCTAATATAACTTCTTACATTAATTTTTTACATTAAGAGTATTTTAATCTTCCAATTACATGTAAAGATAGTTTTCAACTTTCACTTTTATAAGATTTTGAGTTCCAAATTTTTTTCTCTATCCTCCTTTCCTCCACTTGCCCCTTCCCAAGATGGCAAGCAATTTGATATAAGTTGTATATATACAATCATATTAAACACATTTCCACATTAGTCATGTTGTGAAAGAAGAATCATAAAAAAGGGGAAAATCATGAGAAAGAAAACAAAAAAAGTTAAAATAGTATGCTTCAATCTGCATTCAAACTATATAATTCTTTCTCTGGATGTGGACAGTATTTTCCATATGAGCCTTTGGAATTGTCTTAGATCATTGCCTTGCTGAGAAGAGCTAAGTCTAATATTCTTGATAATTACACAATGTTACTGTTAATGTGTACAATGTTCTCCTGGTCTTGCTCACTTCACTCAGCATCAACTCATGTAAGTCTCTACGTTTTTCTGAAATCCAACCGCTCATTATTCTGTATAGCACAATAGTATTCCACGACATTGTACATTGTTCAGCCATGCTCCAAATGATGGGAACCCCCTCAATTTTCAATTCCTGACCACCACAAAAAGAACTGCTATATATATTATTGCATATATGGATCCTTTTCTCTTTTTAATGATCTCTTTGGGATATAGACCTAGTAGAGGTATTGCTGGATCAAAGAGTATGCAGAATTTTATAGTCCTCTGGGCACATAAATTGCTCTCCAGAATGACTGGATCAGTTCACAATTCTACCAGCACAGCATTAGTGTTCCAGGTTTCCTGAACATTTACCATTTTCCTTTTCTGTTTTATTTTTGTAGTGCCAACACCATATTCACAGCACCTACAGAGGCCATGAATGTGCCAGCACAATTCTGAATCACAAAATGCAACAGATTCTCCACATGGAAGTTAAAATCCAAACATTTACTCAGATACAAGGAAGTCAAATCCTGACACCAGAAAGCCAAATTCATTATAGTAACAGACATCTATACACAGTAATAATACCATTCCCAAGCCTTCCCTCTGTTCAGTTTCCCACAAACCAGCTCCCTTAAACAAATCACAAACTACTTCTCTCACTCATGCTAAACCAGCTGCCTTTCCCAAACCTGATTGCTCTCTAATTTCCTCCCAGCTCTGCCTCTTCTTGTTCTACCCTTCCTGTTCCACCCCTTCCTGTTCCACGTTACTTAGACTTCTGTAACTCAGACTTTCATGTGACTTAAGCAGGCCACTATTTAATTATTTAATTAATTGATATTAAGTAGGTCCTATTAATGGATGGGAAAGATTTTCCCATCAAGAAGCAAAATTACATTAACAATAAGCAAAAATGCATTATCAACACAATCATCCAATCTGATAGGTGTGAGGTGGTACCACAGAGTTGTTTTAATTTGCATTTTTCTAGTCAATAGTGATTTAAAACATTTTTAAAATATTACCATAGAGATCTCTAATTTCTTCATCTGAAAACTGCTTGTTCATATCCTTTGAACATTTATTAACTGGGGAATGATTTATAATCTTATAAATTCTAGTCTTCTCTCTATATATATAAAAAAGAAATCTTTATCAGAAGCCTTGCCTGTAAAAGGTGCTTCACAGCTTTTTTCTTCCCTTCTAATCTTGATTGGCATTGGCTTCCCTTGTACAAAATATTTTTAGCTTAATATAATCAAAATTATTCATTTTGCATTTCATAAGGTATCTTACAAATAAACTTGCTCTCCTAATTTGCTTATGGTATTACCCTTTATGTCTAAATCATGTGTTCATTTTGATCTTATTTTGGAATAGGACGTAGGTTGTTGGTCTATGCCTAATTTCTTCCACTCTGTTTTCTAGTTTTCCCAGCAGATTTTTGTCAAATAATGAGTTATTGTCTGAGAACCTCTAATCTTTGGGTTTATCAAATAGTAGATTACTCAGTGATTATTGTGTCTTGTGTACCTAACTTATTCGACCTATGCACCACTCGATTTTTTAGCCATTACTGAATAGTTTTGATAATTACTGCTTTATAACATAGTTTTAGATCTGATATGGCTAGTCTACAAACCTTACCATCAGAGGAAGACATCAAAGTCAAGGCTTCTATATCCAAAACCTCCAAAAAAGTGTTCAATGGTCTTAGGTCATGGAAGAGCTCAAAAAGGATTTTGCAAATCAAGTAAGAGAAGTAGAGAAAAACTGGAAATAGAAAAGAGAGTGATGCAAGAAAATCATGAAAAGCAAGTCAACTGCTTGCTAAGAGAGACCCAAATTGCTGAAGAAAATAACACTTTAAAATATAGATTAATGCAAATGGCAAAAGAGGTCCAAAAATCCAATAAGGAGAGAATACTTTAAAAAGCAGAATTAGTCAAATGAAAAAGTAGGCCCAAAAGCTCACTGAAGAAAATAATTCCTTCATCTGAGGAAGCAGCTTCCTCTGCGGAATCTTGGGCATAACAGGCCAGGACAGGTGTGCAGCTGAACCGAGTGAGTGAGATCCGCAGAGCCCCAGGTATCTGCAATAGCTGCTCCCAAGACTGTCAGACTGCAGATTAAATGTCTGTAAGTAATGTACTTGAACTTCCAGGTGCCAAAATGGTGGAGTGATTGGTAAATGCTCCCTCCCTCTCCCCTTGTTGACCTTGAAAGAACAATAAAATATTTATCCAAAAAATCCTGGAGAAGTGGAATCAGCAGAAGGGGCAAACAGTCTTGTAGCACGTGAAGCTAGGAAAATTGCTAAGGAAGATTCCTCTTTCTGTGGCTGAAGGGAAATAGTGCAAGACCAGAGTTGTCCCAGACAGCCCCAGGTCAGGGAATAAGGAGATCTAAATGAGATGGATGATTATTTTAAAAAATATAAATTGCCTAGATTAACAAAAGAGGAAGTTGAATACTTAAATATCATCTCAGAAAAACAAATTGAACAAACCATCGATGAACTCCCTAGGAAAAAGTCTCCAGGATGGAATGGACTTACAAGTGAATTCTGACAAATATTTAAACAATAGTTAACTCCAATACTATATAGACTATTTGAGAAAATTGGGAAAGAAGGCGTCCCTCCCAATTTTTTTATGATACAAATATGGTTTCAATACCTAAACCAGCAAGAGAAAATACAGAAAGAAAATTATATACCAATTTCTCTAATGAATATTGATGAAAAAATTATAATACAATTTTAGCAAAAAGAATACAGTGGCTTATCACAAGAATAATACATTATGATCAGGTAGGATTTATATTAGGAACGAAGAGCTGGTTCATTAAGAAAACTATTAGCATTATTGATCATCTCAACAACTAAACTTACAGAAACCATGTGATTATCTCAGTAGATGCAGAAAAAACTTCTGACAAAATACAAAACCGATTCCTATTGAAAACACTGGAGATCATAGGAATAAATGGAACTTTCCATAAAATAATAAGAAATATCTACCTAAAACTTTCAGCAAGAATTATGTGCAATGGAAATAAGCTAGATGTATTCCCACTGAGATCAGGGGTGAAACGAGGATGTTCATCACCACTATTATTCAATATAGTACTTGAAATGTTAGCTGCAGCAATAAGAGAAGAAAAAGAAATTGAAGGAATTAGAATAGACAAAGAAGAAACTAAGTTATCACTCCTTGCAGATGAAATGATGACATACTTAAAGAATCCCAAAGATTCAAGTACAACACTACTTGAAATAATACACAACTTTGACAAAGTTGCAGGTTACAAAATAAATCCACACAAATCTTTTGCATTTCTATATGTTACTAACAAAGTCCAACAGCAAGAGATAGAAAAAGAAATTCCATTAAAACTAGGGTAGATGCTGTAAAATATTTGGGAATCTACCTGCCAAAACAAATCCGGGGAATATATGAACACAATTACAAAACACTTTTCACACAAATAAAGTCAGATCTAAGTAAGTGGAAAAATCTCAGTTGCTTGTGGGTAGACTGACTTAATATTATAAAAAAGACAATTCTATTTAAATTAATTTGCTTATTCAGTGCCATAACAAACTATCAGATAATTATTTTCTAGAGCTAGAAAAAATATTATCAAAATTCATCTGGAAGAAGAAAAGGTCCAGAATAGCAAGGGAACTAATGAAAAGAAATTCTAGGAAGGTGGCCTAGCTCTACCACATCTCAAATTGTATTATAAAGCAGCAATTATCAAAACCTCCTGGTACTGGTTAAGAAACAGAAAGGTAGACAAGTGGAATAGGTTAGGTACTCAAAACACAGTAGTTGATGAATATAGTAATCTATTATTTGATAAACCCAAGGGCCCCAGATTCTGGGATAAGAACTCATTGTTTAACAAAAATTGATGGGAAAACTTGGTAACAGTGTAGGGGAAACTAGGCATAGACCAATGCCTGACACTGTACACAAGAATAAAGACCAAATGGGTAAATGACCTAGGTATAAAGACAGATATTATAAACAAATTAGTGGAGCAAGGAATAGTGTATTTATCAGATTTATGAAGAAGAATTTTTGACTAAACAAGAGATAGAAAGCATTATGAAGTGCAAAATGAATAATTATGATTACAAGAAACTGAAAAGTTTTTGCACAACCAAACTCAATGTAGCCAAGATTAGGAGGGAAGCAGAGAACTGGCAAAGAATTTTTGCAGCTAGTGTCTGTGATAAAAGCCTCATTTCTAAAGTATATAGAAACTGAGTCAAAGTACAAGAGTACAAGTCATTCCCCAATTAATAAATGATCAAAGTATATGAATAGTCAGTTTTCAGAGGAAGTAATTAAAGGTATCTCTAGTCATATGAAAAAGTGCTCTAAAATCACTTTTGATTAGAGAGATGCAAATCAAAACAACTCTGAGATACCACATCACACCTATCAGATTGACTAACATGACAAAACAGGGAGATGATAAATGTTGGAGAGTTGGAATACTAATTCATTGTTGGTGGAGCTGTGAGCTGATCCAACCATTCTGGAGAGCAATTTGGAACTATGCCCAAAGGTCTGCAAATATGCGCATACCCTTTGACCCAGCAACATTGGTTCTAGTACTGTGTCCCCAAGAGATCATAAAAATGGGAAAAGGTCCCACATGTACAAAAATATTTATAGCAGCCCTCTTTGTAGTGACCAAAAACTGGAAATCAGGGTGATGTCCATCAATTGGGAATGGCTGAGGAAATTGTGGCATATGAATGTAATGGAAGACTGTTGTGCTATAGGAAATGATGTGGAGGAAGACTTCAGAAAGGCCTGGACTTACATCGACTGATGCTGAGTGAAAGGAACAGAAGCAGGAGAACTTTGTAAACACCAGCAACCACAGTGTGTGAGGAATTTTTCTGGTAGACTTAGTAATTCATTGCAATGCAAGGACTTAAATAATTCTGAATGATCTCTTAAGACAAAATGCCTTCTGTATCCAGGGAAAAAACTATGGAATTTGATCACAGAATGAAGCAGATAATTTTTTGTATTATGTTTTGGTTTGTTTTATGATTTCTCCCATTCATTTTAATTCTCCTATGCAACAGGACTAAGGTGAAAATGTTTTTAATAGGAATGTATGTTTAGAACCTATATAAAACAGTATGCCATCTCAGGAAGGAAGTGGGGAGGTTGAGGGAATGGGGAGAATGGAGGGGGGAAATCTAAGATTTATGGAAGTGATTGTAGAACACTGAAAACAAATAAATAATTAAATTTAAAAAAATAAAATAGAGAAAAATAATTTCCTAAATATTAGAATGGAGCAGATGAAGCTAATGACTGTAAGAAAAATCAAGAAATTACAAAACAAAGACAAAAAAATTTTTTAAAAAAGCAGACAATATGAAATATCTTATTGGAAAAACAACTGACCTGGAAAATAGATCCAGAAGAGACAATTTAAAAATAGTTGGAGTACCTGAAAATCATGATCAAAAAAGGAACCCAGACATCAAGGAGAACTTCCCTGATATTTTAGAACATGAGCGTAAAATATATATTGAAAGAATCCACCAATAATCTCCAAGGCCAAGGAGAAAATATTGCAAGTACCCATAAAGAAACAATTTGAGTATTGTGAAAATACAATCAAGATAATACATCTAGCAGTTTCTGCATTAAGGGAGCAAAGGGATTGCAATATGATATTCCAGAGGTCAAAGAAACTAGGATTAAAACCAAGAATCACTTATCCAACAAAACTGATTATAATATTTCAGGCAAAAAGGATCATTCAGTGAAATAGAGGACTTTCAAGAATTCTTGTTGAAATGACCAGAACTGAATAGAAAATTTGACTTTCAAACACTAGAATCAAGAGAGACATGAAAAGGTAAAGAGGAAAGATAAATCACAAGGGACTTACTAAAGTTGTACATTCCTACATGGAAAAATAATATTTGCAACTCTTAAGAATTTTCTCAGTATTAGGATGGTTGGCAGATTATAGATATAGAGATAGCTAGCTAGGTAGATAGATAAATAGATAGATTTAGATAGGTAGATAGAGAGATAGATAGATAGATAAATAAATAGATGGATAGAGGGCACAGGATGAGGTGAATAGGTAGGGATGGTATCTAAAAAAATAAAAATTAAAGGGTAAGAGAAGAATATATTGGGAGAAGAAAGAGAGAAATAGAATGGGGCAAATTATTTAACATAAATGTTGCAAGAAAAGCTTTTTCAATGGAGGGGAAGAGGGAGAGGTAAGAGGGAAAGAGTGAACCTTACTCTCATTGCATTTGGCTTAAGGAGAGAATAACATGCACACTTAATTTGGTATGAAAATTTATCTTATACTACAGGAAATTATGGGGGAAGAGGGTAAGGGGGTTGGGGGGATAATAGAAAGGAGGGCAAATGGGAGATGGGAGTAATTAGAAGTGAGCACTTTTGAGGAAGGATAGTGTCAAAAGAGAAAATATAATAAATGGGGGCAGGATAGGATGGAGGAAAATATAGTTAATCTTTCAAAATATGACTGTTATAGAAGTGTTTCCATAACTACACATGTATAGCATAAATTGAATTGCTTGCCTTTTCACTGGGGATGGGTGGTGAAGGAAGAAGGGAGAGAAGTTGGAAGTTTTCAAAGTTTGAAAAATGAATGTGGAAAATTGTTTTTACATGCTATTGGTAAATAAGATATACAGGCAATTGGATATAGAAATCTATCTTACTTACAAGAAAGTAGAGTAGATGGGGATAAGAGAAGGGAGGGATGTGATAGAAGGGAGGGCAGATTGGGGGAAATGGTAATCAAAATGTACACTGTCCTAGGGAGGGTGAAGGGGAGAGATAGGGACAAAATTTGGAGCTCAATCTTGTCGAAGTGTCTGATGAAAACTAAAAATATATACATAAATTTTTTAAAAAGAAAAAGGTATATTTCTTTCTATCACCATTCATTTTTCTCCAGAATGCTACCATATGTAAATTTTCTTGCATTCTATTCATGTCCTTAAGTTCTTTCTTGTTTATTTTGTGGTTAGATTTGTCTAATTCAGAGAGAGAGAGGTTGTGGTCACCCACTAGTATAGTTTGCTATCTATTTCTTTCTGTAACTCAACTTCTCTTTTAGGAATTTGGGTGCTATATCGCTTGGTAAATATATGTTTAGTGGTGATATTACTTCATTGTCTATAGTACCTTTAAGAAGATGTAGTTTCCTATGTTTGCTTTTTCTGAGATAAGGATGACTACCGCTGCTGCTGAAGTTTGTGTGTGTGTGTGTGTGTGTGTGTGTGTGTGTGTGTGATGCTCTAGCAAAGAACCTTTACTCTGTCTATGTGTCTCTGTTTCAAATGTGTTTCTTGTAAGTAATATATTGTAGGATTCTGCTTTGTAATCCAGTCTGTTGTCTGCTTCCTAATGCTTTTTGAGCTCTTCCAAGAAGACTTTTTGGGCTTCAGACCAATTCATATTCCCCTTTGAAGTTTTGCATGTGGACATTTGGACCGTGTTGTCTTCTTCTGCATTTGTGTTTTGATCTTCCCTGTAACCATAGTAGCTTTCTATGGTCAAGGATCTTTTTGGGTTTTTGCTCATTTATTGCTTATTTACTGGATTTTCATGTTGAGTTCTTCTTCTGGGACACAGGGGTCACTTTTCCAAGCTTCTTGTGCTGTGGGCCAGGGGTCTGGTGTTGTTCTTTCTGTACTGCAGCTTTAGGTGCTTGTTACTTGCTTAGTGCTCTGAGTGGTCCAGTCTAGTTGTGTATATTGTTGCTTAGGTTCCAACGCTGGCAATATGTCTTCTGTGCTGGGGCTATCCTGCTATGCCACTAGCCTGATGAGCCAAGGCTTTGAGGCCTCAGTTTCTGATTTTTGCTGTGCTAAGAGCCTCCCTTTGTCTTATCCAAGTACTATCTATACTAGGCTACACTTCCCTTTTACCCAAGTGAGTCAGACTTTTCCTGAAGTTCTTCTATGTTTTCTTAAGCTGGAAAATTGTTTCCATCTTTTTGAACATTCTGTCTTTCTAGAATCCATGTAGAGGCTTGAATTAATTTTGTTTCTGAGGAAAACAGGGGAGAGTTTAGGTGACTTCCTGGCTTCTCTCTGCCATCTTGACTCTGCCCTTATATAACTGGAAAAGGCTCTCAGTTCATACTTGGTGACTATTAATTGGCATCCCACATTCTAACTTTTTCCAAATGTTTTCTACAAAAGGAGCTTGTGACTCTGGGCAGCTGTAAACTAAAGAACACTTTTTGCGTCTGAGAGTTTTCATTTCCA
Organism: Potorous gilbertii; assembly: GCA_028658325.1. Lineage (NCBI taxonomy): Eukaryota > Metazoa > Chordata > Mammalia > Diprotodontia > Potoroidae > Potorous > Potorous gilbertii. The sequence continues at coordinate 168,725,254 of CM053769.1, read as the reverse complement.
TTCCTTTCATAATGATATTACCTAAAGCTAGAATTTCTTTTCTTTTTTTCTCCCTAGCTAAAAGGTAGCATATCAAATTCTAGTTTTCATGAAGCCTTTCTACATTTTCTTTTTTTATGGTTTCTTCTAGGTTTTACTGTACATATTTTTCTATAACATGATGTTTTATCATATTGTTATTTAGCTGTTTTATGAGTATCATGGTCCAGTGAGATGTGCAAGGAAGAGTAAATTCTTTGAGTGCAAGGACAGTTTTCTAATTCTTTTTCATCCCTTGCAATGCTGAGGTCAAATATATTAAATAAACAACTGGTATTTATTATTGTTATAAATCATATGAAAGCTAACATCTAGCACTCTAAGGTTTGCAAAGCACATTGCATGTATTATCGCACTTGATTCTTACAACAACCTTGTGATATAGGTACTATTGTTATGCCCATTTTACAGATGAGGAAAAAAAGCTTGATAGAGGTTTAATGACTTCCTCAGGCTCACGGAGTTTGTGGGTCTCTGAAGTAGAGTTTAAAATATCTGTTTAATTTGAGGATTTGTGAAAGACAAAAAAATGAGTATTGGATTTTTCCAATTGTAATGACCACCTTGGGAGAGGGTAATACCTTTGCAGTGGTCAGTCAGACACTTGATATTTGGTCAAGGCTAAAGGATAATTTGTTTCTTTTCTGGTGTCTCACCAAATGATTACACTGTTTCAGTCTTTATTGAATGCTTCCTAAATTCTCAGCAGACTTAAATGGTAGAGAGACAAAGTAGTGAATTGGAGAAAGCATTGGATAAAGTCTGGAAGACCTAGTTTCAAATCCTGCCTCAGATACTTGTTTTACTGTTAATCTCTTTGTGCCTTAGTCCTTACATCTATAAAATTATAAAGTCGAACTTGATGGCCTCTAAGATCCCCTTTCCCTCTAAAACTATGATGTTACGGTCAATAACTCCAAACTCTGGTCTCCAATAGGAACACAAACATGGAGTGCACTCCTTGCATTTGAGTCAAGTGGACTGAACCACAATGAACTAAAATAGTCACACAGAAAGATGACAGACCAGGATTCCTCCAGAGTATTATGGCATCATTAGCACACAAAAGCAAAGAACATTTCTTATCTCTGTTGAACATGGACCACTTTTGAAAAGTCAAGTGAAATAAATATGCATTTATTAAGCATTTACTATGAACAAGGCATTGTGCTAAAACCTGGCAATACAAACATAAACGGAAAGACTGCCTTCCCCCTCAAGGAGTTTACACTTAACAAAGAAGACAGCACATGAAAGGAAGATGGAAGTTTTGGGGAGAAGACAATGAAGGCATCAGCAAGAGGGATTGAGACAAAGTCTAAAGGGTCAGGAGTACAGCCTTAAAAACAATCAAAATATGAGTGGCTAAGGAGTCCTCTTTAAAATAAAGGGTTCTGGGAAGAACCCGACGGAGGACCAAATGAGCATGGGGGTCTTCCCCTCCCCACTGACACCAACTTGGAACCAGTGAGACCTTCTTTGGAAATAATACTGCTTTTTCTTATGTGGGAGATGCCCCCATCACATGTATCTATGGACTACCTACCTGAAAATTCCCATCACTGTTTTGACCCAGTATAAAACAGAGTACTCATGTTGTTTCATCCCCAATCAAGTCTGCAGAATGTGCATGGTGATGCCAAATTATATGTTTCAGAGAAGGCAAAGCAGGGATTTCTGTATGCTAGGAGGATATGTGGAATTCTTTCTTTTGTGAAGTCCAAATATAGGTCAGATGTCTGAAGAATTCTTGAGCACAAAAAGAATTTTCAATAGCCACTACTTCATGACCCAGCATTTTTGAGTTAAAGCTATCGCAATAAAAGTTTAATGGGTTATATAAGGAAGGAGTGAAAGCCTGGCTTTTAAAAATAGGAATATAGGACATGAGGTACTTGAAAAGCATAGCTAGAATACAGAGTAGGCCAGGTCTCTATATTTTTATTTTTGTATATGCATGTAGAGTTCCTATTTCAGACATAGGGAAGCTTGAACAGTGTGCAAGTCCTAGGGTCCAAACAGGCATATGTATACATGTAGCCATCTCTTTATATTGGAATGTCTTCAGGTGAGGAACTACTTTAAAATGCAAATCTCTTCTATGGTCTATACAGGCAACCCTCAAAGCACAATGAAACCTGATGAAGAATCAACAGATCCTACATCCATACAGGGTAAATCTCTGAACCCTTTTAAAGAAGTGCCAGAAGTGGAATTTCTGTGAAAAAAGAAAATGCTTCTTAAAGTTGTAAAGGGGATAAGGAAGAAAATGGATGTTGTCCTCTATCATAGCCTCATATGGCAATTCTGCTTTCTCCAAATGAATGAATGAATAAAAACATGCATAGCTGAACTTTCAGGAAAGTTTGACTTTCAAATTAACCCAGAATAAAAGAACTTCAGATGAACTTGATTGAAATTTGAAACACCTGGTTCCTAAAATTCAATGGAGTATATATTCCAAATAATTTTGCTCGAAAAATTTGTTTTAGATTCAATTGTCCATACTTTAGGCACTGTTATTATTATTTTATTTTTTTACAAAACTCTGTTAAAATGTAGCAGCATAAGCCACAGCAAGTCATAATAGGTTTGAATTTCTAAGTATCTCAAACATTTCATTCCCATTGGTTAGATTATATATAGATGCAGATACCCACAAGTACATATCTATATCTATCTATATATATATATATATAGATAGATATAGATATAGATATATATGTGTGTGTGTGTGTGTGTGTGTGTGTGTGTGTGTGTGTGGGTGTGTGTGTGTGTGTATTCCAGCAGCAATTCTCTAATTAATGTATATCACATACCTACTTTTTAAATGCAATCATTTTCTGATCTATGTGTTATATTTCTAGGAAGCAAATTTGCGCACGGTAATAATAAGCGAGTAACCAGTAAGTAGGGCACTGAGCAATTAAAATTGGAAATTGAGTGTTGAAATGTTAATGAATGAGTTGTTAATTGCCATCTGCGAAGCTGCGCCAACCCCCTCCCCTCACCCGCCCCCACATGCAGAAATATTATTCAGGGCTTTCTCTCATTCATGCATTTTCATTTAGGAATAAATCTTATACCTGAGAGGAGTTACTTTAAATATTCTCACCTCATTAACCATTTGTATCTGGCTGAAGAAAAATAAACCCATTTCTTCACTTGGTCTCTGAAGTGACATTAGATTTACTAGGCTTTCCAAGTTGAGATAGTGGGAAAAAAGTCTCATCTGAGCCCATATGGAACACTCATTCTACTGTGATTTCTTAATACTTTCTATGTGATTTTAACAGAAAGCCTTTGATGTAACAGAAATATCACTGGATGGTGTGTGGGAAAATGTTCATTGAAGTCCTAAATCTGCTACTTGTTATCAGTGTGATCCAGATTAAGGTTAAGTCACACAATTTAATTAATCTAAACTTTATTCCTCACCTGTGAAATAGAGACAGTCATACCATTGCTATTTACCTCACAAAGTTTTTATGAGGAAAGTACTTCACAAAACTTAAAGCACTAATGAAATTGCATCATAGGATTATTGATTATGAAATGGAAGGGATATCAGAGACTGTTGTTTTCAACAAATGATACAGTTAAGGAAAATGAGATCTAGGGAAATTAAATGACTCATCTAAGCTCTGTCAGGTAAGCCTTAAGTATTAAAGGTAGGATTTGAATCCAGGTCCTCTGATTCTAGAGGTAACACTCTACTGTGCCATTTGGTATTATGATGATAAAGAGGAAGAGGAAGATAACCATTATGTGGCATGATACTTGATTCAGTATTCAAAACTGCTGATATCTTTTTTTCCAGTGTAGATAGATAACCTATTCATACTTATCAGGTAGTCTTTAAAAGGTTCTGTGGTTCAAAATTCCATCACTTTGCAATTTACCTGGCACTGAGCCTCCTAGTACTTTAATAGGACAGTTATAGGCAAATAGACCATCACTGAGCCTATCACCTTTCTCAACTTGGTGGAACCTCCTAGGATTTTCACTCTGCTGACATAACCTTTACTAACCTTGAGATCAGGGGCAGAGGGTGATCTTCATTATATCCAAAGTTAGCATAGGGGGCCTTCATGGAAGGTAACTAGGAAAAAAAAAAGATTTCTCAAAATTTTGTCAGCCTAGAGTTAATGCTCAAAGGAATGAAAAAAGAAGAACAAATTTATAGACAAAGAAACATAACATTTTTCAGTTAATCATCTAGACTTTATGCTTTCACAGAATTTTTGTTGTATTTGTTTCCAGATTTCTGGATCACTTCAGATTTTTTAGTTAGAGAAGTGTTATTCCAAAGTAACAAATTATATTAGAGAAATCCTTTTGGGGGTGGCAAATGGTAAGTCACCTCTCTCTTGTTCTTTCTTAATATTATGCATATGAATAAACATAGTAACAAAAGCTACTGGAACTAAACTCTCTAAGCAAATGAGTAATGTTGTTACGGTAATAATCACCCTTTCTAACATGGTTTTACTTGTCCAAGGTGTCTTCTTTATATGATAGCTGCCACTGAAAATACATATTTGATCCTTGGCATTAGAACTGGGATAGGGCATGTATATTCTCTCTTGCTTCTGAAACCTTAAATATGTAGTCTCCCCAATTAGACTATATGCTTCTTGAGAAGGACTCTCTGTACCCCTCTATTGTATCCCCAGTACTTTGCATAGTAAGAATTTAATAAACATTTTTTTCATTCTTTATTTCAGAGTGAACTGAATAGTTCTGAGAATTTGGTAGAGTATATATTTGTAAGGGAATTGCCAACCCCCAGCCTCTTGGACAGCATTCACCAGTCACGACTCAGGTAAACTGAGGGGAGACTGGTAAGGCATGAACAAGATGGCACTGGGAGGAAGGGTTCCGTCCCTGTTTTGCTCAAGGCTATTTTCCAGGGCTTTTTTGAGAACAAAGAAGCCAAAAATGATTTTCTTTCTTGGGGCTATATGTCCACCCTGGGCAGTCCTGGCTTAAGGTAAATTACTTCCTTATAAGGGCAAACTACTAGCTGATAGGCTCATTTAGTGCACTGGGGTCAGAAAAGAGATAAAAGCACCACTCACTGCTTCAATAAAGAGTCTTACTATCTTGTCTCACGCCTCAGTCATTGCTTACAGCTAAACTCCACCAGGGCCTACAGGCCTCTGCTAGTCAGATAAGCCTGTGGGCCTGAGAGATCAGGCCCAAACTCCCAGGGTCCGTAACATGTATTATTTATTATTCACACTTTGCAGATTAGGTAACTAAACCTGAGAGAGATTAATTGAGTTGAGCAATCTCACACATCTAATAATTGTTTCCTTTAATAATGCCACCACCTTGGTATAGGCCATCATGAACTCATGTCTGCAACAGCCTGCTGGTGGCTCTTTCTGCTTTGTCTCTCCCTACTCTAATCCAATAGTCAATGGCCAATATCAACTCTATCTTCCATTTAGCCACTAATGGGGTTTTCTTAATGCACAAGTTCTACTACTTCATCTATCTCCCCGCCCTCGTCCCACCATCCCATCACCTATTCAGTCAATTCCAGTGATTTCCTATCACTTTTAGGACCAAATACAAAATTCTCTGTTTGACACTCAAAGTCCTTCATAACCTAGCTCCCTCCTACCTTTCAGTTTTCTTATATATTGATCCTCACTATCTACTCTTTAACACAATGACATTGGGCTCCTTTTGTTACTTGAACAAGACCTTCAATCTCTTGGGTCCAAGAATTTTCTCTGGTTTCTGAGATGTCTGGAATACTCTCCCTCCTCATTTCCATGTACTTCCTTTAATTTCAAACTAAAATCCCATTAACCTAGTGAGATCCTTAACCAACTTATTTTAATTCTAGTGTCTTCTTCTCCCTTAATTTTTTTAAAAAAACTTTCCTATATGTAGCTTTTTTATGCATTTCTTTTCTTCCTCTGTAAATTTTGAGCTCCTTGAAGGGATGTATTTTTGGCCTCTCTTTGTATCCCCAGAACTTTCTATTCCCAGACTTGCAAGACTTAGAGTATGTGCTTAATCAGTGTTTATGTTTACTTTTTCTAAGGTCCCTACTAACTCTAAAATTCTATGTTCCTATAATGCTATAGGTGATAGTTAAGGCTTAAATTCAGGTCTTCTGGATCCAAGTTTATTGCTTCTTCTACCCCAGTAAAATGTGCTGAAAAACTACATCAATTAACTGGCTTTTTATTTAAAAAAATTTTATTTTTCTTTCCAGTTTTACTTTTGGACTCATAATAGATCTTTTTTAAAAAAATAAATATTTATGATAATCTTTCCTTAATTTTGGGTTTCAAATTCTCTCCCACCCTCTAAGCTCACCATTACCCATTAAGAAGGCAAGCAAAATGAAATTAACTATACACTTTAAATCATGTAAAATATATTTTCCTATTAGCCATGTCACAAAAAACAAGAAAACTATAGTTCAATTTATATTCAGTTCATCAATTCTTTCTGTGGATGTGGACAGCGTTTTTCATCATAAGTCATTTGGAATTGTCTTGAATCATTGTATTGCTGAGAATAGCTAAGTCATTTACAGTTGATCACTGTAAAATATTGTTACTGTGTACAATATACTCCTGGTTCTGTTCATTTCACTCTGTATCAATTCACATAAGTCTTCCTTTATTTTCTGAAATCATCCCTCATCATTTCTTATAGCAACAGATCTTGTCCATCTATTCCCCAATTTATGGACATGCCCACACATATACATTTACATACATATATATACACACACACACATGAACACATATACATATGTATCCACAAACATACAGACATACAAAAATACACAAGACTATATTATGCTAATTTCCACTTGCCATCTGTTTCTCTATAACTGGATAGCATCTTCTTTCATAAATTCCTTCCATGTTTTTCTAAATCCACCATCTCATCATTTCCTACACCACAACAATATTCTTATCCAATCACGTTCTATCTGGGAGATTGTCTATTAAAATACCTCCCCCCCCAGTTTTCTGCATTTCTTCTATTCTTATTTACTGAGGTTTTATTTATACAGGAAAATTTTAATATACAATAGTTAAGGCCTGTGCCATAACCAGTCCTGAGCAGATGCACTGGTCTGAGGCCATGAATTCCCATCAGGGGATGCCATGACAGTCCTTGGGGGAAGCCAGGGCATGGGGGACAATGCAAGTGACTAGATTCAGAGTTAGGATGGGACAAGCAAGACAGGGAAGAGGTTGGATTGAAACTTGAGGAAACAAAAGAAGTTCTGAACTTGAGAAGATGGCTTAATGGGGTGAATGCTTTTGCCCTTTTGGTTGGGGAGAAAGTACAAGAAGAAATAACTTTGGTGGATGATTCCTTTAAGATCAATACTGGTGGAATGGTAGACACGAAAAAAAACTTAAGAAGAGAAACAAGAACAAGATTAATGAAAAGGAGGACCTCAACTTAGGAACCATTTTCAGCAGAAACAAATGGAAAAAATGAAGATGCTGACATGATGAAATACATTGAGACTAAGTTAAAGAAGAGGAAAGAAATTGTGAAAAATGAGGAGCAGAAGGTGAAGTTGATGAATGCTGAAGTCTCTATGAGTTCTCAGAGAGCATCCTAATTTCCTCAGCTAATAAAATGAAAGAGATGCTGTCCAACCAGAGGCCAAGCAGCATCCCTGAGGTCAACTGAAGCATTACTGCAAAAATTAATTTAAAAAGCATCATTTCCACAGAAGATGCCGAGGCATGCTTGTTAGATGAACAAGAGAACAAAAAGAAACATAGTAAAACCTCTTTTATTCCAACCAGTATGGCTGTGAACCATGTGCAGCACAACTGATTTTATGAAGAGCTCAGTATCCCCATCAGGGCAAAGAGGAGGTGAAAATCTGAATCCTCAGGGTAGAAGTTTCAGGGAAGACAGAACTTGAGAGGTCTCCTCCAAATCGTAAGTTCCCTTCTAACAAAAACACAACTGGTGATTATCATTATGAGAAATTTAAGAAGATGAACAGATGCTATTGAAATCAGCTGAGTGGGAGTAGGTGGGGAGAGGCTTTTGAAAAGAGTAAATTTTTTTGTCAAGTACAAGTTGTAAATATTACAGAAAGAAAAGCTTTTTTCTTTCAGATATCTTTAAAGATCTTTCTTATCAGATATCAGATAACTACACTTTAAACTGTGTAGTTATCTTACAAACTATTTTTATTTTTTCACAAATAGGTGTTTATGAATGTGATTATATGAAAATTGACTGTAATGCTTTTGCATGCTACCTACCAGGTTTTCTTAAGCAGTGGACTGATATCCTCATTAAGCAATGAGGTTTTCCTTTCTTTGTCAAATAGTAGCCTTGTAACTATTTCTGAATCTACTTTGTAAATAAGTTATTTTTCTTTTGATATTAGGGGAATTTGAAGTAGACTGCAGGAATTATGTGATCTTATTCATTAAAATACTTTATGATAAAAAAATAATCAAAGTTGTCCATCTTATACTTTAACACTGCCCTCACCTTATAACATGGTTTAAGGTCTAATACTCCTGAATCTAGTTCCTTTACATTTGTTTCCCCTGGTTTCCTTGAAGTTCCTGACCTTCTGTATCGCCCAGGCAATATTCACAGCACTGGTGGTAACTATGAATATGCTGTCATAGTTCTCAGTTGCAAAGCATAAAAGACTCTCCATATAGAAGGCAGAGGAAAACCATGTATTCAGACACCAGAAATCCAAATCCCAACACCATAAAATCAAACCTGTCATAGTATCCAATAAGTGAATACACATTAGCACTGTTGGGGACAAAGGCATTCTCAAGTCTCCTCCTACAAACCCTCCCCCGCCACCTCCCAATCAGGGTCTTCTCACAAGCAAACACTCATGAGTCTTCCTATGCCTGCTGGCCTGTGTTTTCTCTCCTCTGCCCCCACTGCTCTCACCAACTTCCCGTTCTACTGCACCATTCCTGTTCCACCTGTTTAGCAAGATCCTTCTACCACATGTGACTTAGGCTTCCAGGTGATTTAAGCAGGTCACATGTGTCTATTAATGAATGGAAAACATCTTTCCATTTAAATTGCTATTACATTTGGCCCCACGATTTTTCATATTCATTACATGGGTTGCTGGGGTAACAAGTATCAACAGAACTTTAGCAGGAATAACAGAAAATAAGTATAAAAACCAACATCTTAGACAACTAGTGTCAACAGAACATTACAAGAATATAACAGGCATTACACAAAATAAGCACATAAGATAATATCTTAGGGTGAGGCTTGAGCAGAAGCATCCCATCATTCCACCCTCGAATGGGGTCTAGAATCTTGGGATAAGGGCCTAAAGTCCCTTCTGCCACAGCTACTTCCTGCTGAAATTTTACTTAGAACTGTCCCTCCCCCAAGATGTCCCATTTGAAAGGTCAGTTCTTTAGTTGGCATCCAGAGCTTTGTTGATGCCAGGTCCAGAAATGACATATCACAGTCATGGACAAGGGGTGATATCTGGCTTAAGGGATTAGGCATCTGCAGGTGAAGGGTACTAAACCTGTAGGAAATAAATCTAGCAGACAAGTTTAACAGACAAAAAAAAGCCAAAAAGAATCAGTGAGACAATTACCAGAAGCAGGGTAGATATAGTGTCAGCTGTGCTTTTGGAGTCCATGAACCCACTATTATAGCCTCATTCATGGAAGAACATATGAGTTAAGGGTACAATTTGCTAACATCTTCTCCTGAATAAATAACATTTACAGTATTATTTTTCCCATGTGTTATAATTTCCACAGTCTTTGGAAGGTCTATTTTACCTGTACTTTAGCTCCCAGTTTTATTCTATCAATAGAATCCAATCTTTCAGTCCTTCTGTTAGGTTTTTCAGAAGGGGGGTCAGTTTTCACAAGGGATATTGTTTCACAACGAATAACAATCATTTGAACTAATCTATCATTTTTACAAAACTGTATGGGTTCATCACCTAAATTTTTGAATGTCACAATAATTTCTCCTTGATAAATAGACTCTATCACTCCAATCACTACATGTATTCCTCAAGCTCCTGATTTACGTAATGTCTATCCAAAATGATTTTTAGGAATTCTCATACATACTCCAATAGAGATTCTTTTTATTTTTTTATGCAGCCAAAAGTTCTCTAAACAATGTAAATCATATCCTGCCAAACCAGGTGTCCCTGGATACAGTGCTAGAACATCTGGCCTCACATTTCAATAATCAACATTTGGGATATTATGTGTTTGTTGTTTTCTAATTTGCAGATGTTGGGTCATCATTCTGGCTAGAGGTGTACTTCCCCTACTATTCAAATTACATAAAGCAATGAACATATTATCTTTCCAATGTTGATAAGAATTATTCGAACATAACTTCCTTAACTGTTCTTTGAATAATCTATTCATTCTTTCAATTAATCCAGATGCTTGTGGATAATATGAAACATGATATATCCATTTTATGTTTCTCAATACGCAATATCTCTTCATTTCATTACCTTTGAAATGTGATCCATTGTTGGTTTGAATCTGCCTTGAGGTTATCTAATATAAACATGACATCTAGAGTCTTACAAGTGTTTCTCTGGGACACATTCTTATATGGACAAACCACTGGTACACGTGAATAGATGTCAACACAAGTACATATGAATTTGCATCCTTTATCTTGGGGTAGGGGTCTCATATCATCTATTTGCCAGATTTGAGCTGATACTTTTCCCTTTGCTATCTCAAGAAACAGTTTATTCCTTTTTCAACTGACTTACATAACATTCCTCTGCTACTTGTTTTAACAACCAGTGAGAGATACTAATACCTCAGTCTTGTGCCCACTAGTGTATGGTCTGGACCCCTAAATGGCCAGCTGTTTTATAGAACCATTTTGCTAGTACAGGATTATCAGTTGATGCAAGAGTTGGGACAATATGTTGAGTAGCAAGCTTTGTTAGTCAATCAGCATGTGCATTGTACTCACATTCTGGCATGGTGAGGGCCACGTGAACATCTACATGAAAAACTGACAAATTAGTAACCAAAGACACATCTCATTTGTCTTCTCATAATTCTTTGCCCCAGACTCATTTGCCATGAATTTCCCAATGTTGATTTTTCCACATGGGCATCCATATAGCTAACTCATTAGCTACCACCCATGAATCAATAAATATATGACACTGTACTCTTTGTTTTATTTTGATAGCTTGGTTTTTGATAAATTTTTGTTATCATGATAGTTTTTGATAACTTCCATAAGTTCAAAATGTTGACTACTTCCACCTATCCCAGTACTTTCCAAAGTCTGCCTAATACATGGATTATAGGATATCATTTTCCAATGTCTTTAGCTGCCCCAATATTTTGTTGTCCCATCAGTAAACCGTGCATGTCTCCTTATTCTTCAGTTAATCCATCATATCTCTCATTCCACTGTACCAAGGACTGTAGCAACCTTTGCTTTGGTTCAGGGGATATATCGTTTCCCTCAGTATCATGTAAAGCAGAAACTCCACTTTTGTCTGTTTTAGATCTATTTTGAATATACTATTTTCATTTAATTATGTTAACCTATTGCACATGTCCAGTTCTCTTAGATTATCAATTTTACTGGCATATAATTAGACAAAATAACTCCTAAGAATTTCTCTAATTTCACCTTCGTCGTGGTGAATTCACCTTTTTCATTTTTGATATGGGTTATTTGCTCTTTTAGAACATGTAAATTTTTAAAAGTTTAAAATTGTATTTTCTTTTTTTAAATCAAATTAACCAATGCTTTAATCTATCATAGATTTTTATTCCTAAAACCAGCTCCCAATTTTATTTATTAGTTCAATTTTCTATTTTAATAAAATATTATATTTGATAAATATAAAATGAAATATTAGTTTTATTCTTCTCTTTTGAATACACACATGTATGTATGTAAATATATATGTACACATATATACATACTCTCTATATTTATATGAATATACACATACCCGCTTTGAACAGATTTAAGTGTTGTCAACTCCCCATCATTTTTACCGCCACCATGAAAGTCTTTCTTGTGAACCTCTTTTATCACCTATGTACTTATTTTAGATCATCCCAACATAACTTACTAACTACTCCACTCTTTCTATGTGGAAACCTTTTAATTGCTTTAAAGTGATAAAGTTCTTAAAAGACACATGTTTGTTCTCATATAGAAGGGCAAATAATTTATCCTTTCTGAATTCTTTATGCTTTCTATTCCATGTTTTCCTTTTTATAGTTCTCTTGAAACTTGTATTTCAAAGTCATTTTTTAAATTCAATTCAGGTCTTCTTATCAAATATTCTTGGAGGTCCTCTATTTTATGAAATATAAATTTTCCCACTTTTCTTGGTTAATTTAATCTTTGTTGTAATCTCTGGTATTTTACCTTATGGAATATTGTATTCCAAGTCTTCTGCTTTTTTTGTGCTGACTGCCAAATGTTGTGGAATTGTGTCTGTGAGTCAATAGAATTTTAATGGTTTCTTTCAGGCTTCTTAAGGTATTTGATCTTTGACCTGGAAGCTCTAAAATTTATCCGTAATATTCCTAATAGTTTTCATTTTGCCATCTCTTTCAGGAGTTGATCAGCAATTTTTTTCAATTTTGATTTTTTCATCTGGTTCTAGGATATTGGGGCATTTTTCTTGATAATTTTCTGAAATGTGATGTATAGGCTCTTTCTTTGATCATGACTTTCAAGTAATCAGTCATTTTAAAATTATCTCTCCTCAATTTATTTTCCAGATCCTTTGTTTTTCCCATGAGTTATTTCACATTTTCTTTTTTTTGTTCTTTTAATTTGTTTTATTGTTTCTTAGTGTCTCTTGGAGTCATTACTTTCCACTTCCCTGTCTAAATTTTTAAGTAATTATTTTTTATGGAAACTATTGTACCAATTTTCTGTTTCAACAATTCCAGGTTTGTTGCATTTTTTCAGTATTTTTATGTCTCTTACCAACCTGTTAATTGTCTTTTAGTAATTCATTCCTTTCATTCTTTACTTATTTTTTCTTCTATTGCTCTTATTCCATTTTTTAAATAGTATTTTCCAGTTAGAGTAAAGACAATTTTAACATTCATTTTTAATTTAAAAAAAATTGCATTTCCAATTTTCTTCTTTTCTCCTTTTCCTTCTCCTTTCCTCAGAGAGCAACTTGATATAGGTTATATATGTATCATCATGTAGAACATATTTCCATGTTAATGAAGTTATAAAAGAATAAAACAGAATAAAAGGAATAACTGAACAAAACCAAAAAAGTAGAAATAACATGCTCTGATCTGTATTCAGACTCCATCAGTTCTTTCTGTGGAGGTGGATGGTATTTTCCATTGTGACTGTTTTGGAATTGTCGTATTATTGTGTTGCTGAGAAGAGTTAAATCAATCATAGCTAATCATAACAAAATATTGCTGCTATTGTGTGCAATATTATTCTGGATTTATTTCATTCACTTTGCATCAGTTAATGTAAGTCTTTCTAATTGTTTTTTTCCGAACTCCTTATAGGACTTTAGTGTTCCATTACAATCATATACCATAAATTGTTCAGCAAGTCCCCAATTGATGGGCATCCCTTCAATTTCCAATTCTTTGCCATCACAAAAAGAGCTGCGTCTATCAGTAAGCATCCCAACATATACGGGGGCTTTCATCACAGATTCTTAGATATGCATTCTTGAAAGAAGAGGGTTACCAATTTGAGGGATTAATAATTACTTTAACTTGAGGCGTTAACAATTATTTAATCAAGCACATGTATCATTCTTTTAGCCAAGTATATCTATCATTTAGTTAGCTCAGAGAATCAGTACCCTGAATTTCAAAGAAAAACAGAGAAATCAAACACATGGCTTCCTCTGCCTGAATTCAACAGACAGTTGGACCCCAACTGTCTGCCCACTGTTACCAGAGAGGGAAGCACATCTGGTTTCTCAAAGCCAAGGGCTCCTTTTCTGCTTCCCAGAGTCCTCATTTGTCCCCCAAATCTTCTTACTAAAAACTAAACCCCAAAGTAAAACCTCAACCTCAGAGTATTTATACCTTTTTTAGAGTCATAGGGAATCCCAGTCTTTGAGAGCCAGTGCCTCATTAACAAAAGCTGTGGGTGTTCCTACAAATCTTCCCTAATCAAACTCCCCTTAATGAGTTGGTCCATTAATGTGTGGGGAAGATTTTTAATCTTATTCACAAAATAAATACATACATATATGTATATGTATATATATACATATACACACACATATATACATACCTACACTGTTTCTAGTTAAAGAAACTCTTGTTTCTGTACTTTACTCCTAGTAAAGGCTCTTGATTGATAAAGGCAAGAATCAATGAGGAATTTGATTATACTAAAACAAAAACAGCTAAAGATCCTAATTTTGCTTCCCAGCAGAAGAAGTCAAGTCTATTGATCTTTTCACCCTGTGTATGTTGGAGTGTTTACTGATACATTTTGGACAGAGTTGCAAATTGCTCTGTAAAATGGTTGGATCATTTCATAACTCCATTAATGGTGAATTAGTGTGCCAATTTTTCCACATTCTTTCCAACATTTATCATTTTCCTTTTCTGTCCTATTACTGATCTACTAGATATGTGCTATGGGTGAGAGTTGTTTAACTTTTTATTTCTCTAATCAATAGTGGTTTAGATCATTTTTTCATATGATTATGGATAGCTTTTATTTCTTCATCGGAAAACTGCCTGTTCATATCCTTTGACCCTTTATCAACTAGAGAATGACTTGTATTATTACAAATTTGATTCAGTTCTCTATTTTTGAAATGATACCTTTATCAGAAATACTTTCTATAAAATCCTACCTAGCCACATTTTTTTGTTTTCATTTTAATCTTGGTTGCATTGATTTTGTTTGTATAAGCCCTTTATAATTTAATATAATCAAGATTATCTATTTTACATTTCACAATGGTCTTTATATCTTGCTTGGTCATAAGTGCTTCCCCTCTCCACAGATCTCACATGTAAACTACTTCTTGCCCTCCTAATTTACTTATGGTATCTTCCTTTATATCTAAATCAGGTAGTCATTTTGATCTTATTTTGGTATAGGGTGTGGGTTGTTGATCTATGCCTAGTTTATGCCATACTATTTTCTTGTTTTCCCAGTAGTTTTTGTTAAATGGTGAGATTGTTTTATTCCAGAGGTCATTTGGTTTATCCAACACTGATTACTATAGTCATTTACTACTGTGTCTTGTGTACCTAATCTATTCCACTGATACATCACTCTATTGCTTAGACAGTACCAGATAGCATTGATGATTGCCACTTTATAATGTAGTTTTAGATCTGATATGGCTAGTTCACCTTTCTTTTTTTTTATTAATTCCCTTGATATTCTTGACCTTTTGTTCTTTCAGATGAATTTTGTTATTTTTTCTAGCACTGTAATTTTTTTGGGGAGTGTTTGATTGTTGTCACTGAATAAGTAAATTAATTTATGTACAATTGTCATTTCTATTATATTGGGTTGGCTTACCCCTTGAGCAATTAATATTTTGATCTGACTTGAGATAATAATATGATTTATGTTAATTTTGTTACTGATATGGTCAATTATGCTGATTGTTTTCCTAATATTGAACCGGTCCTGCATTCCTGGTTTAAATCCCACATGACACAGTCTGTGATCCTGATATATTTATTAATTCAATGGTTTTCTTACTTTCGATTTATTAATATCTCCTTTGATTTTCAGGATTTTCAATTTGTCATTTAATTGAGAATTTTTAATTTGTTCTTTTTCTAGTATTTTTAGTTGCATGCCCAATTTATTGATCTGCTCTTTCTCTATTTTGTTGATGTAAGCATATATGTATATTATATATAATATATAATTATAATAATGTAATATAAGAATAATATATATTATATATAATATATATGTAAAATACACATATATATACATATACATATGTATACATATGTGTGTGTATATCTATTTCCCCCCTAAGAACTACTTTAGCTACAACCTATAAATTTTGGCATGTTGTCTCATCACTGTCATTCTCTTTGATGAAATTACTGATTCTCTCCCTGTTTTGTTCTCTGACCCAATCATTCTTTAGATAATTTAGTTTCCATTTAATTTTTAATCTATCTTTTGATAGCCTTTAAATTAATGAATTTTATTGCATCATGATCTGAAAATGATGCATTTAATATTTTTGCCTTTCTACATCTAATTTGGAAGTTTTTATGCCTTAGTCAATTTATTTTATGGTCAATATTTATGGT
The DNA here is from genome assembly GCA_028658325.1 of Potorous gilbertii. NCBI lineage: Eukaryota > Metazoa > Chordata > Mammalia > Diprotodontia > Potoroidae > Potorous > Potorous gilbertii. The sequence continues at coordinate 168,708,917 of CM053769.1, read as the reverse complement.
CACTGAGAAAAACCTATATTCCTTTCTATCCCCATTCAATTTTTTTCCATGTTTATCATATCTAACTTTTGTAAAATTCTATTTACCTCCTTAGTTTCTTTCTTGTTAACTGTTATTATTTCTTGTTTATTTTGTGGTTAGATCTATCTATCTAATCTATCTATTATCTTCTATGACAGGAAAGTTGAGGTCCTCCTCTACTATAGCTCTATTATCCATTTCCTCCCATAACTCATTTAACTTCTCTTTAAAAAATATTTTGGTGAATATATATTTAGTATTGAGATCACTTGATCTGCTGTGTTACCTTTTAGCAAGATGCTTCTTTGTCTTTTAATTAGATTTAATTTTGATTTTTCTTGGTGGAGATCATCATTGCTATCCCTGATATGTTTTTTTCTTCAGCTGAAGCACAATAGATTCTGCTCCAGTCCCTTACCTTTACTCTATATCTCTCTATTCAAATATGTTTCTTACAAATAACTTATTGTAGAATTCTGGCTTTTAATCCACTTTGCTTTTTGTTATTTGCTTAATTTTCTACTCTGTTTCTTGGATTCAAGCTTTATATTGATATTGGGATCTATTTCCAGCTTCAGATGGGGTTAGGTATTTTCTCAATTCAGACTTTTTCCACACTGCTATTATCAGAACTCATTCTGGAGGTTGAGAGGTTTGCAATGTTTCTAAAGTAGTGTGATCTGGGGAGAGGTATGGTCACTTCTCTCCTGTTGTGCCCTGTGGTCTTTACGCAGGTAGGTCCCCTGCAATTGTAAGTGATTGCACATCCTGGCCCAAGTACCAGTCCCCTGTTACATTATCAGCAAGCATAAGTTCTCTTTTCCGCCTTGGAAGTCTTACTAAGGCTCCTGCTCCCTGCAACCTCAAGGGTTAGTGCTCTTTTCTGCTTTAGAATGACACGCCAAAGCTACATTGTGGCAATGCAACAGGGTACTGTGCCCAGGGTCTGCTCAAGGTTATTTGTAATCTCTTTCTGACTGCTTGTCTGACCCCTTAGTTTTTCTGGGTTGAGAGCTTTCAAGTATGGTGCTGTTGAAACCACCTCCAAGACCTGCTGCTGTTACTTCTATAAGGGTAGGATTCAGGCATCTCCCCTCCCCCCACTCTGTTGTGACAGACATTGACTGCATACTTCCTACATTATCTTGGACTAGAACAAATGTTTCATTCTGATCTTTTGTTGGCTTTGCTTTTCCAGAATTCTATTTGAGATATTAGAGTTGTTTGTAGGGGAATGTTTTGAAAATTCAGCTGAGTTGTTGCTTCTACTCTACCATTTTTGGTCCCCAGGAATTTATTTATTTACACATTTACACAATTCCTTAATACATTAAGTAGGTATTAATTGAGTACTTACTACTTCTAGGTTCTATGTTAAGTATTGGGAAAACAAAGAAAAAAACCATTTTTTTTTCTTTTTGTAACGTGTGCAAGGGTCAGGAATGTCAGTAAACTGAAGGAGAACTTGACCTGGTGTCCCCAAGTAGTCTTTGCATTTCCCTCCATTCCCTAAAGGAAAATTGTCCTCCCATTCCTCCCTTCCCTTATTAAAAAAAAAAGTTAATTCCATATTAAATTTCATTACAGTGAAATCTGTCTTCACAGAATGGCATTATTTTGTTTCCTTGGGTTTAGATTCCAGGAACATCTATAAACTCTTATTTATATTAACATGTTCTAATGATTTATGTAGACAGAAGCCATTAAATGATTCAGGGTCCCAATCATCAGGATAACAGTACCTAATTGTTCTGATACCTTTACAAAGAATCAAAACTCAAGTGAATATTTCCAAAGTGTGAGAACATTATGCTATTGCTATTTTTATCACAATTCTTATTTTTGAAGGAAAAATAATAAAGGAAGTGTGAGCTGTTAATTATGCAAATCACAAATGACCTTGGGGTTGTAAAATGGACCAGAGAGGCAATGCTGTTGTTAGCAATTTTAAGGTTTATAGCTTTGAGAGCAGGGGAAGAACCTACTGGGACAACAAGTCCAGGCTGCCAAAATCAGAGATTAAGAAGTGATTGTATTTCTTCCCCCTTTGAAAATTAATGCTTAAATCCTACTTTCCAGCCTGCTCTTAAGGAAGCTTCTCATCTACTAGCTCTGCCTTTCTTTGGCCTCAGTAATGTGTGGGATTCAAAGACATGTGGAATGTGATGTTAATTCCTTTACCACTGACTTAATGGAGAGGATGCATGCTTTTTCCCTCAGGAAAATGACCAATTTTCCCTTTTTATTCACAACCTCTTCTGTTTTCAAAAGAGCTGTCCACTCTTTCTTTTTTCTTTGTCTATCCATTTGAGTATCTCTCTCTGTCTCTCTGTTTTTCTCTCTTTATCTTTCTTTCTGTCTATTCCACTCTTGGTCTTTCTCTGTGTTTTCCCTCTCCCTTTTCACTACTTTCTTTGCTAAATATGAGTGTATCTTTTTTTTTTTTTACTTTTTCATCAAAGCACCAACCCTTTCAGTAATTTTAGTGCCTTCTAATCAATGGAAATTATTCTTTCCTATTTCTTTTTCTCCCATGACCTGCTTTTCTTACAGATATACTTCCTTTACTTTGGCCTTTGAAAAGCTCAAGAACTTCATAAGAAATTTCTTCACTAAATCACACTTGCTACCTCATCCAGTTTCTCTCTGATTGCTCTTCATACTCTTTGTGTCTCTATTTTCTCTTTTTCGTTGAATACCTCTTCTCAGTTTCTGTGTTTAATATTCAATATAATTTTAGCATTTAACATGGCATAGATTTCCCACATATGGAATCATTAAAGGTAAAGGTCCACTTTTCAAGAATCAATTCTCCTAGAATCAGCATTTAGCTCTGAAAGAACTAGAGTATTCAAAAGTACTAGACATCTAATCAAATGCCACACTATGTGTTGGAAGGAATCTCAAGTTATGTAGTATAATCCATGTCTAAATAAGAATGTCCAATACAAAATACCTGGAAAGTGATCTTCCAGTCATTGCATGAAGACTAACTTGGAGAAGTCATTAACTTTTTTTGCACAGCTCTAATTATTATGATTTTTTCCTTTTTAAATGCATAGAGGTTTTTTTTTTTTTTTGTAACTTTGATCTATTGCTTCTCATTTTTCCTTTTGGGTCCAAGCAAAAAAAAAATCTGTACCCATTTTCACGTGATCATTCCTTAAATACTTGAAGACCACAATTGCTTTGCTCTTAAGTTTTCTGTTTTCTAAGTTAAGCATGTCTAGGTACTTTACCCAGTCTTCATTTTAATACTCTTGAAGTCTTTTACTATCCTGGTTGCCCTCCTTTGGTCAGTCTCCAGTTCATCTGTGTCAAGATTGTCAATATTTTTCTGACAATGTAATACTATTAGTCGTGTTTTCATGGCCTACTTCTTAGCCTTTGTACACCAGACAGAAATTGCAATCCATTATCCCCCAAAGACTCTTCCAAGAATGTTGTTATTTCCAAGTGGGAATCTTTTTTTTTTAAGCTAATACCTCTAGGTGGCATGCTTATAAAGTACCCAATCCATGGACAACTTCTTGATTCTCCCTCTTCAGTGTGATCTGATCAGTCAGTCTTTCCAGTTGACACTATCCCCTGAATGATGGGAATAGTCTGTATATCACATTGATCCCCTGTTAAACTTGCCATCCCAAACTCTCTTTCTTCAGAAGGACAATTTAATTTGAAGAAATGTTTCCTAATATTGAACTTGACTCAGGCTGCTATAGAGTCTTGGTAATATGTTAGCCCAAGATGATATTACTTAACAAATCCCTCCAATATCACTTTAAAAAATTAGTTTCAATAACTACCCTCTTAGTCAATAACCAATCAGGCATTTCTTTTGATTCATAACTAAATGATCCCCTTCCCTCTTCCAATACTCTCTTTGCCCCATTGGTTGTCATTAGCTTGAAGAACTAATGTCATAGTATTCAGTAGCAAGAAATACTAAGTTTGGGTAAGGTTGACCAATTTATAAGAGAGAAATTCTTCAGTCAAAGACAAATGAAAATTAAATAAAGGAAGGAGGGGTTCAATAAATAAAACTTCTTCAATTTACTTTGGCCAAGCCTCAAATCTTATGAGAATTTTACCAAAACAAAACAAAATCTTTCTGCATATACTTCTTTCACCTAATGTTGATGAAATGATGTTCTGTTATGCATCTTGTAGAAATACATAATTATATACAAAAAAATCAAGTAATCTGTAATAACAGGATACATTTAAATGTGAAGTTTAATCAATATAGTCATATTTGGATATGGTACATTTTGCCAGAACATAATCAAGTATGACAGGCTGTTTATGAGTAACTCAGCTCTTTGAGGCATGTATCAGCTTAGGAGCTTGTCATCTACCTTGATGCATTAATTTTCCTATTTTGAGCAAGTGAATTTTCTGTTGTTATCCAAACATTGTGAACCATTTAACACATGGACTATCTTTAGATCATTCTATGTTTGTATGTGCACATTCTGAAAGTAAATGCAGCTCCTGCAGTAGTTGTTGACATTAGCATGCAGGAATAAGAATGTTGTAACATTCCAATATTTTAGGCATGAGGCATAGTGGATAAAAGGTCAGAATTCTAGAAGACCTGGATTCAAAACCTATATGATACTACCTGTGTGATCATAGGCAAGTAGCTTAACATTCTTTAGGGACTAAGGCAGTTTCACAAGATTATAAATATAGAGGAAAAGGTAATCTGCACCAATTGAGGCAGTTTCCACAGTAGGAGTCCCCTCCACAGATAAAAACACAGGTCCAGAGGTGCCTTTTGAAAAAAAAATTCCAGGCATTATCTAAGAAATATTACAATCTCAGGTCTCATATCCTTTCAATGTATTGACTGATTTCTCAATAGGATTATATTATATTATATTATAAAGATTATTTTGTCTCCAGGGTCACTGTGATTTTTAGTCCGATGAATGACAGTTGAATTGGCATCTTGAAAGCTTTGCTTTAAATAATGTATTCTCCCTGCCCTGAAACAGTTATAGCCAATTTAAGGTAATTATGGTTTGTGACTGAGGCCAAATTCAGAGGATGGATTTACACTGCAGTGTCCCTGAGTTTGACTGAAAGCACAATTGTATATAATTGTATATAATGTATATAATGCTAAAAAATAGTAATTACTCAATGTTGGCCTTCTAAACAACCTCCATTTTGGGGAATTGCTGAGTAATTGTAGATTAAAGACAATTCTGTGAGGTTAGACTTTATCAACATTATCAACCTTCTTTCTGTTTTCAGTCAGGAGTGTTTGTTTTTTTGTTTCCTGTGGATATAATATTTTCAAAGTATTCTTAGGGAATTGTTATACTGCCCCTGGAGAGTGGGCCCAGAGTCTTATATAAAGGATTTACACTTTTCATTTCTAGGGCTAAATTCATCCCTTAGCTAAATTGTGAAGATGTCAGTCTATATTTGTCCCCTATTGCCTTCCTTTGCAGCTGCCACATCCTTATTCCCCTAAGTCAATCCTGATGTGTTGTTGCTATCCTCCTCACGATCATCATCTAGTTAACATATATATATATATATATATATATATATATATATATAAAACAATCTGACGCTTTCAAAACCTTTTAAATATATTATTCTATTTGATACTCCCAACATCCCTGGAGAGCATGCATAATTTTTTTTTCACATTTTAGAGGTGAAGATGTTGAAGACTGCATGTTGATTATTAACTGACAGTTGAATGATCTATTTAGCATAATACAATTCAGTTTGAAGTGCTTTTTTTTATTTTTTCAACAGTGGACATTAGGAAATTTAATTATTGAACATAGTTAATAAATATAGACAATTTCCTGATAGAGGAGTGAGGTGAAATAAGCAAGGGTAGGTGGAGTCAGATATTGATTGATTTTAACTGCCACTGCTTATATGCCCACTGATTCTAGAAGTTAGTTCTTATGAAATGATCTTCCAAGAGTCTCTATATTTATTCTCATGCTCACTCTGGGTTCAGTGATATGCCTAAGAGCCAATGGAGGAGGCCCACCCCCATTCCAGTTGGTCGTGATGTCAGACAAAGGAAAAAGAAATGTTGTAAAGGTAAGATCAACAAATCTTAGCAACACTCTGGATGTGGTAAATGACAGTGAGGAGTCAGGGATATTTCCTAGTTTGTGAGCCTGGTTGAGTAGGAAGATTGTTGTACTCTCAGCAATCATAGTGAAGTTAGGAAGAAGGGAAGGTTTAAGAGAAATTAAAATGAGTAGTTTTGAACATGCACAGTTCAAGGTATTTGGTATGTAACTGGGATATATTTAAGGTAACTGGGATGTCTTGTTTGAGATGTCCAAAAGATAGTTGGAAATACCAAACTAGGTGTCAGCAGAGAGGTGAGGGCTAAATAAATAGATGTGAGATTCATCAGCATACAGAGGATAATTGAATCTATGGACTGAGATCACCAAGTGAAATAGTATGGAGTGAGAGAAAAAGAGTTCCAGTACAGGGCCCTCTAGGACATCTGTGGTTAGCAGGTATGTTTTTCTACTTCTCAAATTTTGAGTCCTTAAGGGGATAGTTGTTATTTCTTTTCATCCCCCCAAACCCAAATAGCTAAGAGAAAATGGATAGTCAATTAATAATTGTGGTAGTAACAAGGACCAATAAGCAGGCAAATTTGTAAAGGTCACATAGGTAGTAGCAGACAGTCAAAATTTCTATGCAGGTTCAATGATTCCCAAATTCTATGGTTTTTCCAATCCTTGTTTGGTTTTTTTTTTAATTTTCCTATTTTGTTATTCCTGTATATGTTCTTTCTGTACTATTAGGGGTAGATAAAAATAATATGCTAACAGAATATAGAAATAAATAATTTGAAAAGTTATGCACATGTAAGAAATGATGAAGGAAATGATTTCAGGAAAGTGTGGAAAATCCTTATATGAACTAAAGCAAAGTGAAGTGAGCAAAGCCAAGAGATCAATTTATACAAGATCCACAATTGTAAAGATATTTACCTATTAATAGCTTGAATGACTCTGATCAACATAATGCCCAACCACAATTTCAAAAAAGTAATCATGGAAAATGCTATTCACTTCCAGAAAGAGAATTGATAGACTCAGTTTGCAGATTGAAGCATATTTTTCTATTATTTTACCCAGAACGTGGCTAATGAGGAATTTTTTTGCAATGATTTTATATTTTTGATGAATTTTGTATTCCTTGTTTTCTCAATAGGTAGGAAGGGAGGGAGGAATAAAATTTAGAACTGAAAATCAAATTAAACTAAAAAGTAAAATAAAAAGTTATACACAGTGATTTTTGGAAAATTTACATTTCTGATTATGTGATTACTTTCAGCTTTGTCTGCCAACCAGAATCTGAAAAGTTTATTGCTAGATTTAAAGATCCCTCCTCCCATATTGGACCCTACCCAAGATCCCTGGTAACATTAAGCAGATTATGAAATATCTATTCCCATTAGAGAATACAACCCATACTTTGTATCTTTGAAGGAGGTGCATAACAGGCTAGATTTTTCCAGATTCATTGAATCCATATGAATAAATATTTAATTTTGGAAGGAATTTTAGAGGTCATTTAACACAACCTGTTCAACTTTCATTTGTGGAAATTAAGACATAGAGAAGTTGAGACTTGTCCAAAGTCACACAGATAGGAAGTAGTAGAGCTAGAATTTCAAGCCACACCCTCAGACTTGAAATCCAGTAGTCTTACCACTGCATCATTGTCAAGACTTAAGATATTTGGATGCGAAATAAGGAATTACTAAAATGTTGGACATTCTGAGGGATCTAGATTCAGCTGTTTTTTTTTCATTTCTAGTGAGACATCAAACAATGAATATAGTGAGCTAGCTTGATAGTTAATTAGTTCAATGAAAGTTTGTGTTACAGTCAAACAAGCACCAGGATTTATGTAGTCATTTTTTTAATCTTATTTCATGTGCCTCATCCTGATGTTTTATACAGATTCAATCCAGTATAAATTAATAGGGATAAGTTAGAAAAGGAAAAATACAAAACACTACTAATAACTAATCATTTAAATATTGATTTTATTATTTTATGATTTTTTTTAAGCATCACTGGGCTTTTGCCCAAGATTCTTCTCCTCTTCCAAAATAACCAGTTTACATGAGGATCTAAAGTTTGCAAAGGGACCTTAATGGTAAGTAAAATAGGATCTTTGGCTGTATTTGTTTTAATATAGTCAAGAACTATAATGCTTCTATATGAATGTGATTGATAAGGATCTTTCCCACCCATTGATGGGCCTGCCCATTGTGGGAAGCTTGATTAGAGGAGTTGTTTAGTAACAGGGTCCCAAGTATCTTTTTTTTTTCTATTAGAAAAGATTAGAGCCCTCTGGCTCTGAAAAGTGTATAAATACTCTGAGGGTGATGTTTTACTTTGTGAACTTAATTTTTATTTTTTTATCTTAATTTTATTTATTTTCAGTGTTCTACAGTCACTACCATATAACTTAGATTTTTTTCTCTTCCCTACTCGCTCCCTCCCAGAGACAGCATCCAATTTTATATAGGTTCCACACATACATTCTATTAAATCTGTTTTCACTATAGTCATGTTACATAGAAGAATTAAAATGAATAGGAGAAATCATATAACAACCCAAAACTCAATATACACAAAAAAATGATCTGCAACATTTTGCAAATGAATTCCATAGTTCTTTCTCTAGATGTGGAAGTTATTCTACCTTAAAAGACCACTGGGAATTTTTTTGAGTCCTTGCATTGCAATGAAGTTCCAAGTCTACCAGAAAAAACACACACAGTGGTTGTTACTGTGCAAAAGGTTCCCCTGATTCTGCTCCTTTCACTCAACATCAGATCGTACATGTCTTTCCAGGCCTCTCTGAAGTCTTCCTGTTCGTCATTTCTTACACAACAATAGTATTTCATTAGATTCACATACCATAATTTCTCCAGCCATTCTCCAATTGATGAGCATCCCCTTGATTTCCAGCTTTTGGCCACCACAATGAGTACTTCTATAAATATTTTTGTACATGTGGGACTCTTTTCCATTTTTATGATCTCTTGGGGATACAGTCTTAGAAGCGGTATTGCTGGATCAAAAGGTATGAAAATTTTTATAGCCCTTTGGGCACAGTTCCAAATTGCTCTCCAGAATGGTTGGATCAGCTCACAGTTCCACCAACAATGAATTAGTGTTCCAACTCTCCTACATCCTCTCCAACCTTTACCATATTCCTGCTCTGTCATGTTTGTCAATCTAATAGGTGTGATGTGATACCTCAGAGTTGTTTTAATTCACATCTCTCTAATCAAAAGCGATTTAGAGCATATTTTTCATATGACTATGGACATCTTTAATTTCTTCCTCTGTAAACTGCCTGTTCATTTCCTTTGACCATTTATCAATTGGAGAATGACATCTATTTTTGTATGTTTGATTAATTTCTCTATATATTTTTGAAATGAGACCTTTATCACAGACACTAGTTGCAAAAATTCTTCCCCATTTTTCTTCATCCCTCTGAATCTTGGTTGCATTGGCTTTGGTTGTACAAAAACTGTTCAGTTTTATGTAATCAAAATTATCTATCTTGCATTTTATTATACTTTCTATCTCTTCTTTAGTAAAAATTCTTCCCTTCTCCATAAATCTGATAAATACACTATTCCTTGCTCCACCAATTTGTCCATAGTATCAGTCTTTATACTTTGATTGTGTACTCATTTGGACTTTATTCTTGTGTATCATGTCAGGCATTGGTCTATACCTAGTTTCTGCCATGTTGTTATCCAGTTTTCCCAGCAATTTTTGTTAAACAGTGAATTCTTATTCCAGAAGCTGGAGTTCTTGGGTTTATCAAACACTAGCTTACTATACTCATTACCTACTATTTCTTGAGTACCTAGCATATACCACTTGTCTACCCTTCTGTTTCTTAGACAGTACCAAGTGGTTTTGATAATTGCTACTTTATAATACAATTTCAGATCTGGCAGCACTAGGACACCTTCCCTAGCATTTCTTTTCATTAGTCCCCTTGATATTCTGGACCTTTTGTTCTTCCAGATGTATTTTGATATTATTTTTTCTAGCTCTAAAAAGTAATTATCTGATGGTTTAATTGGTATGGCACTAAATAAGTAAATTAATTTAGGAAGAATTGTCATTTTTATTATATTAGCTCAACCTACCCATGAGAAACTGATGCTTTTCCATTTAATTTAGATCTGGCTTTATTTGTGCGAAAAGTATCTTCTAATTGTGTTCATATAGTCCCTGGGTTTGTTTTGGTTGGTAAGCTCCCAAATATTTTGTAGTGTCTACCCTAATTTTAAATGGGATTTCTCTTTCTATCTCTTGCTGTTAGGTTTGTTACTAATATATAAAAATGCTGAATATTTGTGCAAGTTTATTTTGTAACCTGCAACTTTGCCAAAGTTGTTTATTATTTCAAGTAGTTTTTTACTTGAATCTCTGGGATTCTCTAAGTATATCATCATATCATCTTCAAAGAGTGATAACTTAGTTTCTTCTTTGCCTATTCTAATTCCTTCAATTTCTTTATCTTCTCTAATTGGTACAGCTAACATGTCTAGTACCATATTGAATAATAGTGGTGATAATGGACATCCTTGTTTCACCCCTGAAATGCATCCAGCTTATCTCCATTGCATATAATGCTTGCTGAAGGATTTAGCTAGAGATGGCTTATTATTTTATGGAAAGTTCCCTTTATTTCTATATTCTCCAGTGTTTTTAATAGGAATGGGTTTGTATTTTGTCAAAAGTATTTTTTGCATCTACTGAGATAATCATGTGGTTTCTGTTAGTTTTGTTGTTGGTATGATTGATAATGCTAATAGTTTTCATAATATTGAACCAGCCCTGCATTCCTGATATGAATCCTACCTGATCATAATGTATTGTTTTCATGACAAGTTGCTGTATTCTTTTTGCTAAAATCTTATTTAAAATTTTTTATCTATGTCCATTAGAGAAACTGGTCTATAATTTTCTTTCTCTGTTTTGTCTCTTCTTTGTTTAGATATCAAAACCATATTTGTATCATAAAAATAATTTCGAAGGATTCCTTCTTCCCCAATTTTCCCAAATAGTTTATGTAATGTTGGAATTAACTGTTTTTTAAATGTTTGATGGAATTCACTTGTAAATCCATCCGACCATGGAGATTTTTTCCTAGGGAGTTCATTGATGGCTTGTTCAATTTCTTTTTCTGAGATGGGATGGTTTAAGTATTCAACTTACTCTTCTGTTAATCTTAGCAGTTTATATTTTTTAAAATACTCATCCATCTCATTTAGATTGTTGAATTTATGAGCATAAAGTTGGGTTAAGTAATTTGTAATTGTTGTTTTAATTTCCTCCTCGCTGGAGGTGAGTTCACCCCTTTCATTTTTGATATTGGTAATTTGGATTTCTTCTTTCTTTTTTTAAAGTCAAATTGACCAAAGGTTTATCAATTTTATTAGTTTTTTTTTATGAAATCCACCATGAGTTTGGTTTATTAGTACAATAGTTTTCTTAAGTCCAGTTTTATTAATCTCTCCTTTGGTTTTCAGTATTTCTAATTTGTTCTTTTTCTAGCCTTTTTCAGCTGCAGGCCGAAGTCATTGTTCTCCTTTTTCTCTATTTTATTCATGTAGACATTCAAAGATAGAAAACTTCCCCAAAGAACTGCTTTTGCAGTATCCCATAAGATTTGATAGGTTGTCTCATTATTGTCATTCTCTTGAATGAAATTTTGATTGTTCCTATGATTTGTTGTTTAACCCACTCCTTCTTTAGGATTAGATTATTTAATTTCCAATTAAATTTTGGTGTATATTTCCATGGCCTTTTATTCCATATATTTTTTATTGCATTATGATCTGAGAAGGAAGCATTGACTATCTGTGCTTTTCCACACTGAATTGTGAGGGTTTTATGCCCTAGAACACGGTCAGTTTTTGTATATGTGCCATGTACTGCTGAGAAAAAGGTATATGCCTTTCTATTCCCATTCAATTTTCTCCAGAGATCTATCATATCTGCCTTATTCAGAGTTTTATTCACCTCTTTTACTTCTTTATTTTGAGTTAGATTTATCAAGTTCAGAAAGGGGGAGTTTGAGGTCCCCCACTATACTAGTTTTGCTGACTATTTCTTCCTGCAACTCCTCCAACCTCTCCTCTTAGAATTTGGATGCTATATCACTTGGAGCATATATGTTTACTAATGATATTGCTTCATTGTCTATGGTGTTTTTAGCAGGATATAGTTTCCTTCCTTATCTCTTTTGATGATCTATTGAGATCTATTTGAGATCTATTTCTGCTTATGCTTTGTCTGAGATTAGGACTGCCACCCCAATTTTCTTACATCAACTGAAGCACAATATATTTTAGTCCAACCTTTCACCTTCACTCTGTGTGTATCCCACTATTTCAAATGTGTTTCTTGTAAACAACATATTGTTGAATTATGACTTTTAATCCATTCTGCTATCCATCTCCACTTTATGGGGCAGTTTGTTCTATTCACATTCACAGTTATGATTACAATCTGTGTCTTTCCCTCCATCCTCTTTCCCAGTGTTTGTGCTTTTAGTTCTCCCGTTTCTCTTTCCCTCCTCAATAGAGTTTTCACTTTTGACCATCACCTCCTGCAGTCTTCCCTTCCTTCTTTCCATCCCTCTCCCTTTTACTCGCTTTTATCTTTACTTCCTCTTCTCTCTATTTTAACTTCCCCTACCCTTTCTTCCCCCTTCCTCTCCTACTGCCTATATATCTAGTCAGATTTATATACTTAAGTTTATTGTTCCATCCTTGAACCAAATCAGATGAGGGTACCTCTCAAACAATGCTCCTCTTCCTCCCCTCTTTTCCCCTACTATAATATACTTTTGTACTTCTTCCTGTGATGTACTTTACCATTTTCTGCTTCCTCCTTTCCGTCCTCCTTCAAGCCCTTCACATGCTTAAGTCACATTTTTATCATCACATTGTTTACTTTATACCCATTCCCTCTATCTATGTATATCCCTTTTATATTTTGTAATAGAGGCACAATTCTCAAGATTAGCAAGTATCATCTTCCCTTATAGGGTGGTAAACAGTTTGCTCAAATTGAGTAGCAAGTTTTTTTTTCCCCTGTCTACCTTTTTATGCCTCTCTTGGACCTGAGTTTCAAGATCAAATTTTCTATTGAGTTCTGGCCTTTTTGTCAGGTAGGTCTTAAAATCCCTTATTTCCTTGAATGTCCATCTCCTTGCCTGAAATGTTATGATGCTTTGCTGGGTAATCGATCCTAAGTTGTAGTCCCAGCTCCTTTGCCTTACAGAATATCATATTCCAATTTCTTCAGTTTTTGAATATAAAAGCTGCAAGTTTCTGTGTGACCTTGACTGTACTTCCTCAATATTTGAATAGTTTCTTTCTGACTGCTTGTACTATTTTCTCCTTCACTTGATAGTTCTGGAATTTGGCAATAATATTTCTTGGTATTTTTAGTTTGGGTTCCCTTTCCAGAGCTGAGCGGTGGATTCTTTCAATGACTCTTTTGCCCTCTGGATCTAGCACTTCTGGACAGTTTTCCTTGATGATTTCTTAGAAGATATTGATCAGGCTCTTTCTTTTCATCATGACTTTCTGGTAGGCCAATAATTCTTAAATTTTCTCTCCTCAATCTATTTTCCAGGTCAGTTGTTTTTTCAATTAGATACTTTACATTTTTGTCTATCTTTTCATTCTTTAGATTTTGTATGACTGATTCTTGATGTCTCATAGAGTCATTAGTTTCTGCTTGCCAATTCTAGTCTTCATCAAATTGTTTTCTTCAGTTAACTTTTGTATCTCCTTTTCCATCTGCCCAATTATTCCTTTTAAGGAATTATTTTCTTTAGTTGCTTTTTGTACTTCCTTTTCCATTTGTTCACTTTTCCTTTTTAAAGAACTGTTCTCATCCATGAATTCTTTTGTCATACTTTGAACATCATTGTCCATTTTTTCTTCCATTTCCTTCTTCAACTGTTCCAGGAGTGCTCTCTGTGCTTGAGAGCAGTTCATAATCCCTTCTGAAGTTTCAGATGGGTGTATAGTCTCAGTATTGACCTCTTGGGTATTCGTGTTTTGGTCGTTGTCCACATAGAAAGATTCTATGTTCTTTTCCTTCTTGCTTTGCTTCTTCTTACTCATGATGATGATGCTTTGTGTGTTCTGACCTCTGTTTCTCTCAGCTAGAAGCTGAAGAACCTGGTGGAGAGCTGACTGCTGTGAAAAAGTTAAGGGCAGGTCCCTTTTTTTCTGTTTTGTGCTTTCTGGTTTAGCCCTGGGACTATTTTATTAAGTGTGGCAGAGGGGTGGTCTGATCACAGGGGATCTCCTTAGCTGAGCTAGGGCAAAGGCAAGCTCAGGAGTTGGTGATCCCAACTGCCTTATTGTCTTCTCATTTTCCCTGGAGTGCTTAGGTACACCTGGGTTCTAGGGAGGCCCCACTCCTCCAGACCTCTGACTGTCTGGGACAGCTCAGTCTTCAGCCACAATAAGGGGAATATCCCTTTGTTATTTTCCTAGCCTCAGGTACTTCAAGACTGTTTCCCCCTTCTGCTGATTCCTCTGCTCCAGGATTTTTCTGGGGAAATATTTTATGGTCCTTCTGAGGTCAACAAGGGGTGGGGGAGAGAGTATTTACCAATCATTCCACCATTTTGGCTCCCAAAAGTTCAAGTAGGTGACTTACAGATGTTTAATCTTTGGGTTGAAAGTCTCAGGAATGATTGCATCTGATCCCTGGGGCTCAGTAGCTGTCACTTGCCCAGTTCCTGCTGGTCTCCCACCCTGGGCTGCCACTCTGCCATTCTGCTGTGCTGCTGCTGCCTCAGGCTGCCCTGAGGGTTTCCCGTGTGTTCAGTCCCTCAGAACAGATCCTTCCTGTCCACCTTGCAGTCTGTCCTGGGCTGTGTATCTGCTGTAGTCTGTCTCCTATTAGATTCTGCACCTCCAAAATTTGGTCAGATTCTCTTTTCAGAGGTGTCTGAAGGAGTTTGTCTAAGAGCTTAGCTGAGTAGTTGCTCTTACTCCACCATCTTGGCTCCATCTTTTCGGGGCTTGGTTTTTAGTAGAAGGTTTGAGTGTCAGAGGAGACACTGGGAAGGTGCTAAGCAGTCTCATAGCTTTGAAAACCCAGGTGTTGGTGCTTCCCTCTCTGGTAAAGATGCATGTATGTTTATGGTCAGGCAGTTTGGAAGTGCTGTCTATTGATTTTTTATTTCTCTGAAATTTTGATTTTCTCTGTTACCTGGGCTTGATTAAAATGATTGTTAACTCCTCAAAAGTTACTTTTCCTTTTAGAGAAGCAGATCAAACAACCTGTGATAGTAGGCCCCCTGTGTTTTGGGGTGCTTACTGACACAGTGACTATGTGTATTATTTCATTTGACTCTCATAGTAATCCTATTAATACCTATAGGTGTTATCTGAATTTTACAGATGAAAAAATTGAGACTTAACGAGTTAGAGTAACTCATTCATGGTCACATAGCTTGCAGGTGGCAGAGTCTGCATAATAAGCATCAATTTCTCTCCTCACTCCAAATCCAGTGCTTTTCCCAGGACACCATTTGAAAATAGTGAGAGGTCTGGACAGAGGAGCTGGAAAAGTATCACAGAATGTTTCTGCCAGCAATCTACTTGTAGTTTTTTGCCAACCTCTATTTTTCTACAACTGTTAGGGGCTGATTGGTATTCCTTTTTACCTCCGATTTGGTACCAGCTGGCTGAAGTGCCTTCTCTCTCACGGTGCCTTCCTGAGGCATTGTCCTCCTTCACTGATTTCAGAGCAGTCCACCAAATTCTTGAGGTGTTTTTGGTTGCTTCCTCTTTTGACTCTAAAAATCACAGGGAAGTTGAACATTATGGGAACTAAACAATTTGCTTTCCCATCACCTTTACTGCTTTATTCTTCTCTTCCCTTTTTAGTGACATCTATGGGAAAAAAAGTGTTCCATCTTTTGAAGAGCTCTGTCTTCAGACAAGATTTTATTTGGGTTGGGCAAAGACTCTGGTGGCCTTTATGTATGTATGTATGTACATATGTGTGCGTTTATATGGACACACACGGATATGGACATGTATGAATATGTATACACATGTATACATATATGTACATGTATGCAGAAACATATAGACATATGTTTTATATATTGTGTATATACACATAAAAACTCGCATGTATCTATGTATTGTGTATATCTGTATACATGTGTATATACGTATGTGTGTGTGCATGTGTACTGGAAAGTATATGAAAAGAGAATCTGAACAAGAAATAAGAATTTAGCATATTCAAGCCTCCACTGCGGAATTCTAGTGTCAAGTCAATTCTTATTCACCAAAACTCCCTTTAGCAGGAAAACTCATTGAAGTACTATTGGGGAGTTGAATGGAATATACCCCATCACAGTGTGGCAAACTCCATTTTCTAGTTACCTACTACACAGCTAATATTTTCCTTGGGTTAATCTTATTTTAAATAAAATGTCACAAATTCTGGGAAAGCAATTAAAAATAGATTTTAATCATCACTGAACATGTCAGTGTTCATTTTATTTTCACCTGTGCCAGATATATTTATGAGATTGACAATTATTAATTTATCTCAGGAAACATATTTGTGTTCAAGGACCAATTAAGTATAGGAAGGTCACTGCATACTCTAATTTGTAGTGCCAGTTAATATGTTTAAATATGTCCTGCTTAGAAATGTTTATATTAGCAGGTGGTGTTGGAAATTATATATCTTGTACATTTTAAAGGATTTATTTCCAGCCAGTTTTCTAAATAATTACAACACAGGAGGTTTAGTCTGGTAAATGGAAGATTAAACAGTGATTATTTTGGAACATTTCCCTCTCTCTTCCTTGGGCCTGAAGAGGGTGAGGTATGAAGTGTACATAAGAGTCTATTGTCAGTAGAGTCTGATAATGTAACTATGGGATATTTGTTTTAAGTAGAACTGTGTTTTTAAAAGTAAGAACATTTACTAAAATAAGCTATCTGCCCCCTCCCTTCCCTTGAACGGGAGAGAAATAATTCAATTGTCACTGACAATTCCCCACTGTCTTTATTAAATAGCCCTGCTGATAACTTTCCTATTAGATTTGGAAAGAAGAATTATTCCTCCATTTAACTAAACCTATTCTTATAGAAACCTCTTAAAAGACTACTCCAAAACTATGTAAACAAATTCCTGTATTCTCTTTTCATGGGAAGCTTTGAAATAGAAAGTGATAACTAATATGCATATGCATATACAATTTACATTGTTTCTGTGTGTCTACATACATTAATGCAAGTATATATAAACATGCATATATAGTATACATATATACATATGTACATTCATATGCAAATCAATACATACATTTGTTTTTATTACATCCTCCAGTCTCACTCAACCAACATACCCTACCACTGGCCAGTTGTGCCCTCAGAAGAGTGGTTATCCCTACTCCTAGGGTTCTAAGAGTAACCTTGATCTGGAAACTAGATCCTGAGTCGCTACTGGTATGTTACTGACCACTCCCATTTCCCCATTAATCAGTTACTACACTCATATCTTTAGCAAAGGCATTTATTCAAACAGTGTGATAAGAATAGTAGTTATAAAGTTTTTCCCCCAAACCAAGGATACTCTTTCATAAATATGCCTAGTCTGTATGTGGAGGAGACTGGGTATGAATTTAAAATACAAGAGCAGACACATGTCTATTTTTGTAGCCAAGGCAACACATAACTTTGGAGCTATAGGGATTCATTGGCAGAAGATTTACTATGAGACTGTCTGCTACTCTACTGAGCTGTCTCTTTCAAGGGTATAGTGTCTCCTCTGGACTGGCAGCTCATTTGAGCTTAGTATGTAGTTTTTTGACTGGACAGACCAATTTGGTTCTGGGGCTGGGCTACATTGAGTAGGTCACTTGCTGGCTGTGCTAATTTCTCAGTAGATTTTGCTTCTACTTGACTGTACTGGACAGATGCAGGGCAGTGGCTACTAGATGCAGCGGGGCAGACCTATATTAAACTGAGCAGTCACTGCCAACTAGGACCAGGTAGGTCACTAGGTTGCTAGGATCTTCTCAGAGTATGATGAATCAATAGTTTCCTGAGGTTGCTCTTCAATGGGCAGCTTCAGGGGTTTTTTTTTGTTTGTTTGTTTGTTTTATTGCCATCAAATACTGGTTGGCCTAAGGGGTATACCTTCTTCTGCTGGAATCTTACCATACTTCATTGAGGTAGAAGGCATCAAAGCTCTTTCAGCTAAGACAACTACTCTTAGTTTACTATGAGCAAAAGCTTACATCCTTTGAAACTGTGAGGGTCTTCCCCTCCCTGATTGATTCTTTGGTGAAGGCAAAGTAGGCCATCTTTTACCTCAATTCTTACCTAACCTTTAACTACTGAATGGATGTTGCTTCGGACCAAATGAAACCTTGGAAAGACCTTGGCTTAAAAAGACTAAAATCTCCCACTATATCTGGATCATTAAAAGTCATTCTGACTATGTATTTCCACTGGACTCAGATGACTCTAGAGGAGAGAGTGGGACTGATGACTTTATACCTCTCTGCCTGTAAATCCAACTCACTTGCAAGTCAAGGCATTACCTCCTGATGTCATTGATCCTCTTCAGAGAAAGACATACAAGAGCATCCTTGGCTCCTTCAGAGCCTTTGTTGTTTGTCTTCTCCAGGCAGGAGATAGGAAAAGGTTTGCCTGTCCTATTTATAACACTTCCCTTCCTCCAAAGACCCTTCCTTTAGTAAGCCATACCATGATTCTTTCAGTTCAGTACTTTTCATCTACCACATTCATTTTAGAATATTAAATAGGTGAATGACTAAGGAAGGTGTGAATGTAGTTTAAATACTGGGGGTACTTTCATTGTCTTGTTGGCCTCTTCGTATGGAATTAAATTATTCAAACATCCTGTCTTTTCTAGGCTCAGGAATCTCTATTTTTTTAAATTAATGAACGAAATTTTACTTTTTCTCCCTCCCACCTTCATTCTATAGCAGGAAAAGAAAAGGAAAACAAAATCACTGTAACAAATATGCATAGTCAGAATAAATAATTTTCAACATTGACAATGTACAAAAAAAAATGTCTCAAGTTGTATTCTAATTCCATCACCTCCCTTTCAGGAGTTGGATATTATGTTTCATCATGAGTTCTTTGGAATTGTGATTGGTCCTGGCATTGATTAAGATCTTTAATCTTTCAAAATTGTTTGTCATCACAGTGTGGCTGTTATTGTATAAACAAACTGTTTTCCTTGTTCTCCTCACCTTACTCTGCATCAGTTCATGTATGACTTCCCAGGTTTGTCTGAAATATTCCTTCCCTTCATTATTTCTTTCAGCACAAGAATACTCCATTGCACTCATATGTAATGTTTTGCTCACCCATTCCAAAAATGATGGGTACCTCCTTAGTTTCCAGTTCTTTACCATAACAAAAAAAACCTTATATTAATATTTTTGAACCAGTGTCTCCATTCCTTCTTTCTTTTTACTCTTTAGGGCATAGACCCAAAATGGAATTGCTGGGTCAAAGTGTATACACATTTTAGTAACTTTGATATAGTCTCAAATTTCTTTCCAAAATCTGGACAAACTAACAGGTACACCAAAATTGCCATTAAGGTGCTTGATTTCCTATAGCCTTTCAGTCTTTTGGGAATGTCATTTTTGCATATTATCTTTCAGAATCTTTTTTAATCTCTGTAGAAATTCATGATTTTGCTACAGTCTCAACACCTCACCCCACCCCACCCTCTGCTTTTATTTTCTCTTCATTGAGAAATTGGTAGTTCTAATAAATAATTTAGAGATTTTAGGTGTAATGGCAAGCAAAGGAGGATTTTTTTTTCTGGTTTGACTTTTAACCAATTAAGTGCCTTTGACTGAGTCTTGCCTTTGATTGAATCAACCAAGAATCTTTGATTGGAAATAGTAGTGATTTCTAAAAGAATGGGTTTGGCCAAATGGAAATAATCTACAATTTTCCAAATACGCACACATGCACGCACATTTAACATTTAATAATGACAGAGGGAATGATCAAATAGTAGAATTATGCCCCATTCTCCCCTTTGGATGTTCTGTGTGCTTGCTCTAATAATTGTTATTTTTAAAATTGGGGCTCCACAAGAAAGGGGCATTTTGTTCTTCTGGAATCAGGATTCACTGGTGATTTAAGAGTAATTTATTTAGTAAATAATACACAACTCTGCCCCAACCCAAAAAGAAGGGAGAAAAGAGGTATATGTACATATACCTATGCCATATATACATTTATACATGTATATGAATATATATGGATGCATACATACCATGTTCATATGTATACACACACACATATATATATACATATATATATATACACACACATATGTATGTGTATCAGAAATTGGCTGCTGACCATAACATGTTAACTCTATTAAAATATCTAAGCAGATCTAAGTAGGGCATGTTTGAATGTGGCATGCTTGTCTGGGTTCTGGATGATGGAAAATGCTCTTGTGCTTTCCCAGTCACTAATGGAGTGAAACAAGGCTGTGGGCTAGCTCCCATGCTTTTTAGTATGACAATTTCATCCATGCTGTCAAATGCCTTCCATGATGATGAATACAACATCAAGGTCAGCTACTGTGCTGATGGCAAATTCTTCAACTTGGAAAGGCTATAAACCATGACCAAAGTGGAGGGAGTGTTGGTGCATGATTTTCTATTTGCAGATGGTTGTGCCCTTAATGTAGCCCCTGAAACTGAGAAGCAACAAAATATGGATCAGTTCTCTGCTGATTATACTAATTTTGGCCTAACAATTAACACCAAGAAAACACAGGTGTTCCATTAGCCATCACCACACCATCCATACATGGAATTACAGTAAATGGAGAAATTTTGAATGATGTGGATAAATTCAGTTGCCTTGGTAGTGTACTTTCCAGGAATGTATACATTAATAATGAGGTTGACACATATATTGCCAGAGCTAGTTCTGTGTGTTTGGGAGGCTCCAAAAGAAAGTATGAGAGAGAAGTATTAGACTGACTACCAAATTGAAGATCTACAGAGTCATTGTGCTGACCTCATTGTTGTATGTTTCTGAAACCTGGACAATTTACCAGTGCTATGCCAGCAAAATAAATTTCTTCCATTTGAATCATCTTAGGAAGATTCTGAAGATCACCTGGCAGGATAAGGTATCAGACACTGAGGTCCTTTCTCAAACTATACTGCCAAGCATTCAAACTCTACTTCAGAGAGCAAAATTCTGATGGGCTGACCGTGTTGCTTGAATGCAAAATGTATGTTTGTGTAAAAGACTACTTCATAGAGAACTCTCACAGACCAGCACTCACAGAGTGATCACAAGAAGCAAAACACTCTCAAAGTCTCTCTTAAGAACTTTGGAATTGATGGTGTGATATCATAGACACTGGCACAGATCTCTTGGTATGACATGACCAAATCAGAGAATGTGCTGTGTTCTATGAGCAAAGTAGAAATGAAGTAGTTCAAAAGAAACACAAGATGTGCAAATTTAGAGAATCCACCCCAAATGTTCACATGGAATATTTGTGCCTGACCTGTGGTAGAACATTCCTAGCTCATATGGGTCTGATCAGCCACAGGTGCTCACACCATAACTTTACTTTAGTATAATGATGTCATTTTGGTCCTCTTCAAGAACAAAGGACTACAACAGCAACAACAACAACAGCTTTGTGAAAATGAGTGCATAATACTACACTGTGAACAATGTAGTCTACACAATTGGATATACACACATATATATGTGCATTTATGTCTGTATGTATATATGATGAGAGGAGGGAGGGAGGGAGAGAGAGAGAGAGAGAGAGAGAGAGAGAGAGAGAGAGAGAGAGAGAAGTTATAATGCACAATTGATAGAAAGTCAACCTCTCAGTGCTCTAGACAAATTCTCTAAGAATATAAAATTCAGAGGTGTTGATTTGCATTGGTAGAGAGGGACTTTCCTTATGCTGGAAATCCCTGTATCAATAAAGTCATAGGTCTTGTTGTTCTTCCTTCCTTCCTTCCTTTCTTCCTTCCTTCCTTTCTTTCCATTCTTTCTTTCATTTCATTCTTCCTTCTTTACTTCCTATCTTTCCTCCTCTTTCTTTCTTTCTCTCTCTATTTCTCTCTTTCTTTCTTTCTTTCTTTCTTTCTTTCTTTCTTTCTTTCTTTCTGTCTTTCTTTCTGTGTAATCCTACTATAGACATTGTTTTCAAATTGAAATAACAATAGCTAACATTTATATAGTGCTTGCTATAAGCCAAGCACTGTGCTAAGCATTTTATAATTGTTATCTCATTTAGTCTTAATAATAACTCTGGGAAGTAGGTGCTATTACTATCTCTGCATTATAGGTGAGGGAACTTTGGCAATAGAAATTAAATTACTTGTCCAGTGTCACACGGCTAATAAGTGTCTGAGGCCATGTTTTAATTCAGGTCTTCCTGATTCCATGACAAGAATTGTATCCACTGTATCATTTTGCTGATAATCATACCCACAAACACACAGACATACAAATTTGAGTATATATGGCATTATTATGTATACACATTCATATGTAAAAAACCATGATTAGATATATAATCATGTTTATGCATATATGTATTTGTATATACACATATGTATAAATACACACATACTTATTTATACATGTATGTCTACACACAAGTGTGTATAGATGTGTGCTTTGGGAGGAGTATCAATAATATCCTTTTTCTTAAATTCTTTGTCATTTTATATTTGCCTTCCTTCTTTAAGAGGACTCCTTGTTCACCCTGCCCTATTGTGAACAGTTAAGTCAGACACATGTGAAACAACCTGGCAAGATAGGAGAATTTTTAAAAACCCCATTTCCCAGAACATATAATGAAAAGTTTTCCATAGACCCAGTCTTATGATTAATACATAAATAAGTCCTCTAGAAAGTTTCTCTTATTATACTTTCCAAAAATATTTTGGTCTATTTTATATTTCCAAAGGTTTGCATTAGGGATGGCATTTTGTAGGTGTTAGTTATTTTAAATGCTTTCTTTCACTTTTATTTAAGAATACCAGTAAGTCTATAAATATATGCAGTCATAACCTTCTCCTTTATATCTGTAGTTTAAGATATTTTAAATATCATCTTCATTTTTTGGTTCAATGTGACCTCCTGGTTCAATATCAAAGACTGACATGTTTATATTTCCTTTTATTCATCAATAATGTTATATTTATTGAGTCCAAATGGAATTTTGAGTTTATTGGAGAAAGATTCCATGAGATAAAGCTTTTTAAAATGCTATTGTTGCTGCTATTGTTGTTGGTGGTGTTAGTTGGGGCTATATTGTTTGATATTATTTATGTACATCAAGTGATTAATAATACTTTTTTAATATGGAAGTAGTACTTGTTTTTATTTAGGGACAATTGGAATGATTTTATGGCTAGACAGAACCATAATTGGTTTTGATGTTCTCTCTAAAAATGCTACTTTTTATATAAAATAGTCTTGAAATTATTGAATCAGTGGTATATTTTAATTACAGAACAGTTTTCTGAGGGGGTACCAAATATTCTAGCATTTTCAATTTGCTTGAATCTGCTTCCTATATTTGTGGTTAACGCATAAGCCATGAGAGTGGAAGTGTAACAAAAACCATGATAAAAAAAACATTAATATCAGTAAGTATAATGTCATTTTGGGGAAGTTTGTTCAATAATTTCTGAATTGATGAGTTGCCCCAAGGACTCTTTGACACACTTTTTTCTCTCATCAGATAAGATATTGTTTTATTATGAATGTTTACGCACTTTTACTTGTGTTTGCCAATTAAGGAAATCTAGAATGTCTGATATACTTTTCTTTTCCACTTTCTATAGCACCTTTTACATTCTTGTGGCCTTTAATGGAATAATTGGTTTTCAGGTTTCTGCATATACTCTCTACATTCAAGAAGTTTTCTTTCTGCAAATCTTCAGTAGCCCTTTGAATTCACTTCTACCATCTGGATGGTTGATGCCTGATTTCAAGGGTATTCTCTGATAACTGCACCCTTTCTCCCATGGTCCTTACCAATGCAATATCCCCCACATGTACTTTTGGTTGCAGGTCTTGAAATGTTTTATACTTTCTGGCAAATAATGTGTGTGAATACATTATTTTGTGATAGTTATAATAAGTAGGAATGAACATCTTGCCACTAACTTGTGAAATTTATTTCTTTTTTTGTAATGTTATGGTATTTATACATAATGAAAATATTTATATCACCAGTCCACTTCATGAAACTTCATAGTTTACCCTTTTTTAGTGGTTAGCACTATATGCCCCAAAACATTTCCAGAGAGTGAACTGTTGATATTTCTGACTTGTTTTGGTATATTTTGCCTTTCTGTGGTACTAGAACAAAAAATAGTTTTCTTTGATCGATTATTTCCAATATTAAGGTGATCATCATGGCAGCATTCCGAAATCTATATTTCTCTATTTCTTTACTCTTAGGAACAAATACATTACACTCGCTGTAATTCTAACCCAATCCAACATCTATCACCAGAGCCCAGTCGGCTAATAGTCCATAATTCCTTGAAGACTTTCTTAGATACAGTAACGATCTCAGAGGCCACAAAGTTCTGAATTACCAATCAGAATGTACTTTGTTGTTGCCCCTTTCCCCAAGGAATTTATGATAATTTTGACTTTGAGTGAATGGTTCTAATTTTTTTGTTGAGGTTGTTGTTTTCATGGTTGTGTTTGTGGTTGTTATCTTGTTTCAGTTTGTTTGATGGAGTTGAGATCAAAATTTTCCTGGAACAAGTTTCTATCCTGCTGTAGTTCTTTTATATTTTATATTCTATGGATTATTTTACAAAGAGATAAATAACTTTATATAGTTGAAGAAATCCTCTAATAATCCAATGAAACCTTTTTTTGATACAAGTCTAGTTATAGACAGAACCATGGGAGGATCACTACCTAATCCTGTTCCCACTTGAATTTGATTCATTCTCCTAGATATCAATATATTTTATATATGTATATAGATGTATATAGATACATGTATATATATCTATCTATATATATACATCTATATACTTTTTGTATTCATGTAGTTTATGTATTATCACCATCATATTTTTCATGATCATTGGTGCCACTGTCAGAGGCATGATATTAGACAAGAAAGTTCATAGGTATAATCTCATTTGACATTGTTTATTTTACTGTGTAGAAATATACAATCCATGAGGGAGCATGAAAATATATTTGATAATAAGCAAATGATAATCAATAGAAACACATTTCTCCAGTAACGGTTTCATGCAACATAAGTTTCAACATTGAAAATAGTATCCCCCAGCTTCCCATAAATATATATCTCAGCAGTATCAAGACAGTATCCATGTGTATGTGTTATTTTTTGAAATGGCAGTAGTAAAGAGGAGATCTATTTCTGTTCCAGGGAAAAATGTTTCCTTTTCTAGGCTTAAGTGCCTAGAAAAGTTTATCATACTAATCATAGGCAATATCATACACAGAAATAGCAAAGAAGTAAAATAAAGAGAAGAATAGAGGGCAGCAATAGAGAGACCACATGGGGAAGAAAAGAAGGCAGACAATAAAAGGAGAGGGCAGATAGAAGATATAGGAGAGAGAAGAGAAAAAGACAGAGAAATGAAAGATAATTTTCTCTCTAGTGGCTTGTTATATGATAGATAGGTAGATAGACAGACAGACACACAGACAGACAGATAGATAGATAGATAAATAGATAGATAGATAAAGAGCCTGGAAAGCCAGGCTAAATTATTTGCATATTATTAGTACACAACGGGGGAATACAGAGTTCCAGTTCAATAGCTTTCCTCTGACAATGACATCAATAACAATAATTCACCCTTACGCAAGGGTTTAACATTAATAAGGATGAGTGACATTACTAGAGTTGTGCATTAGGAAGATTAATATGCCAATGCGTATAGGCCTGAATGTGGATATATGGGTTTAAACTCTTGGAATACAGGGCCTCATTTAAGTTCTAATCAAGTTTGTAGAGAATAAAGTTTTTTGTTTGTTTGTTTATTTGGATGTTTGTTTTTGCCAATGAGTAGAGATGGTATGATCTGGAGTGATAGGAACCTGTAACAAACAGCCTACCCCATATAGGAAGAATCACGATTTTGCAGCAAATTTCAGGAAGTCAGAACCTCCTTAGGAATGGATTGCCAGGAAAATCTGAACATTTCACTTATACATTTTGTCCTCCAGTGATCATTAATGCCTCATAATCCCAACTCAATGGGTGTCCAAAAAGTTATAGATACTATAGAAAGGTACTCAATGAGTTGTGAACAAAAAGCAGAGAAAGAAACCTTCAATTAAACAAGGTAGTCTATTTTACAGTAGCAGGTAAATGGCACAGTGAATAGAACGTTGGGCCTGGAGTCAGGAAAATTTCTCTTCCCGAGTTCAAGTCCAACCTTAGCTCCTTACTAGCTGTATGATCCTGGGCAAGTCACTTAACTCTTTACCTCAGTTTTCTCATCTGTAAAATGAGCTGGAAAAGGAAATGACAAACCATTCCAGTATCTTTGCCAAGAAAACACCAAATGGAGTTGGACGTGATGAAAAAACTAAATAACATTCTGTCTCACTGTATGGCCTTGCAATATTCTGATTTTAAATTGTGGCTCAGGGAAATGACTGGAAGGCTAAGAAATACCTGCTAGGATTGGAATGTAAAGTCCTGAGATCTTCCCAAGTAGTTGATCAATGCCAATCTATGAGTATCATCTTACAAGCAAATGAAATATATCACCACAAATTAATGGAAATAAATTAAATGAAATATGTGGTCACAATACATATACTGTGGGCAACGCCAAATCAATGCCAGTGCTACTGGTAATAAAGAGAATTTATTTTATATTTGATTTACAAATGCTTTGGGTCAGACTGCTTTGCAAGTTAAGAATTTTGTGTTTAAGAAAGGGGTTGTTTTGCTTTTTTCTTTTCCAAGATTGATCAGGAGAAGGAAAAATGTACTCATAATGTATACTCTGTTAAATTGACATAACATGGTGGAATTTATATTTGCAATTAAATGGTTTAAACAGTGCCAAAACAATTCATCACTGTCACCCAATATAATAATAAATCCATCATCTGTAATTTGAAATATTTTCAAAGTGCTTTCACATGATCTTATTATCCACATGACAATACTATGTGACACAGATTTAACAATCCTCTATTGCAATCTCACTTTAAAAAATAGGGGAAATGAAGAAAAGTGTGATTATATGACTAACCCAAGGTCTCACAGATATTTACTGATGAGGCAAGAGCTATTTTTGCCATTTTACACTATGAAAACTGAGATATAAATATGTTGCACATCTTTGGTGCTTTTGCTCCTCATTTCTATATACCTAGACTTTCAACTCCCATTTGCCAAGGTATGATGACTAATTGCCCTTTAGATGGCAAGGGAAGTCTGTAGCTGGATCTATAAAATACTGAAACTTTGTGCTGTTACAACACTTAGCTTCAAGCTAAGATTAAGGTTTTATTCTTCCTTTAACTAATTGCATTTGGGGCTAATTCAAAATCTATTGGCTCAGACAACTATCAGATTATGGTTAGAAAATTCCTTGGCAACACTTTTTAACCTCTTATGGGTGCCTCCAAAACCCATTCCAAACCATAGAACCATAAGGTTCTATGAAATTCCCATAGAAGCTATAGATATAGGCTGGAACAAGGAGGATCACTTACTTCAAAAATACCCTTTTATTTTGCAAATGAAGTTGAGAAGAACAAAATCCATGCCTTTATTACTTTTATAGTAATAGTAATATGAATTATATCAAAACACTTTGGGCTTTCGTGCTAATGTTTTTTAGAGGCAGCTTAGTGTAGAGTGTGCTAGACTTGAGCCAGGAAGAAATGTGTTTGAATCCTGTTTTAGACACTTACTAGCTGAAGGACCCTGAGCAAGTTTTAACCTCTCCCAACCTTAGTTTCCTCATGTATAAAAGGGGGATGATAATCCTCACAGGGTTCCTATGAGGATAAAATGAGATAACATTTTTAAAGTGCTTAGTATAATGCTTGGCACATAGTAGGTGCTATATAAATATGTGTTCCCTTCCTTTCTTCCATTATGTGATTTTCCAAAAAGGAAATTTTAAAGTGGCAGAGATGGGATTTGTGGAGATCAAATACTATATGAAAAATTCCTTGCAAAAAATGTATAGTGCTATATAAATGCCAGCTATATTCTGCCCAGACCAAAGCAGTGTTATTTCCTATCTGACTGAAGCCACACTAGGTGACTTATCTTTACCACTTGGAATATGGCATGCCATTGCCATATTACCAGAGCACATTGTCCATCAGTCTAAGCTAAAGGATAATCCATCTAATCAAATCTCTCACTGGAAGAATTTCTTTTGAAATATTTCCACCATTCCAAAGAGAATGGTTTTAAGTATTACTGTAACCTACTGAGGCAGGATTTCCATAAGAATGATGGTATTCATAATTACTCTTTGGCAGTACCTTGAAAAAGGTACATATATGACTTATTCAGATTTTAAGAAGTAACTAAGAGAGGGAAAAAAAAGTAAATTTATTGTAAGCTGCTATCTCAGCTGAAAAGGAAAAACAAATCTATTAATCATGAGCACAGATAGAAGCCCTTATTAAAGGACATGATGGGGACTCTCAGTCTGGAATCTGTCATTTGGTTTAACCAGTTTAGTCATCAATAATTATTATGAAAGACATGCTAGGTGCCATAAGGTGGAATTGAAGAACCAGGAGAGAAGGAAGAAGATAACTGCTTCTTCAGTGACATTGGCACTTATGAAATTGACACTTGATTTATGAAAGCAACTTTGTCAGTGACATAGACGCCTTCATCTGATGTATTCAGTCTATTGCAGTTATCTTAGGCCATTCTTAAGTAGCTGTTACTGATGTCAGAATAAGTGGATACTAAGTGGTAAAAAGAACATAAAAAAGGAAAAAAATACTGCAAGCCCTTTCCAAGTCAGGAAATATCTGCTGAGAAATGGAATGAGTCAGAGTGATATGAGTTCAAATTCTGTCTTAGATATTCATTTATAAGCTGGGTGACTGTGGGGAAGTTACTTAAACTTTTTCAGCCTTGATGTCCTTCTCTTTAAAATGAAGATAACATTAGCTTCTATCTCCAAGGTTGTGAGGATTCATTGAAATAATGTATATAAAATAAATTTAGAATTTTAAAATGCTATAAAAACAATAACTATTGCAATGACCAGCAGTGCTTCTCAAAATATTACTTGGAAATCTTGGAGGAATCTTGTGTACACTTGTTCTTTTTCGATATCTTAGCTGAGACCAAAAAAAAAAACCCCATCAAATTTTAGCTATCATAATACAATATTAAAGAAATGCCTAACTTCTTAGACCCTGACCCCTAACATCATCATATGCTCTCTGACAACCAGTCAAGGTTGTTTTTCAGTAGGAGAGTTTGGGACCTGCTGTCTGACTGACAGCATTTAAGCTGTTACTCTTCTGACCTTTATTTGGGAGACATCTTTGGTACAGTCTTGCTATTGCCAAGCAATGAACAAGTCTGTGTGCATAGATTAGGGAGAGCTTTCATTTTGGAAGATAGGCATAAAAAAAAGTTTTCATTTGGGAGATGGTGCTTGCAGCCAGTGATGCCTGACTCAGATAATGATGAGTGGAGTGTAATGGCAGTTTGAGATGAGAGACTAGAACAGGGTAAAAAGGAGTCATCCATGCATGACCCCATTTCCATGGAACCCTGTGGCAGGCCTGGTTTTAACCAGGCAGGAAGCCAAATGTAAAGTCAGATTAGGTATCACTTGCATTTCTATGGATCTGTTCTCTTCTGTAAAAACAAACAAACAGAAAAACAGGATTAACATCCATTCCTTTGCTGTAGTCTGGAAACATAAGGATTTGTTCTGGCACTTACTCTTATTTTCCTCAATTTCTTTATGTAAAGTGGATATTATAATCCTGACCTTCCCCACCCTTTCATCCGGATAATAAGGCCAAAGACTCAGATACCAAAACTCAGTGAATTCACATTCCTAACTAGAATTAATAAAATTATAACTTTCTTTCTTCATTCTCATTTACTCATCTGTAAAATTACAGGTTGGATGAGCTGATCCCTAAGGTTCCTTCTGAGAGAAATTAATTTTAATACTGTACCATTTGATTATTAAAAATAATTTGTAATATCCCCTCCTATGTCAAAAGGCCAGCTTAAAGAGAAGCCCCTCCACTGTTTAAAAATATCATAAGCATTCCAGCCCTTCTCAAGGCGTCTGCTTAAGGCATGTGGGGTGGGCCCCACTGGTCACCTGTTTTCTTTCTATGCAATAAACAGGATCCAATTTAAGTTAGCTCTTTCTTCCCCAGAAAGAGCTTCTGTCCTTAGAATTTAGGGTGACCAAGCTCATGAAGGAGAAATCAAACCACAGGGAATCTGATATCCCCCTCTGTGATGAAATGATAGGGAGGGGGCTGAGTTCACCTCCTCATTAAATGTCTACCAATCAGGGTTGAATTTCACTTATCAGAGGAATTCCCTCTCATAAAAAACATACCTCATTTTAAGATGTTTCAAAGTCTCCTTTGGCATCTTTGGTTATCAAGAGAAGCCACTGACTATAGACTTATTGGATATTGGTCAGCCTAGTTAATGAATTGATTATTAATACCTAAATCCTCTGTCTCTTACAATTTTATTCACACTGCTCCTATCTCTTAATCTATGATGCTCTGATCCAATTAGTAACAGGAATAATAGCAGTACCAGGGTGGAGCCAAGATGGTGGAGTAGAAAGACTCACATATGCTAGCTCTGAACCCACAGCCCATAGATTTCCTCTAAAAAGAACTCCCAACAAATTCTGGAACAGTGGAAGCCATGCAGCAACACAGTGAAGGAGATTTCTGTTCCAGAGAGCCCTGAAAAATCGATCCCAAAGGTTCATCACGCACCTGATGGGAGCGGAGCCCAGCCCTGCCCTGGCCACGTGGCACAGAGAGGAACAGATCCGAGCAGGCTTCAGGGACAGAATCTCTGGGGGCCGCGAAGGTCTCTACACCCACAGACGCACAGGTCAGTGAGAAAAACGTGTGAACGAGCTGAGAGGGGAATGGGGTGTCTCCATGACTCGGGCCCCCTCAGGAGGCAGCAGCAGAGGCAGCAGGCAGCCAGAAGCTCCCAGAGCAGGCAGGAGCTCAGCAGGAGCTCCATTACAGAAGGTCTCTGCATATACCCCCTAAGGGAACTGAGCCTGGGAGGCGGCCCTGCCCCCACCTGAGCACCAAAACTTTAAGCTCCCATTGAATATCAGCCAGGCCTGCCGCCAAAAGCCCTGACGCTGGGGAGCAGCATTTGAATCTCAGACCCCAAGCACTAGCTGGGCAGATCTGGAGGCAAGGTGGGATGGAGAGGACTCTCAGAAGTCAAGTAACTGGCTGGGAAAATGCCCAGAAAAGGGAAGAAAAATAAGACCATAGAAGGTTATTTTCTTGGGGATCAGATGACTCTGCCCTTCCTCTCTGATGAGGAAGACCAATACTTACCATCAGGTAAAGACGTAGGAGTCAAGGCCTCTGTATCCCAAACATCTAACATAGATATCCAATGGGCTCAGGCCATGGAAGAGCTCAAAAAGGATTTTGAAAATCAAGTTAGACAGGTGGAGAAAAAAATGGGAAGAGAAATGAGAGAGATGCAAGAAAAGCATGACAAAAGGGTCAATACCTTGATAAAGGAGACCCAATGCTGAAGAAAATAACACCTTGAAAAATAGGCTAACTCAATTGGCAAAAGAGGTTCAAAAAGCCAATGAGGAGAAGAATACTTTCAAAAGCGGAATTAGTCAAATGGAAAAAGAGGTTCAAAAGCTCACTGAAGAAATTAGATTGGAACAGATTGAGGCTAATGACTTTCTGAGAAACCAAGAAATCACAAAACAAAACCAAAAGAATGACAAAATGGAAGAGAATGTGAAATATCTCATTGGAAAAACAACTAACCTGGAAAAACAACTAACCTGGAAAATAGATCCAGGAGAGGCAATTTAAAATTATGGGACTACTTGAAAGTCATGATCAAAAAAAGAGATTAGACATCATCCTTCATGAAATTATCAAGGAAAACTGGCCTGATATTCTAGAACCAGAGGGCAAAATAAGTATTCAAGGAATCCACCAATCACCACCTGAAAGAGATCCAAAAAGAGAAACTCCTACGAACATTGTGGCCAAATTCC
>CM053769.1:168627620-168675984 GCA_028658325.1 Potorous gilbertii | reverse complement strand
TGGCCCTACAGGACAAAAGAGAAGATGGGGACAAGAGAAGGGAGCGATGATAGAAGAGAAGGCAAATTGGTGATAGGGGAAATTAGAATGCTCAATGTACTGGGGTGGAGGGAGGGGACAAATGGGGAGAAAATTTTGGAACCCAAAATTTTTTGAAAATGAATGTAAAAAGTTAAATAAATAAATTTATATTCAAAAAAGGAAAAAAAAAACAAAAAACAAAGAAACAAAAAAAAGTAACAGTACCAGTAATACTACTTACAGTAACAAATAGAGTCACATGGTACTGGATAATAACATGAATTTGTTGTATAACCCTGGAAAAGTTATACCTTATCTTTCAGTGTTCAAGATAAACCTCTAAGGCTACAAATTGAACAGCAACTCCCCATCTGCACTGATGGGAGTAAATCAGAGGACTGATTTAATTCTACCTAATCAGAACATTCAGCTTTCTCAACCACTGTCCTCAACATCTAATTCTTGGTATTCAAGACTTGTGTACATTGTCTGACACTCTAGTTTAAACTTTCAGATTGATAGAGAAGAGAGAGACTTATGATGGCCTCAACTATAATAGTGTAATTCACCTTTCCATGAAGTATGACTTTTGTGAATCAATGATCAAATTGAATAAAATCCTCATTTATTCCACATTATTGGCTAATGATGCATAACTAAATCTCATGCCCCTTTAAGTGTCATTTAGTAATGAAATTTTAGACTGAAATCTTATGAAAATGTATCTTTCCTAGGGTTAAAAGCTAGAAAAGATTTTAGAGATCATCTGGTCCAAAGGTTTCATACTTGCCAACAACAAAATTCTGGTGCAGCCTGAACCAGGTTAAAAGGCAATTGGGGAAAAGTTTAATGAAATAAATAAAAAATACCTTGAAACATAGATAATGTTAATGTATCGCTTTATAAGTCAATATGTGGCCCTTAGGATACATTTCTATTTGAGTTTGACACTACTAATCTAGTCTACCATTTTTAATGGATGAAGAATCTGAGACCCAGAGAATGACCATAAAAGCTTACACAACAGAATTCCAACCTGCATCTTCTGATTTCAAATTTCATGCATGTCTTTCTTCCTTTTTGACCCAGAGTTTTGAATGTCTGATTCTGCAGAACTATAGAACAGGCCTCATGTTCTATTATAGTTCTTAGCCCTAAAGAAAGAAGTACCAGCCTGCTGTGCATTTGAGTTCTTGTAACTATCCTGTAGAATGCATGTCTCTTCTCATCAAAGTTATCAGCATTTGTTCTCATTCTTTCATCAACAATTCTGTACTTCTGATTCTCATCTGCTCCGAATAAAAAATGACAAAATGTGTTAAAATTATATATAGAATGAAAATAAAGAGACTGAGGCCTTTTCCTATGAGTAAAATGCATGTTCTGCCCATGTGAACCTAAGCAAGACACTTAACTCTCCGAGTCAGTGATGCTTGTTCCTGGATGACAAGGCTTTCTTCATATAGATTGAGTTCACATAAGTTTTCCTTTCTAACTAAATCTTTTATCCTAGAACTTTGTGATATCAATTTTGGCTAATGATGACAGCATCAATGTCAGAGAGGGAGTATATTCAACAGAAAGAACATTGTATTTGAAATCAGATGATTTGAGTGACCTTGGGAAAATAACTTAATCTGGGCCTCAGTTTTCTAATCTGTAAAATGAGAAGGCTGCATTAGATTACCTCTGAGCCCTTTCCATCACTAAACCTGTCATCCTAGCACTCATTTTCTATGGCATTTGAAGTAACAGAGGACTTAGCTAACAATAATTACCCATTTAAGTAGGTAATGCAATGCTAATATCTCTATTTTAAGAGGAGGAAATTAAGGCAAAGAAAGCTTATTTGTCTTTGTTGCTGGTGTTTCCCTTGTAGTCAAACAGCTTATAGGTCTAGGAGCTAAGAATCGGTCCCAGGGGTTCTAGCTTTAGGTCACTTGTGAAGATATATTTCCTCCTTCTTAGCTCTCAACTATATCCCAGATAATTATAAGAAAAATGACATCCAGAGAGATGTCCTATAACTAGGGGAGATTTGATCTTGCTCCAGCATTCCCATAGATAGTGGAATATGCTTATGAACATGAGTTAGCCCATATGGGTTACTATCTTCATACATCTTATCTTGGGACCTTCCACCATCCTGTGGTCCAGCTACTGTCAGAAGTTTGGTAATGAAGAGGCCCTCTCCAAATGGATTTTTATGGCTGATGTTTGATACATTCCTATTGACTGTTTCAGCAACAATATGAAAAAGTGACAGCTCAATCTATTAACAACAACAAAAAAATTAAGTAATATGTAGTAAGCCCTACGGGGACAAGAACAAAGAATGAGATTATTCCTACTTATCAGAAACTTGCATACTGATGAAGTCAAATATATATAATAATAGATGCAGAGAAATATAGAGAATGCAGTCACATACAAACACACTCATAAACAAATAAATTAAATACAAGATATTTTACCAGGAGTGTAGCTAGCTGATGAAGTGAATAGAGCACTGGTCTTAGAATCAAGATGACCTGAGTTTAAATCCAGCCTTAGACACTTATTAGCTATGTGATCCTGAGCAAATCACTTAACCCAGTTTGCCTCAGCTTCCTCATCTGCAAAATGAGTTGGAAAAGGAAATGGCAAACCATTCCAGTATCTTAGCAAGAAAACCTCAAATGGGGTCATGATGTCAGACAAGACTGAAACAGCTTAACAACAACAACAAAGTTTGTCAGGGATGGACCTAGTGTGTGAGAGGTCAAGAAAGGTTATCTGTAGGAAATGGTCCCTGAGCTACCTGGTCAAGGAAGAGGACTGTATGAGGTAGAGATAAAAAGGGTATTCCAAAGATCTTGCTGTGGGACTCTCTCCCTATGGGTGAAGATAAAGTCCTGCCCTCTATGAAGGGTAGGGCAGAATTGGCCAGAGAGAGAGAATTTGAGA
This sequence comes from Potorous gilbertii, assembly GCA_028658325.1. Lineage (NCBI taxonomy): Eukaryota > Metazoa > Chordata > Mammalia > Diprotodontia > Potoroidae > Potorous > Potorous gilbertii. The sequence continues at coordinate 168,673,017 of CM053769.1, read as the reverse complement.
CTCCAAGCCAGAGTTCCCTTTTAGTCCCCTTTTGGGAATCTTCAGGGCCAGTCTTCTTCAAGACTTTCCAAACAGGAGTCCACCTTTAGTACTCCTCAAGCTTCTAGTCTTCAAGGTCAAGACAGCTTCTAACTTGGAGAGAGAAGATGGAAGAGGTCAACCTTACTTTAGGATGCTCAAGGAAAATACTCTGGGAAGACATGAAACGATCTGTCAATCTCCATCATGTTCATATATCCAGCTTGCTACTCTAGAGATTCTGGGGAATTTCCTCTTTGGGTGAGATCCAGGAACCTCTCTGTTGATTGAGATGACTCACCTTACTTCAAATGGGAGATGTTCTTCATTCTGTGTTTTCTGGTATATGTTCTATTCATATCTTCTCTCATTTTTGTTGTGCTATGATATGAATAAATGTGTTTCCATGGTTTTCTCTATGTATACTTGTGGAATAGGTATTCAGTAGGAAAGGGGTATAACCTTGGATATGGTATTTGGGATCCCTTTTTCTTTCAGAAATTATAAAGCAAATAGAATTTAGATGGAACTTGATCATAACCTTAGATGAACAATTTTTAAGAGAACAGATTGCTATATTTCTAGTCTGGCATCCTCTCTCTCTAAAGACAGCAGAGTGTGACCTCAAGCCCTGACTTTCTACTTTCCTTCCAGGCAGAGATGAAAACTTGTCTTGGAGAAGAGTTGGGGATAGGGAAAAGAAGATTCTAGAGATATCTATTCTGCCTCTCTTTAAGTCACACAAAAGGACAGTTTTTTCAGTACTTGTGGATTCTCACTACTTGTGTAAGGCCCACTCCTCCTTTACCATGGCATGAGATGGCTAGGCCAAAGGTACAGGGACAGGAGAAAGCTTTTGAGGTCAGCATCACTATCCTAGGTATTATGAAGCCAGTGAGGAGGTGCCAGAACCTTAAAAATGAGAACTGACTTGCTTTTGTTTAGGATGCAATAGTAAAGTTGGCAGTAGGTGAGAGAGTAGGAGTCCAAAAAGACTATAGAAAAACAATTCTCATTAGTTGAACTTTGGCTAATGATGTGTTCTGCTCATCTTTCTCAATACCAAATATTATTCTGTGTTGCTTACCAATGAGAAAACAGTTGAACCTACAGACAGTATGCTGGGATGAGATTCTTGGCCCATTAAATGAGATGATAGAGAGAAAGTTTTGATTCACAGTCAATCCTTTTGATACTTCTCCAAATCAGACTGAACTCCTGGACAATTTGCCTGGCTCATCTCTGTCATCCATTATCCGCAATACTGACAGAAGAGTTTACAAATACCATTACAGGCTGTCCTCTTCTTTAGTGACTCGCAAAATCAGTTTCATTCAGAAACTAACAGTTGCTTCTGAAATGCCAAGAAAAAAGTCATTCATGACAACAAGGAAACATTTACTGTCTCTCCTAGTTTGTTTTTTGAGAAAAAAAAGGAGCAATTCCAACTTAAGTCAACAGAGAATGCAGTCATTTGTTGTCGAAATATTCTGAAAAGAACATGATTTTAATAAGAGTGTTGCTAGTGGCTTAAATTTGTCCTGCTTAGGTGTTTGCTTGCTAGGAGAGATCTCACAACAGGTATAGGCGTGTGTCTCAGAGGGAAGCACATAAACCTAATCTCTAAGAATGTGCTCTCTCTCTCTTTCTCTGTCTCACCTTCCCTCCCTCCATCTCTCTCTGTCTTTCTTTGTCTCTGTCTCTGTCTCTCTGTCTGTGTCTCTCTGTGTCTGTCTGTTTCTCTCTCTCTCTCACTCTCTCTCTCTCTCTCTCTCTCTCTGTCTCTGTGTCTCTCTGTCTGTGTCTGTCTCTGTGTCTCTCTGAGTCTGTGGCTCTGTCTGTCTGTCTCTCTCTTTTTTCCTTCTTCTTGGCCTGATGGGTGCATTGCCCATTTAACAACAATCCTTATTCTCTCTTGACAGCTTGAGGCTCCTTTTTATTCACAACATGCTTGAGGTGTCATTACTTCTCAGTTTCTTTCTTCTGCTAACATCAGGCATCCTCTTGAGACTTGTCATCTCCATCACCAGAAGTCGATATTCATTTGCTTCTTCAAGGTCCACAGCTCCAGCCTGTAATATAGCATCAGAGACAGTCTCGTTGTCAAAGCTGTTAAGCAGGAAGCATAATTCCCTGGGCTAGTTGCTGTTGGGCTTGTGGTCCCCTTGTACATAAGTCCTAAAGACAATAAATGGTAATTTACCTAACTGATTATCCACTGCTCTAAAAAGCAATCAGCTGCTGACAATGAACTCATTTCTCTCAGGCAGTCTGAATCCAGAAACTACAGAATTGTGTTAGGGATCTCAGGACCATGCCAAGGTGGAATCCTTGTGTTTGGGAATATGAATTCTTCATCAGTCTTGAGAATAATTCAATAGAATCTGAACTGCTGTATTGCCAGTTGATGCTTTTTATGTAGTGAGGCTACCTAGAAAAAATAAGACTTCCTAATGTGATTTGTTTTATATTTTCATTAAATATAATTATGTACAATTAAAAAATCATTGAAATTATGCCTCTGTTAAAATGTTATCTGCAGAAAGTTCCTTGAGGTCAGAGAATTTTTGCTTTTGTATTACCAGTATTTAATAAATAGGCTATAGTCATTGGGAATGGATCCGTGACATTGAACTCTTGGTGAGGAAACTCCTTCTGACAATTCAGTTTGGCATTATGTCTGCATTTTATTGTATTTGAGAGTTGCTTAGAGCACTGAAAATTTAAGTAACTTGCCTAGGATCCCACATCCAGTATATGTCAGGTTCTGTCAAAGCAGGACTTGAACCAGGTCTTTCTGCCTCTGAGGCAAGATCTTTATTAGGTCATTTTATTTTTACTTAATATGATTTTAATAAATGATTATTGACGTATTAGATTGATTTAAATCATATCACGTATCCTAGAAATATTCACAATGCACTAAGCTTTCTGTTTCTCTCTCTCTGTTTGCATGTGTGTGTGTGTGTTTAAATCAGACCACCTTCAGAACTTATATGAACAGAAAAAAGAGTGAATCGATATTTTTTTTACTTCCTGAAATCCTTTGCTACTCAAAATCTGTCTATTTCCAGGGCTGGTGCATTTATGTGAAAATGTATGTATAATAAACAACTAACAATAGCTAGAAATTGTCTAGTGATTTAAGGTTAAAACACTTTACAAATGTTATCTCATTTTATTCTTAGAACAGCTCCAGGAGGTAGGTGCTATTAGTATCCTCACTTTACAAATGAGGACATTTAAGCAGACAGATGTGATTTGCCCTGGGTTACTTAGCTATCTGGTGACTGAGATGAGATTTGAACTCTGGTCTTCCTGGTTTTCTCTTGTCAGAGTCAAGCAAGGCATTCTGATCTTCCAATCACCTTTTGAGTAAAAGGAGTTGTTTGAGCTTGTCTAACTACTTTATTCCCCATCTTTTACTGTGGGTATAGCTTTAGTAGCAGCAACTCACCCTATAAGGGAATAACTTTCCCTTTTCAATTAACTTGGTTCCCCTTCCTTCTTGTGAGTAGGTAAGGATGCATTTCTTTTCAAAATATGGCACAAGGGAAAAGGAAAGTAAGAAAAAGAAGGGATGCTGTGTGGGAGGTCTACTTTGATCCTGTGGCAGCTTAGTGTTCTTTCTAGCTCATGATTTTATTTCCAGAGATATGTGCCAAATTGGATTCTTTATCAAGCTTGAACAGTTCAATATCAATGCCCTTCACTTTTTCCAAATGGTTCCAAGCCCCTAGCCTAACTCACCTGGGTAATATGTCACTCCTCTTCAGCAAGGAGAATATATAACCCTCTCCCCTACTTTGCTGTCATGGATTTACTTGAGCAGTAAATAAAATACAATAATTTAGGTTTATGTTACCTGCATTTTTATGTCTTGTTAAAAGTTTTGAAACCAAAGTGTACATTTGAAACAAAAACTAAGGCTTCTCAACCTCACAGGAAGTTAAAGTGAGTAAATAGCCTACAGGGGCATTCAGCTTCCTCTGCCATTATCGAAAGGAGAGTGTGACTGTTCTCTCTCCAGTCTAACACTAGACTTGTCTCACTAATTGGCCTTAGCTAGATTTAGAGCTCATGTCTGCACTCCATGGCTCAGCATAGCCCTCTTCTATTATTATTTCTACTATTCTGGTTGTCTTATCCCCTTCTTACAAAGGTTACCTTATTCACCATCTTGTCTGTATGGCTTCCTAATTTTCAGTAATTTACCCAAGACTGGAGTACTGAATTTTGAATTTTGGCCATTTACTGATCATTGGATTCAACAACTCCAGTCTTTCTGACTCCTGCAAGGTTATAGCTAAACGGTGACTAAACTTACAACATTTCCATGAGGTAGAGAATAAAACACCTACAATTTATATAGTGCTTTACAAATATTGCCTCATTTTATATCATGAGGACCCTGGCTGCTAAGGGGTATTATCTTCATTTTACAAATGAGAAATCTGAGGTAGATAGAAATAAAGTGACTTGCCCAGAGTCACACAGCTAGTAAGATTCTGATGTCAGGCTTAAACACAGGTCTTCTTGTCTTCAGGTCCAGTTCACTATGCACTGTGTCAGTTGACAAGGTAGGATAGATATTATTATTAATTGTTGTTATCTAATTTTGCAGATAAGGAAAATGAGGCACAGATATGTTCAACAGGATCATAGATTCAAAGGGATCTTTGTGTTGTTAGATACCTTAAGTAAGGAAACTGAAGCCCAAATTAACTCAATGTCACACTATATTTAATAGAAGAACCTAGAATTTGTAATTCTTAATACTTAGGTCCATGTCCCAATGATTTACCTAGATAATGTCAGTCAATCTAAACATTTTTTAGGTGTCTACTATGCGCCAAGCACTGTGATAACTAATAGGGAGCTGGTGCCACAAAGACAGACAAAAACAAACAAATAAATACAAAACAACAAATAAACAAAAACCAATCCCTACCCTAATGGAGCTCACAATACAATAAGAGAAGAAAATAAATACAAAGACCCAAGATTTGGAGGATAACCAGCATGGAAGTATGATGAAGTTAAAATCAGTATCAACTTGGTCAGACTTCAAGAGATAATGGAGGCTTCAAGAGCCTGGCATACATGGTTCATGGTGTTACAAAGTCAGATATGCCTGAATAACTGAACAGCAGCTAAACCACCCTGTTATTTAGAGGTCTGAGGTCTTCTGTGACTATGTGATTTCAATCAACATAGTTGATCAACAGCTTTCAATTGGAATTCATATTTTAGGTTCCTAGTATTGCTGTTGTTTAATATAGATATTACAAATATACTTCCACCATTGCCAGTGTAAGTGTTCATTTCAGAAAACTGAAGACACTGAGGGAAAGAAGGAAAACTTTGGAGAAAGAAGCTAAAACAATATTGTCACTAAAGTATGATATAGGCTGCTGAGAAAAACAAAATGTAAGAATAATTAAAGAAAAATATCATAAACTTACATGGAGGCATGCTATAGTAATCAACAGAGATTTAATTACAAAGACATCTGTGGCAGATCTATCCCTGTCAAATGTAGAACTAATAATCAGTCTATTGATTAACAGACATTGATTAAGTATACAATGTCATGTATTCCCTTGTTTACCTGCCATCTTCAGAAAGGGCATAGATATTGTCAGGCATTTTCATTTCTACCACAAAAAAGTAAACTCTTTTATGATATTTTGATTTGCTGTTCAGCCATAACTCCACAGAAATATGACAATGACAATCTCTACCCTTCATATCTCTTTCTATAAGACTTGAATATAATAACAATTCTCTGAGCTTTTGAGTCAAGATAAGTCAGTGAGGGATGCTTTTCCCTTTACTGGACTATAGTCCGTGAGCTCATGGTCCCACTGACAAATCTGTTATCTTGGATCAGGCTGCTTCCTAGTGGTTTCTTCATTTCTTTGCCATAAAAATTCATCCTGTCTGTAAAGGCAGATGGCATCTTTCCAGGCACCTAAGCATCAGGCTTTGAACTATCAGAGCATTTGTAACAGAAGAGGTAGACATCAGTTCTAGGCTCTACTACTAAACCCAATGTGACTTTGGCTTAATATTTGGGCCTCAATTTTCTTAAATAAGGTGTTTAAAACGCAATTGATTCTATAAGCCTATAAGCCTTGGCTACTTTCAAAACTATGTCTCATTTTTAATATTAATCAACTCTTTATCAACAAATGTTTTCCTTTAAAAGTCTTCTTTTCCTCTACTTCTGTCTTCTGTATATTTTCATGTATTAGACATGTGTAAATATCTTTGATGGAATGGAGCTTTCTAAATATCACAATACCTGTTTTACTTGCAGTGGTGACTTCTCAGTTTTGAGATAAAAGTCCCTTAAGACTGGATTCATTTCTCCTTTATTCTGTAGAGATTCTAAGGTAGAGTAGCTTAGTGTTTTTCCAATTTATTGCAGAATGTGAGTAAATAGCTGTCTTGCCCAGACAGTCTTCTATTGCACTAACTACAGTACTTAGAAATCAAGTAATGGACAGCTACTAGCAAATGGCCATTGATAACCAACTGATGAGTCCCTTGGCTGAAAATGAAATTCCTTCTCTTCTTTTTTCCTTTGTCCTCTCTTGTTACTTAGTCTTCTCTCTGTGTTCTATTTATAACGAATTCCCTTTTGTAAAAAAGTCACCAAAAACAAAACAACATCAAACAGCCAAGAAGCTCATACAGGATTAAAATTTAGTTCCATCCATGACAGAGAATATCAATCTGTGTAAATTTATCTATGGCTATGTGCAAAATGGGTATATCCTTATCTACATGTGTGTGTATTGCATATGTATACACACATATATGTGTTGGGCAATACCCTTCTTTTATTCACCAAATCTGTTTTCAGCCTATCTGGTCTGTTTGCTGTTCCATTAACTTGACATTTTATTTCTCACCTCTATACCTTTGTATACTCTGTCCTCTATACCCAGGATCCATTCCTTCCTCATCTTTGACTCTTGAAATTCTTATATTCCTTCAAAGCTCAGGTGAACATGTCAATTACCGTAAGCCACTCATTCTTCTTGGTTGCTCTCTCAACATACTGTAAGAGACATTAATGTCTAAGTATTATTTGGACAAAACTGTTCTCATCTCTCATTTTGTTACCACAATACAGAAGTTCTCAAAATGTGATCAAGATTCCCCTGTGAGTCTCTGAGATTCCATTATGATGTCTGTAAGGTTAAAAGTATTTTCATAACTATACTGACATTTTAATTTCTGCTATGGTAATACTGATAGATATGCTTCTCACAAATAAAAGCACTTTAAAGATCCTCATTAATTTTTTATAATCTAAAAGTGTCCTCGATAATTTTTAGTAGTGTAGGAGGGTAGTGAGATTAAAAAAAATGAGAACTGCAGGTGTAAGTGTATGATGAATTATTCCTAACTAAATCTAGCCAGCCAAGAATGGAATCCTATATAGAATATCTACCCATCAATTGCTTTGGGATTCACCCCCTTTCTAGAACACATTTGCAGATGTTGTAATCCCAGGCTCATTGGGCAAACATGAATTCTTTTCATTGTTTATAGACTTTTGAAATGTCAATCACATTTCAACTTAATCACTAGCCAACTCTTTTTCCCTTTGAACTCAAGTGTTGATTATCATACTTGGAGTGTGATACAGACTCAGAAGTCAGTCTGAAAGCAAAGTAGATTCAGAGAATTTAAGTAAAAAGAAAAAGGAGAAAAATAAACATTTTTATAGTTATTAGAGAATTATATCAATATCATTTTCATAATTCAATGGACATTTAGCTGCAATTGTTAAATATTTCTTGGTCTTCTCACCATGTACTCAGTATTATATATTTATACACCATTACTTTGCAGTCTATATAACCTTGGACTAAGACTCAACATCATAAAATCCAAAAGACAGAAAGAGCCTAAGTGTGGAGATAATTTATTTCTTGCCTGCTTCTACAGAAAGATAGAGTCCCTCAATTAATCCTATATATCCAGTTCCACACAATCCTTTTATAACATATTTCAGTGGAACTGTAGCTATTAAACATATTGAAAATATTTTGAGAACTTTTATTTTGCTATTGTGATTTATGAATACAAATCCTCTTATCCCACATTGATCTTTATCTTATGTTACAGAAAAACAAAACATTTTAAAAAGCCATCAAAGAGATGACACACAATGACAATGCATGCAATATTTTGTCTGCATAACCGTTTACTTCTCTCCTTAAAGAAGGTTATGTGTGTTGCTGCATACTCTGGGGCCAAGATGGGTTGTAACATTCACTGTGAGTAGAGCTAACTTTTAATAATATTTTCATTTGTAGTATTATTACTCACTGTGTAATTTGTTCTTCTGGGTCTGCTTCTATTATTCTTCATCAATTCATAGATATCTTTCTATACTTTTCTGAACTCACTTTAAAATAATTTCTTACTACAAAACAATATTGCATTTCATTCATATATTATAGTTGGTTCAGGAATCTAGGAATTGATGAATGCCTACTTTCCTCAATTTTTTACAAAGATGAAAAGGACTACTTAGAAATTTTTGGTATATATTGGATCTTTCTGTCTTTGATGTCCTTTCCTAGTATTAGGATTATTGAGGCTAATGGTCTGAAGAGTTTATTCTTCTCATGTAATGACTTTTGAAGAATTTAACAGAGATGCCTAAGTTCTCGGGTATTATGGACGAAATTGCTTCAGTGATATGGGGAAAGGGATATGTGGCTGAATTTTATGAGATATTAATGACAATCAGAATAACAACTGGGAAGCATTGAAATATACATAAAGGCCTCTGGTCTGAGAGTTAGGGCTACAGCTTCAGAATTGCCACTGAAAGTTATGTGACATTCACAACTTGATACCTCCATGCCTCTGGATGCTTGTGCTTTTTTTTTTAATATTCGAAAACAGTGTACTACAATAGACTACCTAAGGTGTCTTTTGGATTTCATTCTTTGATTCTATGGTTCTAATAACATAATTTAGCATTTACCAAACTGAATCTTTTCCTTTTAGAGATCCTTTCATTTATTTTAATCAAAGCTTATTCTAACTCTAGTGTTTAACAACTGATAAGATACTCTTGTAGAGGCTATGGGCTAAGTGTACCTGGCTGCCATTTTAAAAGACAGGTTGCTCTACAAATGCTACACAAAGAAAACATAGTTGAAACAAAAAAATTACAGATGAAGAATGACTCTATTCCATGCTATCCAAGTTTCCACATCCCTTAGAACAAGCCTTTATGCATATGTAAATGTGTTATCTTTGCTCAGATGAGATCTTTGATTACTTGATGCAGTGGAAATAAATTGAGAGCTTTCAATCTCTTCTTACTTAGAAGAAATAAAATATTGCATAAACAAACCACCCATAAATTAATGACCCTACTAGGAAAATCTACCAGGTTATACAATTTCTGTTGAATATAATTGCCCACTGGGGTCTTGATTTTGTTCTTCCACATGAGTTGAAAAAATTATATTTATGCATTCATGTTGTCAATAATTTGCCAACATTTTTACATATCATTGAATCCTAATGTAGCACCAATGTGATATTCACAGCACCAATAGCAACTATGAATATGTTGATATAGTTCTGAATTGCAATGTATAATAGTCTCTCCATATAGAATACTGAAGGTGGTGAAACAAAACATTTATTCAGACACAGAAAGTGAAATCTCAACACTAGAAGGCCAAATTCATCATCCATCATATCAATCGATCATAATCACCAAGAAGCTATACATATTACCAGGCCTTCCCACAAATGAACACCCTTAAGCAAAATATCCTTCTCTCACTCATAGCCAGTTGGCTTCTTTCTCTCTCTCCCTCAGTTCTGACTGCTCTAACCAACTTCCTCTCAGTTTTTTTTCAGCTCTACCTCTTCCTGTTCCACCCTTCCTGCTCTACTCCTTCCTATTCCACCCATTCAGCAAGTTCCTCCCACCACTGGCTTCATGTGCCTCAAACTCATGTTACTTGGCCTTCAATGTGACTTAAGTAGATCACATAGGCCTATTAAGACATGGAGAAGATATTCCCATTCCATTAAAAATACATTGACAATACACATAGACATTGGTAGACATAAAGGAAAAATCTAGGCCATTTATTAAACTTTCTTCTATAAAGTCCTACTCTGAAACTTTATAGTTCCATGACTGTGACCCTGGGCTCTCAGTGACAATGTCAATAAAATAAACTCTGGCAACTCTTACCAAGCAAAGAAGCTTTGAGTATAAACCTACACATAGATTGCCTCTGTTGTCTGGGGATCAGCATAGCTAATTCAGAGAGATTTTTCACCAGGTTGGCTCTAAGGTGATGAATTTTCAACCACAGGGATTCAAAAGGACTCTCTATTAGTTTGTGAACCCTTCAAGGAAAAATACTATCTTTTGTCTTTTTTCTATTCCTACCACTTAGCACCGTAAATGGCATACAGGAGAAAAACAAAATATGCTTATTGACTGACTCAGTCCTAAGGAGTATAGGATTCATGACCTGTGCCAAGACAAACTACACCACTGAACTGACAGGGCTTAGAATTTTGATGTAAGCAACAAGCCATGACTTTCTGCATAAGCACTATATATGACAGATAGTGAAGGCAATGGAAAAGTAGACAGCATTGGTTCTGTTCTTGATTTCTTACCCTTTGTTAGGGAAGTAATTCTATTAGATTCAACAAACATTTACAGATTGTCTTCTAATTTTAAGGAATTATACTAGTAATTACTGACAGTTTTAAAAAATGAAAGAAAATGGGGAAAATGTAGAGAAAGGAAAGGAAAGAAAGAAAAGAAGAAGACAGGAAAAGAAACAGATTCTGTCTTTGGGAATAAAGGGGAATTCAGGTTAGGTGGGGTGGTTATGCAACTGAGGTGGATATATAATTCTGACACATACAAATAAACAAGAAATATGTTTACAATAAACACAAATAATTTTACTATAACACGTTAAATACTGGGGTATTTAGAAAAGGTCTCATATTGCAGATATTATCTGAGTTGATCCTTGAATGAATCTAGAAATCCTATGAGAGAGGAGGAATTAAAGATGAGGTACATTGCAGATATTTGGAATAATCTGTGTAAAGACATGGAGGAAGGAGATCACATGTCATACATGATCAACAGTAAGTAGGTCAGTCTTGGTTGAAAGGAGCAGAATATGTCAGGGAGGAAAAAGTGATTGAATAAATAAATGTACAATCATTTGTGGTTGATGTGTTCTTCTCAACTGAATATATCTCCCCATATTTGGGAGCTGAAACATTGGAGTGGAGGCAGACAATAGAACATAGCAGCACTAAACAGATGGTTGTAATGGTAATTTAATGGGAAAATCTTTTCCATTCATTAATAGGCCCAGGTGACCTACCTAGGTCACATGGAAGTCTGAGTCACATGAATCTGAGTCACATGGAGTCTGTGGTGGGAGGAGTTTGCTGAATGGCTAGAACAGGAAAGGTAGAAGAGGAAGAAGCAGATCTAGAGCAGAGATGAGAGGAAACTGATCAGAGTCTGCTCAGACCTAGGAAGGATGCAAGCAAGTAGGCAACTGGTTAGCATGAGTGAAAGAACTTTTCATTTTGTTTAAGGGAGCCTGCTTATGATTTGCTTAATGGAGCTGGTTTGTGGGAAGCCTACCAGGGGGAAGGCTTAGGGGTGTTATTGTCCTCTGCTTTGTTATTGTGTATAGATTTTTGGTACTGTGGTGGATTTGGCTTTCTGGTGTCTGAAAAAATGTTTTGGTTTTGTCTTCCATGTGAAGAGTTTGTCATATTTTGTGATTCAAAATTGTGCCAGGATATTCATGGCCACCAAGGGCTCTGTGAATATTTCACTGGTGCTACAATGGACAGAGTAATATGATATGTCAGGAAATGTATACAGCAGTCAAACTTTACAGGGTTTTATGTGCTAAATAAAGGAGTTTATATTTTAACATAGGGAAAATAAGAAGCCACTGAAGATTCTTGAGCAATATTTCCTGTCTATACAGATATTTTAGTGAAACTATTTTGGAAGCTGTGTGGTAGGTGGTTTGGAGATGGGATCAATAAGAAACTTATTGAAATAATCTAGGTGGAAGATGGCAAGGACTTAAATTATTGTGGTAACTATATGAATGGGAAGAAATAAATGGATACCAAAGGAAAAAAACAGACAAAAATGAAAACAAACTTCCTAAAGATAACATCTCTTAATCTTTATGTAAATTTCAAGGAATAAAAGGAAGAGAAGTGCTCAATCACTAGGGGTTATGGTCAAAGAAGTTCTCTTGAATAAAGCAAATTTAAAAAAGCAAACCTCATGTATAGGTATTGGTGGAGAAAATGTGGAAGATCACTCTGTATATAGGGAAAATATGAGCAAAATCCAAAAGACAAGAAAATCAAGATAAAATTTTATTTTGATGTGGAAAATCTATGGCCTCGTCATGGGTAACTGAATTATTTTGGCATAATGGGGTGGAACGAAAAGGCAACATGATATTATAAGAAGAATGCTAGACATTTTAGCTCCAGAACTTATTAGGCTTATTATCTTGATCAATTCAAAACCATTGTGAACTTCAGTTTCCTTCTGTAAAATGGGGGTAATGATACTTGTTCTTTTACTCATAGAGGTATTCAGACAAGGACTTTGAAAGTACTCAAGCAAGGAATAGCTGAGTAATGTAGTTTTTTAAATCCCTTTCCTGCTAATTTAGCTATGACAATGAATTCGCATGATAAAAAAGCCAAAATGATTAGGTCTTCATTGTGAAGTTAAGTTGAACAGTTAAATATAAATATGGCCTGAATCTATATACAAGCTTATCCCAAAAGAACTCATTAATTATGACTTTAACAAATGTGTTTGTGTGCCTGCTCACTTTGTGCCATTATCTTGACTGAAAACTTGTAGAATGTAATAAACCAACTTGACTTGTGCTATGCTTGACGCTACTCTGATTCTGATAGAAATCTTTGAGTTTATAATGACACACCAATCTAGCCCACTAATGATTTCAGGAGATCCAGTTCAGTGAGGTGTGACATAGAAATTATGAATTAGCTTTAAATCATTCTAGGTATGAGAAACTTGGGTGGTTTCTAGCACCATACTGAAAGTAGGATGGAAGAGTCAGTCCTGAAATCTAATTCATGCTACAACCCTTTAAGACCATTTTAACCCCTTTAAAGAAAGAATCTTGGGATAACTTTAGCACTAACCAAATCTGGGCTTGTTTCTACTTCCTTGGTCATTTGACAATGATTTTCAAGATGGGTAGAATGATGTACTGTAAAACAAACAAAGAAAAAGAACTTCAATTCTAGGATCAGAGGACATGAATTCATGCCCTGCCTTGACCACTTAATTTCCCAGTGATCTTGAGCAAAGCACTTAATCCCAGTAGGAGTCAGGTCCAGAAATATATTAAGATGTTTCCTAGTTGAAGAGGAAGCTTGTCTCATGATCAAGTTTTCCTCAGGGAGAAGTTCTTTGCCTGCTTTGTTTATTATTTTGTGCCTGTCATTCTCTTTGCTGTCTAGATCAATGTATGTGGAATGAATCAATCATTTAATAAATACTTACTGAGCACCTACTCTGTGCCTGGCACTGTGCTAAGCACTGGGGTTACAAAATTAGGTTAAAAGACAGTACCTGATTTCAAAGAGCTTAAAATCTAATGATTTAATTTTTCTGACTACCTGGATTTCTTATACAATGCCATATCTACTCTTTGGTTTCTGGAGATACCCTACATTTCTGCCTTGGTTTATCAATGGCTACTTTGTCTATTCTTCATGTGTTGGACTTGAACCATTCCCTGGCTCCAAATCCTACTTCTATCTCAACTACCAACTTTAAGGTGGTTCTCTTGGTTTAACTTCTATGCCTAACCTGTAGCCTTCACTCTCAGCTTTGCTTATTTTATTTAATACTCTGCCCTGATTCCATAAACTAGAACCATCTAATACTGAGACAAGGACAATAAGAAAGTTCTTCCCAAATTAGACTGTATTCAGATCACTCAGAGTTTGGCCAGAATCTGTCTTGTACATTTCCCTGATAAGACGTGGAGAAATAAATCAGCTGATCTCTTGAAAAAGTCCTTTCTCAGACTTATATGATCTGATGCTGAGTGAAAGGAGCAGAACCAGGAGAACTTTGCACACAGCAACGACCACAGTGTGCAAGAGTTTTTTCTGGTAGACTTGGATCTTCATAGCAATGCAAGGACATAAAAAAAAATTTCCCAATGGTCTTCTAAGGCAAAATGCCTTCCACAATCAGAGAAAGAACTATGGAATTCATTTGCAGAATGTAGCAGATTATTTGTGTGTGTGTGTGTGTATTATTTTTTGTTTTGTTATATGATTTCTCCCATTTATTTTAGTGCTTCTGCACAGCATGACCATAGTGAAAATGTATTCAATAGGAATGTATGTGTAGATTTTACATAGGATTGTATGCTATCTTAGGGAAGGAGGGGGGTGGTGGGGGATAGGTAGAGGGGAAGTGGTGGTGATTGTAAAACATTAAAAATTAAAATTAAAAAATAAATAAATAAAATAAAAAGTCCTTTTTCATTCAATGATTCTTACAATGAATCCCACCACCTATGGACTCCTTACATTGCTGTCTGTCTGTGCAACACTGTTTAAGTACCTGAAAACAAAATGTCTTGTTATTTGTCCAAAGATATCTGACCCTAACATCACTTTTCAGAATAACTCATTGGTCAGAGAGTAACTATTTTTCCAGTGACTCATTAAAAGTCAAAGTGATTTATAATAATAGAACAGTATGGTTCCTGACCTCCAAGAGAAGAATATTGAGCCTGTAACTTGACAACAATCATAAGTCTAAAAATGCACAGTTTGCATCACTTGCCCAGGAGCAAACAGCTTTCAAGTCTAGGACCTAGCATAAATCATATGTCTGAAGCTAGTAATTAGTCATTCTAACTTAATTTGAGGAGAAAAAGTCTAAGTACAGTCTTTTACCACTAATAAATCACAGATTCATACAAAAGCCATTTAAGCTAATGGGGTAGCTTGACTGTTACTGGTTCTTTATAATTAATTAATCTTCTGATTTAAGGTGTGTGGTTTATAATTAGAGCCTCCTGTTTCAGAATCTAAAGTCAATATTTACTCCCCCTTCCTAACCAAAGGCTGCTGCATTCACTGGTTGGCAAATATTCATTTATAGTGACAGCAAAAATATTTTTCACTAAGTTCCACATCTCCTCTTTCCTATATGCCAGTGTTGTGGTGAACTGAGAAACAAAGAAGAGTTGCTGGCTAGGAGATGGGTAGAATTGATTTGAGGTAAAATGTAACCCACAAAACTAACAAACAAAAACCCTGCATCAAATGTTGGAGAAGCTGGGTGGTGCAGTGGATAGAGTGCTGGGCCTGCAATCAGGAAGATTAATCTTCCTGAGTTCAAGTCTGATGTCAAACACTTAACAGCTGTGTGAGCCTGGGCAAGTCACATGACCCCAGTTGCCTCAGTTCCTCATCTGTAAAATGAACTAGAGAAGGAAATGGCAAACCACTCCAGTATCTTTGCCAAGAAAAAAAATAACCCATAATATGTTCACAAAGAGTTGGACAACACTGAAACAGATGAACAAATATAATGACAAAATGTCATGGGAATTACCTGTTTTTGTTTGGACCTCGAGGGCACTAAAAGGAAAAAAAAATGAGTTTAACATTAAAATAATAAAGCAACATGACAAAGTGAAAAGAACGTGGGACTTGGAATCAGGAGACACCTGTGTTCAAATCCTGCCTTCTTGTTCTTGCCATTTCTATGATGATGAGCAAGTCGCTTAACCCCGGAATCTCAGTTTTCTAGTGTGTTACTAAAAATGGAGATTGTTGAATGTAGTATATATTTAAATGAGTTACAGTTTCATTCTTTTTCTGTGGCATATTCAATTCAGTAAACATTTCTGAAATCTTTCCTTGTGCAAAAGATAGTGAGAATAGCTGGGGATATACATATATAATACATAAGCCCTGCCCTCAAGAAATGTATAATATAATACTGCAGTCTAGTTTTAGAAACGATATGAAATATACCTCTAGGAAATTCAAGACCCTCTACAATCTGATCCCTGACTACTTTCTAGTGTTACAACTGGTATTCCTTATGTTCCAGAAAAACCAATCCAGTCACCATTTCTTGTATATCCTTTGTCTTTTAAGTCTCTGTACCATTTCTGTTCCTTTCTGCCGAAATGTCATAATATCTTCCCAACAGAATGTTGTTTTCCAGTCCTCCATTGATTATGCAGATTGTCACAATCTTTTAAGGCCCAGATCAAGATCTATTTTCTAAGAAGACTTTCTAACTATTTTAGTTCACATCAGATGCCCACTAATGTCCTAGGGTACTTTATAATCTCAAATATTCATTTTGGGATTAACGTTTTTAGTTATCTTTTGCACATACATCTGTTTTATCTCTCCAAGAAGTTTTTAAGCTTTATGACAGCAGGTTAGCTTTATTATAATTCAAAAAATAATATTGCTCTGTCCTTAGCATGTAGACTATTGTAGTCAGTCAATATATTTATGTGACCTGATGACCTAAATAAGATTGAGGAAGTGTTCTAGTGGTGAAATCCAGGGTACAAATAGAAGTTGCAAACAGTAGCTACCTGAGGGAATTTGATGCCTAGCGGGAAGGGTCAAAGCTCTCTTTTGACTGACAGAAGACAAGATAAGAAAAATGTCTTAGCTTCCCAGGGCTGCAGGAAGGAAAAAAGACTCAGCATTTGCTAAGTACAATATCTAAGTGATTTTTATCTGTGACTTTTGGAACTAATAATGAGTAATTCTCATTTGTCTGTTTAAAGAAGTCTTTGTGTTCTTTATCTACTTGGAAATCTGCTATAATCAAAGTACAAAGGAACCTTTTAGGAGATCCATGTACAGCTATTATAAGCCAGAACATAGCCCTGGGTACCAAGTGAGTTTTTGTCAAGAAGGCATAATTCCTATTTTCAAACTGCTTCACGTACTCCTCAGCTATGCTATTAAGATGCTAACTACCAAAACTGCATGTGTGCACCTGCAGGGAGAATTCTTGCCTCCAGTATCCTTACAGGCAGGGCTCTCTCCAGCATCAGAAACCAGTAAACCCAGCCTACGAATTCAAGCTGCTGTTTGAGACAAAGCACATTTAGAAGTGACAGACTGAGAGAATTTGGGGGTCCTGCAGAAAGAGGTAAAAGAGGAATGAAAACTATTTCTTCCACACCATCTCTTAATTTAACAAGAGGGATTATGTAGCAGGGAGAACTGTCCTAGGACAGTACTCTTTGTAAAGGAGAATAATGCATAACTTAGAGTGGAAGAACGCTTTTTAGATCTCAGGCAACATTTATATGATGCAAATCAGAAGAAGGCAAACAAGGAGAATCTAAGAGACATCCAGCATATATGATTTCAGCCAGGAAATCTATTAATTTAAAAAGGGTTATGGTGCAAGACTCAAAGACCAAGACAGATTATAAGGAAAGATAGATAAGTAGCAAGAGACGAAAAGGATATATATATATATATATATATGTATATATATGTATATATATATACATATATATGTATGTATGTATGTATGTATGTATGTATGTATGTATACTTGGTTCAGAATTCCATGGAAACTGATGTACCTGAAGAGGGCAAATAGGCAAGACTGTGTCTAGTGATTCTGGGATAGATATTTGTTTTCTGCCAAGATTTTAGGGTTCCTTTAAAGGATAGATGGACAAAGATTCACAGGCATAAAGAGATAGAGTTCTGCAGTTTTCAGACTTCTGATCCTAGCAGTTACAGGGAGCTAAAACATGATAGGAATGCAATATCTCTAGTAATATCTAAGTTCACCTCCCCATTCTGGTCTCCAAGTAGTCCTCCCTACTCTGAAGAGATATGGAAATGATCCTAGAACTTGGTCAAGGAGACATTTGGCACCACATTTGAGGAGTTTTAAGCAATAGTTATGAAATTCTTCTTACTTGGAGTAGTATCTAATTCTGGACTTACTCTATCTACCTGGAATTAGGAAGACCTGTGTTTAAATCCAACCTTAGGTCCTTATTAGCTATGTGACCTCAGGCAAGTCACTTCATTTCTGCTTCACCATTCTTATCTATAAAATGGTTAAAATAATATCACCTAACTCCCAAGCACTTTCAAGACCTCAAAGAACTTTAAAAATCTTGTTGTTGTTGCTATGATGATGGCGATGATGAGTATGAGAAGGCTGAGTAAGAAGCCTGCTTTTATACTGAGATAGAATGAGTAGTATGCGGTCCTGTAATTTGAGGAGAATTTTAAGGCTGGCCTGATTAAAAAGTTGGTACCTAATTTGATATTTCATGCCACCTGAAAACCTCTTGAGAGCATCTTTGGCGTTTATGCAATTTAATTATGGTGAATCAATATTTACATGAGCTGGTAACACAGACTAGAACTTTGGAATGGATTAATCATTTCCATTAATCCCTATAATGTGACAGAGAGCAGTGTTCTGCTAGAAGAGAACACAGAACAAACAACTTCTGATAACAGGCAGGAGAGAGTGAAAAATCAGGAGGATGATAGTTCCTCAAGCACTAAAGGGACACTGTGAAAGACCCTATATGTTTAAATGATGTTAGTCATACTGATTCAACCTTGTACTCTAGGTACTTTTGATTCCCTTTCCAACTCAACCAAACTCTCCAACATTCCTCTCCAAACAAAATAACATCAAATTAAATTCTGGACCAGTTATAGTCAACAAAAGGTTGCAGTGAAACTTATTTCCATTCTAAGACAATTTAGGAAGTTGACAGGAGAGACCAAAATGTTTGCAATGGAAGCATCAGTGGTGGCCCTTGGAGGTGGCAACAGTGGCAGCAGTAGCTTTGGGAGTTCTTAGCCCATAGTTGGTAATGGAGCGGATAGTTAATCAGAAAGATCACAGGGCAATCTGAGCTGACACTGGGTGCAGGGATAGGCACTGTTAGGAAGCTTTACTGCCGATAAGCAGTTTTGGGTCACAATTCCAGACAGAAGCACTGGAAGTTGATCACAGGGATCTGTTATTAGGGACCTGGTTACACCCTTTGAAAATACTGACAACTTGCAGACCCCCAAAACTAGTTCTGAAAACAACACAAAAAAGGCTAAAGCTACATGACCACAAAAAAAACCAGTCATAAACTCACAAGAAAGAAAAACAGATGTGAAAACAGTATATAAGTAAAACCTTGAAGAAAAAAAAACACTGTAAATTATAATTAAACCCCTATAAAATTCCCAGAAGAGTAAGAGAAAGAGACAAGAATGGTGCAGAAAAAATTGAGAGAAATGAGAATGATACAAGAAAATAATGAAATGATAATTAATAGCTTACTAAAAGAAATACAAAAAATTCTGAAGAAAATAATATTTTGTAAATTGGGCAATGATAAGAGGCACAAAATTTCACTGAAGAGATATATTCCTTTAAATGAAGAATAGGCAAAATGGGGGAAAAAAGAGTGCTTAGAGCTCATTTAAAAGTAATTCCTTAAAGTTAGAAATGGGGAAATGAAAGTTAATGATTTCATAAGACATCAGGAAAAATAAAACAAAATCAAAAGAATGAAAAAATAAGAAGAGGGAGACAATATGGTGGAGTGAAAATGAGTACTCATCTAAGCTCTAGGACAAACGCCTTTAGATACCTCTAAAAGAGAATCTGAACAAATTTTAGAGTGGCAGAATCCACTAGGACACAGAATATGTCAGATTTCCAGCCCAGAACATCCTGGAAGGTCAATGGGAAGAATCTATTATGCTGGGCTGGAGGAGCGCAGAGCACAGAGTGCACAGGGTGTACTAGCATGGACCCTGCCATAACAGAGCTGAGCATGAAGCACCTGGTAGTCTGAAGCAGTGGCAGCAGTGTGGATTCTCAAACATATCAACCCAGGACAGGAGTCCAGTGGAACTGAGTGAGAGAGAAGCACAGAACCCAAGGTAACAGCAACATCTGCATCTGATACTATCAGTCCTCAGATTAAATGTCTGTGAGTTAGCTAATTAAATTTCCAGGAGCCAAGTTGGTGGAGTGATTGGTAAATAAATGCTCTATTCCTCCCCTTGTTGACTTTGAAAAACCCAGAGAATATTTCCCCAGCAAAAATCCTGGGGTAGTGGAATTAACCAAAGGGGTGAACAGTCTCTTAGCCTGTGAGGCTAGGACAATCACAAAGGGAGAATCCATCTTGCTGTGGCTAAAACAGAGTAATTCTAGACAAGAGCTATCCCAGATAGCCCCACCTCAACAAACAGGGAGGAGATCCTGAGCCCCAGGGAGATGGAGCTTGTAAGCTCTAGGACCCCAGGTATGACTCAGTACAGCTAGGAGAACCAGGAAGACACTATCACAGAGAGAATTCACCACTCACTGAGCCTGCTAGTGCTCAGGAGAGGAGACTTCCTGTGGCCAGACCACTCCTTCCCCACACCTCATGCAGCAAGGTTCAGGGCAACTCTGGGGAAACTCAGAAAGACTTCTCCTGGCCTCTGCTCTGGCAAATCAGCCAGTTCAGCATCAGGTAATCTGCAGCATTCTAGCTTCTAGCTGAAAGAGCCAGAGGCCACAATACATCAAGTCTCAAATTCCAAGCACAAGAACAGTGGGACAGAGCCCCCTGTGCCCCAGAAGCAGAGATCCACTTTAAAAGCCAGGTAGAAGGAAATCATCATGAGCAGGAAGCAAACGAGAAAAGAAAAGAAGATAGAATCTTACTATGGGCACAAAGAACAAAACACAAATACTGAAATGTTCAGCTTTGAGACTGTACTCCCTTCTGAAACTTCAGAAAAGAACATGACCTGGTCTCACGCCCAAAGAGAATTCTTGGAAGAGCTCAAGAAGGATTTTAAAAGCCATATTACAAAGCACAAAATCTAACTGAAGAAAACAATCTATTTTAGAATTGGACAAGTAGAAGCTAATGATTCTATGAGACAGCAAGGATCATTCAAATAGAAGCTAAAGAATGAAAAAATGGAAGAAAATGTAACATATCTCACTGGAAAATCAACTGACCTGAAAAAGAGATCCTGTTTCCTGGAAAGGCATGATGTGAAAAAGAGCCTGGACATTATTTTCCTAGTAAACATAAAGGAAAACTGCCCTGAGGTCCTAGATCTAGAGGCCAAAATCGTCATCAAAAGAGTTCACCCATCACCTCATGAAAGATCCCAAACTGAAAACATCAAGGAATATTGTTGCCAGATTCCAGAACTTTCAATTTAAGGATATAATGCTACAAGCAGCCAGAAAGAAACAATTCAAATATTGAGGAACTATACTCAGGATCACACAGGACCTGGCAGTTTCTACATTAAAAGATAGGAGATATTGGAATATGACATTTCATAAAGGAAAATATCTTGGACTACAACCAAGGACTAATTACCCGGCAAAATTGAGCATATATTTCAGGCAAGGAGATGGACATTCAATGAAATAAGAGATTTCCAGATGAAAAGGCCAGAGCTCAATAGAAAATTTGATCTTCAAATATAAGTCTCAAGGGAGGCATCAAAAAGGAAACGGGGAAAAAATTGTTATTCAGTATGGGCAAACAGTTTACATCCCTACAAGGGAAGATGTTACTTGTTAATCTTGAGACTTGTATATTTGATTACAATATTTAAAAGGATATACATAGATAAAGGGAGTGGGTATAAACCAAATGATGTGATAATAAAAATATACTTTAGGGAGGCACAGGAGATATGAAAAGCAGGAGGCTGAAAAAGGTAAATTGCATCACCGAAAGAGGCACAAAAACATATTACAGCAAAGGTAAAGGGGGATGAGCATAGGTTGAGAGTTATTCTCATCTGATTGGGAGCAAAGAGGAATCTAACTAGCTCTACAGGCAGTAGGAGGGGAAATCTAACTAGAAATCTAATTAACTCTATAGGTAGTAGGAGGGGAAAAGGGAAAAAAAGGGAGGGGAGGTTAAAATGTAGGGAAGAAGTAATAAAGGAAAAGTAGAACAAAAGGGAGCAGGCTGATAGAAGTGATGGCAGACTGAGGGAGGTAGTGGTAAAAAATAAAAATTATTGTGGAGGGAAAGGGAGAAGGGAAAACTAAAAGCATAAATGGGGGAAAATAGGATGGAGGAAAAGACACAGAGAGTAATCACAACTGTGAATGTGAATGGGATCAATTCTCCCATGAAACAGAAGCAGATAGCAGAATGGATTAAAAACCATAATCCAAAAACATGTTTTTTTTATAAGAAACACATTTGAAACAGGTTGAATGTAACAAATTGCACCAGAATGTATTATTTTTCAGCTAAAGTGAAAAAAGACATGGTAGCAATTCTAATCTCACACAAAGCAGAAACAGAAATAGATCTAATCAAAAGAGATAGGGAAGGAAACTATATCCTGCTAAGAAGAACCATAGGAAATGAAGTAATATCATTACTAAAAATGTATGTATCAAGTAGTATAGCATTCAAATTCTTAGAGGACAATTTAAGGGAGTTACAGGAAGAAATAGATAGCAAAATATAGTAGTGGGAGAACTCAAATGTTCCCCCTCTGAACTTGGTAAATCTACCCTCAAAATAAACAAGAAAAACGTTAAGGAGGTGAATAGAACTCTGGATAAGGTAGATATGATAAATCTCTGGGGAATATTAAATAGGTATAGAAAGGAATATACCTTTTCCTCAGGGGTATATGGCACATATATGAAAAGTGACCATGTACTAGAGCACAAAAACCTCATAATCCTGTGCAAAAAGGCAGAAATAGCAAATGCATCCTTATCAGATCATAATGCAATAAAAATATATGTCACAAAAGACCATGGAAAGATAGACCAAAAATTAATTGGAAACTAAATTATCTAATCCTAAAGAATGAGCAGGTTAACCAACAAATCACAGAAACAATCAACAACTTCATTCAAGAGAATGACAATGATGAGAAAACCTCCCAAAACTTATTGGAGACTTCAAAAACAGTTCTTAGGGGAAGTTTTACATCATTGAATGCCTAAATGAATAAAAAGGAGAAAGAAGATAACAATGAATTGGGCATACAACTGAAAAAGCTAGTAAAAGAACAAATTGAAAATCCCCAAGAAAATACCAAATTAGAGATACTGAAAACCAAAGGAGAGATTAATAAAATTGAAATTGAGAAAACCATTGAAGTAATAAGTAAAACTAAGTTTGTTTTATGAAAGAAAACAATGAAATTGATAAATAATTATCCATTTGATTAAAAAAGAAGAAAATTAAATTAGTATCAAAAAAGAAAGGGTGAACTCACCTTGAATTAGGAGGAAATTAAAACAATAATTAGAAATTACTTTGCCCAAATATATGCCCATTAATGGAGGGTTCAATCATTCTGGAGAACAATTTGGAAGTACATCTAAGGATCTATAAAATTGTGTAAACCCTTTGACCTAGAAATAGGTCAAATAGGCATCTCTGTATCCCAAACATATCAAAGCAAAAGGAAAAAGATCTGCAGAAGAAAGGCAGCATCTATAAAGGAAGACAACTATTCCCACCCACACATGGAAACTACCTGAAGTAAGGAGATTTAGGCAGGACAGAAATGAAATATTTTCCCGGAGGAAGTGGAAAGATTGGCCTCAGAGATCTGTTAATGTTCTCAAACAATTACCTGCTAGATTAGAATAAGGAAGTGACTAAATGAAGTATGGAACCATTCCAGGTTAGGAGACTGTCCTAACAGACAGCTGGTGACCTGAGAATATCCCTACTGTTTGTATTGCTTGTTCTCTACTTGCTGCTCCCCTGGGAAGGCAACCAGAAGAGTCAAGTGTGTGTGTGTGTGTGTGTGTGTGTGTGTGTGTGTGTATTTCCCATTCTCTTGACCATCTACCCCATTGAGACCATGCTGGAATACAGCACCAGAATTGAGTCACAGACACATGACAGAAACAATTTTGTCATTAGTCTGCGATTCATATTTAGCAGATAGGCATCCTATCCGATTAAGCTTTTTGAGATATCTCCTCCTTTCTAAATGGCATAACTAATTACAAGGAGAGAGAGAGAGGGAGGGAGATAATCTGGAAGTCCAAATTTTAAAAGAAATGAATGCTAAAATACATTAATAAATTAAGGAAAAAATAAACTAAAGAAGTAGAGACAAAGGGACGATAATACTTTCAGATCACAAACTATACCATAAACAGAAATCATCAAAACCATCTTTTATTTATTCATTTAAAAAAAGAAGTATTTTAATGGGATTGACTAGACAAGGGAGAGAGAAAGAAAATAATTCAATAAAACTAATATTTAATAAAACAAAACATAAATTACATGGGAAAGAATTACATATTTGATTAAAAAATACTGTTGTGAAAACTAGAAATCAGTCTGACTGAAATTAGACTGAGACAAATATTTTCTACATCAGATTTCATAACATATTCAAAATGGATATAGAACCTTAATATTAAAAATCACAGTATAAACAAAATTGAAATAGGTCATATAAATTTCTCTCTTATGGGTATGAGTTGTATTCCTAAACAAAGAAGGGACAGAGGCAATTACAAAAGATGTAATAAATAATTTTGCTTACAAGAAACTGAAAAGCTTCTGCATAGGCAAAATGATTGCATCTAAGATAGGAATGGAAATTGTCACATTTCTCTGAAAAGTTTTGTTAAAGTTCTCTCTCTCTCTCTCTCTCTCTCTCTCTCTCTCTCTCTCTTTCTCTCTCTCTTTCTGTGTGTGTGTATGTGTAAAATTCATCTTGATCTTTGTCTTGTCACTGAACTCTAATGACTACAGAGAGCAAGGCTGATATGTTTGCACAGCTCTGCTTCCCTCAAATCCAAATCATGTGCAAGCTGAGACATAACCCTTGTGATGTCATTGGTCCTATTTGAGAATGAAGGATGAACAACAGCAAAAATCTATCTTTCTATCTCTCTAGATATAGATAGATAGATATACATGTATATCTTTATAGATGAGATAGACATATCAAAATATATCATGTATGTATCTATGAATTTATAGAAATATATGTATATACAAATAGTTACTCAATAGGAAAATCACCAAATGACATGAGCAAACCATTATCAAAAGAAAAATTGCAAAATAAAAATTGCATGAAAGACTGCTACAAAGAGAAATACAAATAAAAAAGCCCTGAGGCTTCATCTCACACCCTTCAAATTGGCAAGTTGGCAGTAGTCAACACTGGAGAGGTGGTAGGACTTTAGGTTTGCTGGGGCATTGATAATGGAGCTGCGAATCAGTGCAATTGTTTTGGAAAGAAATGTTCAATTTTGCAAAATATATGAATAAAACGTTTCTATGCTTTTTCACATATATTTCATTACTGGGTTTTTACCCAAAAGAGGTCATTGATAAGAAGTCCCCAAGCACACTAAAATATTTACAGCAGCACTTTTAGCTATAATAAAGACTGGGAGGAGGGGGGAGAACTTGATACTCATCTATGTGGGAATGAATAAGCAAACTGTGGTACTGAATGTACTGAAATATTACTTTGTTCTATGAAACTATGAATGTGATTAATATAGAGAAGCAAAGCAATATCTCCATGAACTAATGCAGAGTAAATGAATTAGGGGCCAAGAAACAGTATACATTATGACTACCACAAATTAAACAGAAAATAAAAATAGTCACAAAAACGTGCACCTTCCATTATCTAGAATCCATTGAATTCCTTCCACAATGCAGTCTTCTCCCAATAACAGAGTCTTAGGAATTTTAGTTGCAGTTCCAAAAATCATTTTAGCCCTTTGTTATTTAGATCCTAAGCTAGACATCCCATTAATCAAAGAAAACTGTAGGCATTGTCTGTCTTTTTAAGTGAATCATGAAGTCACAGATTTTCACCATGAAAAGTAACTTTAGTAATCAATTCAACTTATGCCTGAAAAAGAATCCTCTCTGTAGCACACTTCACAAGTGGTCATTTAGGCTTAGTTTGAACACCTAAAATGGTAGTCATGTTTGGGAATGAATGGGATAGCTTTTACTTGCTTAGGGATCCTATTTTAATTTGAGACACGTATAGGTGATAATTTTTTTTTTGTTAACTCAATCCTAAATTTGCTGTGCAATCATTTTCTTCCTTTTAAGTTCCTACTCCATGAATTGAGTCTACTTTTAGAGCTAGAACAAGAGAATTCCTCTCAGTTCCCACTAAGATTCTGTTCCATGGACATTATCACATGACCATTCAATACTGTAGCATCCCAAGCCACAACATGTATTGCTACAAGGGACCCATTGATGTGATTGCTACAACTTAGGATAAAACTGTATGGCATAATAATTTTCCTGGGGGAAATTGACATTATTTTGTTATCATGTTGTTATAAAATATTTTGTTCTTTTCCATACCTAATATTTCTTACTTGTACAACATGGGAATTTTTCTTGTTACGTTACTATTATGATGTAGTTATCAGATCTTTGTTTTATTTCTGCTTATTCTACAATCCGCAGGGTAACTACAGCACCCAATTTCTCTTGTTAGAAAATAGCTCTATTCTTTTGGAAGATTCATAAGAATAAATGCATGACAGATATTCATTGGTTTTCATAGAAAAAGAAAATGTTTTGCACATCAAAATTGTACCTGGTCTGACTGGTTAAATGTCAGTCTCAACTCCACCCTCAACTTGTATCTTCTCTCTTATGTCAGATTAAGAAGTGTGTGACTGCAGTCCTTTGATATACCATATGCAGCTATTTGACTATTTTCCCCATTTTGAACTAAAATGGTTCTGCTAAACATAATGAGTTTTTTAGTTATTCATTTTACACTTGAATACGAAAACTTAAATGTTTATCTACTTCACATCTATCTTTCTACTTCTGGTGACTCCCACAGTCCCTTCCATATAATAAAAGCACACTAAATATTTACTAGTGTATTATGTCAAAATGTATTACCAATCATTAGAGGTTACAAATGGTTCCAGGATTTAACACTTATAGCACTGTTCTTATAGGATGAAACTACTATTTTTAAAGGCACTCTCTATTATTTGCCCTTGTTACCATATTATATCTATCTATCTATCTATCTATCTATCTATCTATATATATATATATATGTATATATATATACACATAAATATATACATACATATGTATATCAGTTAAATTCTGAACTAGTCAATTAGCTAGCTACAGAGCCATGCCATCTCTCCCTCTTCATCCTTATCATAAGAATTTCTGCTTATGTCCTCCAATTTCATTTCTTAGCATTTCCCATTTCTTTGGTGCCAAAGACAACTTTTTTGCGTGTATGGAGGTGGGGGAGATTACTGCCATATCAGAAGAAGCTAGGTGGTGCCACTACTACATCTACTGTTGGAATGCTAGATCTAGAGGCAGAAAGACTTGACTTCAAATACAGCCTCAGACCCTTACTAGACTAGTTGTGTGGCACTGGGCAAGTCAATGAACCTCTATCTGTCTCTGTTTCCTCATCTGTGCAATAAGTATAATAGCACTTACCTCCCAGAGTTTTTTATAAGGATCCAATGAGATAATATTGTAAAGTATTTCACAATTTAAAAGTACTATATAAATTCTATTATTGTTATTATCGCAACTGTTACTCCTACTATTAATGATAACACTGTCAATAACAACAATAAATTTGTTCATATAATTTTAGGTCATTGGATCTCACCTATCCTTTTTATGAACCCTTTGAAAGCTGTTCTCCCCAAACCTATGGTATATATCAGGCAATTCCCAGTTTTCATCTCTTTGTCACTCACCTAAGATGGAGTGGTCAATTTCTCACATCCTTCTTATAATTTCTACCTCAACACATAGTTTTTCTGTTACAATCAGGTGGAGAAAAGCAAATGTCCTTGTCACATTGTCATTTTAGGCAACTAATTACCCAGCTCCTCTACTTTTATCAGAAAAATTCCAGGCAGATGCTATTAAAATTATTATTAATATAATATCCTTTCCCCTGTACTCCTCTCCAACAGAACAAACAGAATAGCTAAGATCATAGGTTATAGGGTGATGAAGTAACATTACACATGAGGAAAATACACTTACATAATGTTGCACCTAAGCATAGAAGCATAATGAAGAGGATTTGAGTAAAGATGAGCAGAGGCAGAAACCAAAGCAATATTATCCCTTGGTGAAAAACTGCTTAGATAAAGAGAAGAAATGAATAGATAAACATATCACAAGTGTTCCATGGAGACACAGCACAGTTTTGAGTGCGGAATTCAATTATCCAGACATCTGGTGGAGCTCTCTGCCAAAAACATAATTACTAATAATATCTCTACTTACCTTAATGATAATTTCATCCTTCAAAAGGTAGAGGGACCAATAAGAGGAATCTCTATGTTGGTCTTGATTTTTATCAACAGGAAAGCAACGATTCTTGGGATGAATCTGATGAACACTTTAAGGGGAACATGTGATACTAGAATTTGTAATAAACAACAAGAAAGACAAGCATAGTTGACCACAGACCCTAGACTTTTTGAGAAGAGTTTCAAAGGATTTGTAGATATGAGTTATTATCTTGAAGACTAATTTTCTTTAGAGCTAGTTACCCTAGAAGAATGTGATAATTAAATTCTGCAGACTCAGAGATGAACAATTCAGATGAGGAAGAAAGTTGTGAATTCTCAATAGAGATCAATATTGAATGCACCAGTCGTATTTAGATTTTTTTCAAAGACATGCAGAAAAAATAGAAGCAAAGTTAAGTCAAGGCAAAAAGTCAGAATGGGTTTAGCCTGTTGTAGACAACTAAGGACAAACAAAAGTAAATTATATTGAGGAAAATAGTGGAAAAGCAATGGAAAAGAAAGGACTACTCTTTGGGGTGGAGGGCATGAGGATAATGGACGGCAGAGAAAAAGGGGGGGACACTATTTAATTTGCTTCAGTTTGCCCTATAAGGGATAAATATTTTGCACTGGAAAAGGATAATGGATGAGAGAGAGAAAGGGGAGATACTATTTAATTTGCTACCTCCCACCCCATGTATTGCTTACAATTTTCTCTGTAAGGGACAAATATTTTGCATTGGAAATCCAGAACATACATGGCTAAAAGGGAGGTGAAAATAGGAAAAGTTGTGACATAATGAGAGCACCTTACTACCCTTTATAGATTCATGCCCCTAAATTTAGAATACTTATATCTAATAAGTTACTGAAAGATCGACAGATATTATACTGAGCTACTGTCAGTTTTGGGGGGGAATGATAGCAAAGAGGTACCACTGGACTGGGGAGGAACAAGTATTCTAACTTTCAAAAGAAGACAGTGGAGTCTTCCAACAATAGGCCACTGGATTTGACTGATTTCAGCAAACAACTATTATTAAAAGAGGTGGTTAGAAAGTCTAGATGAATGAGAAATTCAAGGAGACAATAGCAAGGTAATTTTGTTACTATTATGTTTAATTAATAGATTCTTAAATTGTATATAGTAGAATTTCCCAACTTCATATACAATGTTCTTTTGGTTTTTGCACATTGAAATGTGTGTATGCACATACATACACACACACACACACACACACACACACACACACACACATATATATATATACAGAGATATATATATGTGTGTATGTGTATACACACATACATACATATATTATATGTATGTTTGTTTATTATTATTGTAAAGTTCAGAGAAAGAAAACTCAACTCAGTTCAACTAAGGGAAGTAGTGATAACAGACATCAGGCTACATGAAGACTAGTCTGTGCCAGTCTAACCTATTCCTCCTTTTCCATTTCCCCCCACAATTTCCATTTTTTTTCTTAAAATGTCCAATTATTGACTTAAATTTTTGGAAATGGAAAGAATACTGAAACTGGAGTAAGAGGACCTGAGTTCAAATTCTATCTTTGTCACTTAAAAACTGTATGACCTTTGGCAAAGTATTTATTGGAGGAAAGGAAAGGAATATGTATTTTGATTGTGCTTAATAAGTACCAGACTTTACAAATATGATCTCATTTGATCCTTATAACAAACCTACAAGATAGGTGATATTATTATTCCTGCTTTACAGTTGAGGAAACCAAAGGGAAGCAGCTAGAGCGGCAACCACCTGGGAGCTGGGCTCGCGCGCTCTGGGGACTGATCTGGGTAGAGGGGGTAGCACCTGCCTTCTAGCTACCCCGGCAGTCAGTTGAGGAAGGCAGCCCAGGAAGCCCCAGTTCCCCTCCAGCCCCCACTTCAGCAGTTCCCTAAAGAGACTCTCCAAAGGGCCAGAGGTGCCCCCACGCCAAGACTGCCCAGGTGGATCCCAAACCAGAAGTCGCGTTCGCCTCCCACCTCCAGTCACCCTGCCTTCAGTCCTTCCCACGCACCCCGGCATGGGAGCCCCCTTCATTCTACGCCAATAACCTTAACTAAAAGGGAAGACTTCAAGGATGTCGTCAGAATTTTGGTTAATTTCTGCCCCTGGAGATAAGGAGAATTTGCAGGTTCTGGAATGGATGAACACAGTAACCTCCAAGTCTAATCTGTCCCACAACAACAAATTTGCCATTCCTGACTTCAAGGTGGGGACCTTGGATTCTCTTGTTGGTTTCTCAGACAAGTTGGGGAAAATTGGTACCTTCGTTGAAAGCCTTGTAAAGAAGATGCCTCAGAGTATAGTCAAAGTTATGGGAGATGCGAAAGGAAGAGTTCATGAGAACCTGTTGGCCAATAAGCAGCCACTTGTGGCTGTAGTGGACACATTAACAAAGCACCTGGCACAAATAGAAACCGATCTAAAAGCTGGAACAGCTACCTACAGCACCCTGAAAGGAGACCTGGAGAATCTGGAAAAGAAATCTACTGGAAATTTCTTTATTCGAACATTAACTGATGTTGTACTGCATTCAGAGTATCTCATCACTCTCCTGGTGATAGTTCCAAAGCCAAACTATTCACGGTGGCCAAAAAAGATATGAATCTCTCTCAGATATGGTGGTTCCTCTATCAACCAAACTGACTTATGAGGACAACAAGGGAGGCCTCTTTACAGTCACAGTGTTTCAGAAGGTGATCAATGATTTCAAAGCCAAAGCAAGCAAGTTCATTGTCCGTGAATTTTTCCTATGATGAAAAAGAAATTAAAACCAAAAGGGAAGGGATGACTAAATTGCTGTCTGAGAAGAAGCAACAGTATCCAACTTCACGTGTTGCTGTTAAAAAGAGATCATCTACCTTCCCGGATCACATGGTTAATAGGGAGCCCTAGTAGGCCCATTACAGGGCAGACAGAGAAAGAAAAAGAGAGTGAGGGCGAGGGCGAGTGTGAGAGTCCTCTTTTGCTCTGGCTCAAGGTAAACTTCAGTAACGTGTTTATGGCTTGGATTCACCTAAAGGTTTTGAGAGTGTTTGTTGATTCTGTGCTAAGGTATGGACTACTCGTGAATTTTCAGGCAGTGCTTTTACAACCCCACAAGAAGGCCACAAAATATTTAAGAGAGGTTCTAAAGTCAGTCTTCCAACACCTAGATGAAGTAGCAGCAGCAAGTATGCTGGATCCTTTTGTGGATATTCCTGGATTACAACTAAATGACCACGATTATTTTCCTTATGTCTACTTTCACATTGACTTTAGCCTTCTTGACTAGCTTTTTTTTGAGTCCAGTAACTATTAGTATCACTAGAAATTACTTTATTTCATGTCTTCATTATGTAATGAAATTAAACTGTAGATGCTGTCTTCTCTAAGTTTTTTACAAAGAGTTAACCTTCAGAATAGAGATTGCTTTTTAAAAAAAATGGCCTAGGATTTAGAATGTTACAAAAATTGCTCCCAAAATTAGTTATGATTGTATTTATGTTTTGTAAGTTATAATAAAGAAGAGATCCCATAGTCTTTGAAGAAAAAAACAACAACAATGTTGCCTTGTCCTGAGTAAAACAAATAGTAATTGTCTTGAGGTCAAATTTGAACTTGGATCTTCTTGACTACAAGTCCCCTGTATTGTCCACTGCACTTCTCAGCTACCTACTTAATCTCTCTGGGC
The DNA here is from genome assembly GCA_028658325.1 of Potorous gilbertii. Lineage (NCBI taxonomy): Eukaryota > Metazoa > Chordata > Mammalia > Diprotodontia > Potoroidae > Potorous > Potorous gilbertii. The sequence goes on along the minus strand of CM053769.1, from coordinate 168,640,857 downwards.
CTTAGTTATCTTATATTGAAAATGTGGGGTTTTAATTAGATGATATCTGAAGTCCTTTACAACTCTATGTTTGTGATGCCAAATTCATAAATCAGTAATGCAATTTTAAATTTAAGAATTCTTTTTGGACTCTTGAAATCACAATTTCCAAGGCAATGCATATTTCTATCAAGGGAAATACCATGCTTCTAGTCACCTGATTCGTATTCTTAGAATCGTCTTTGATTCTTCATTCTCTCAAATCAAAATTTAATTTTTTAATTAATCAAAATGTTGTCTAACCTAATTGATTCTGCCTCCATGATAACTCTCATATCTGCCCCCTTCTCTATGCATACAAGCCCACTATACTAACTCTGTTCAGATCATCTTATCTCGTTTCATTTGGATAATTGCATTAGACTCCCAGGTGACTGAATATGTTAACCCTCTGCTCAAAATGTTCCAAGTGCTGGTATCCAAGGATCTCAAGAAAAATTGACAAACCCTTCTGCCATTTAAAGATCTTCACTTTCTGGCTCAAATTTACTTTTCTATATTTATTACACACTTTTTCCTGATTTATTCAATTTATATTATAGTGAAATGGACCTCCATATCTTTATATAACATATTCCATCTCCACTTGATTAGGAGAGGCAGTTAAATGGTATGAGGATGGAGTTCTGGGCCTGGAATCCAGAAGAAATGAATTCAATTCTGTCCTCAAAAATGTAGTGACTCTTTCACTCTACATTGACTTTATCTCTGTTTTCCTTAGTTTCCTCTACTGTAATATAAGGATAATAACATCTACCTTACAGAGTTTTTGGAAGGAACAAATGATAATATTTATAAAGGGCTTAGTACAGTGCCAAACACTTACAGCAGGCATTACATAAATGACTATTCCCCCCTATCTTTTCTTCTACTCAACTTGCTTTGCAGAGACTGATCCTCATGCCTAGAATGCACTTTCTACCTTAAATTAGCTTCATACTTATTCAGCAGAGCTAACAAATCAAGTGCTTGATTTGTGTAATACTGTGCTAAAACATAACCATATAAAGAAAGACACCCCCCTCCCAAATGTATCTTCTCCCAAGGAGATCAGAGTCTACTTGCGAGGGGAGTAAGAGAAAGTACTTCATGCCAACAACAATGTACAAACAAGAAATTTACAAGAAAATCTGGTCAGGGGCAATCTCAGAGAGAAAATACTAACATTCAGGAGAACTTGGAAAACCTTCTTGCAGAAGGGAAGACTTTAGGTGAGGTTTGAATAGAGCCAGGAAAGCCAGGAGACTGAGATAAGGAGAAGCAACATTCCAGGGCTAGAGGGTAGCCAGTGAAAATTATTGGAGCTGGAAGATGGGGATGTTATTTTTCAAGAAGCAAGAAGTCAAGTATCAAATAAATTGCAGAATTCTTGGAGTAGGGTATAAGAAGTATGGAAAGATAGGAAGGGGCAAGCAAGGTTACGAAAGAATTTGAAAGCCAATTAGAGAATTTTATATTTGATCCTAGAATTGTAGGGGGCCAGTGGAGTTTCTTGAACAGGGGAGAAGCATGGCCACACTTGTGCTTTAGGAAGATCAATTTGATAGCTGATGTGAGAGTGGATTAGGGTAGAAACCCAACTAAATCAGGGAGAGCATCCAAGAGACTAATGAAGTATTTCTCTTTACCTCATGTGCTTGTGTCCAAGGGTCTCAAGAAAATTCTTTTGTAACCAACATGTGGTGATAACCAACAGAGGGATGGAAAAATTAGAGGAAAGAAGGGGGAGCATATAAGAAACATTTAAAGAAGCAGAATTGAGAGAACTTGAAAATGTCTGGATATAATGCTGAGGGAGCATGATATGTTAAGGATGATTCAAGTTACAAGTCTGGGTGACTGAATGATGATATCTTTCAAAACTCAGTTCAAGTACTAGCGCTCATGTGAGATCTTTCTTGAGTGATCCATCCCATTGCTAGTTCTCTCTCAATTAAACTAATTTTACTATAGTTTATTCAAAGTATACTTATACAAATGGATACTTCACAAATATTTTATTTTATTTACATATATATTTAATGTATTGTTTTCCACACTATCTTGTAAAAATTCCTTAATATCTGTCTCTCTTGCCATCCCATTTAAGAAATTATAATCTTTTAAATTGGTCTTTGCCTAGAATTTGACACAAAGCTAGTTCTTGAAAAGTTGATTTATTATTATGAAGTGTGGAAGAACAATGATGTAATTATAACCACTTTCAGTGTCAATGGGTCATTCTTCATCTTAGACACAAATTTATCATATTTACAAAGAACATATGATTTATTCTGCTCTCAAATCCCTATCTTTATTTTTCACAATAGCACAAGAAAATGACATACTGTTAGAATGATCACTTGTAAAGGACCCTTGCTAGTATTTAATTATATTTTCCAAATTCAATGTTTATCATATAATCCTGTCAAATGAAAAAATTCATATTTCCACAGTTTGAAATCTTAACCAAAGGCTTTTTAGTAGTACCACTGGAATTATTCTTTCTTGCTATTATAGATGTATTAATTGATTTTAATTTATACTTTTGCTCAGGTATTCCCTGTACCTTACACATACACATTAATAAATACTTTATTTTCATTTTGGAATTTCTTTGTCTTGTTTGAAATTCTTTTTTTTAAATGTCATTGATATTCTCACATATACATACATATATTAATGCATATACACATGTATATGTGCATATATATATATATGCACATATAAATACACACATATCTTAAATGCTAGAAACTCTACATTAAAATCCAGTTCTTCCAATTAAGTAAATTTTCTTCATGTCCTTCCAAGTAGCAAGGCCAATATTCATTTTGAAAGTGTTTACCAACTTAAATATAATGGGTTTGGTGCATAAGTAGATTATGCCTGTGTAGCTAGCCTGACAGAGTGATAGGCAAGTAAATATTTCCAAAGGACTGAATAAATTATTAATTGAAAAGCTAAATAATGGATATTTAATTGTAGGCCTCTTCAACTCTAGTCAAATTTGGCAGAAATGTACTAAGGGGTTTGTTTATGTGAGTAGGGATACGGTTGGGGAGGGGAGAGAAGAAAACATCTTTTCATTGAAAATTATGCAAGATCTCCCACTCATAATCTGACAGCCCAGCTGTGCCTATGCTTTTATTTGGTAATGGTTTTGAAAGCTTATTTTCGAGACTTCAGAGTAGTCTTAACTTGATTAAAAACGAGAAAGAAAGATGACTGGTGGTATTCCACATCAAGCTATTTGGGGATGGGGAAGATAGTGAAGTGTAGGGAATGGGATTGAAATGTTCCAGTCTCAGGAATGGAGTACAAGGTGGTGGTTCTGAGGTTTTTAGCATACTCATTTTAAGCAGGGTGTTTAAACTTTCATAGATCAAATGGGAGCATTGAAAAGAAAAAGAAAAACAATTGATTTGATGGGATTTCTACAATTCTCCTCTCCTAAGACTTTAGATTTGTGTTTTACTTTCATTATTAATTTATTTGTGTAACCATTCATTTACTTAGCTATCTTTCTGTATTTGCCTTTCTTTTCATTTATTTGATTTTCAGTCTAAATGTGGTATACATATCTTCAAGTTTATTTCCTTCTTTGTGCAGCTAACTAGGTTGACTTGCTTTGAATACGTTCATACTTCCTTTCTGCTGCCTGACATGCCATGTATAAGAACCATAATTGTTCCAGCAATATTTTCCCTTCTTTAAAGTGACTTTCCTTTCCCATCCCTTTCTGGGAATATACAGTTTCAAAAACCTATTTCAAAATAAATTACTCCTTTCAGCCATTTCAAGGATGTCTGCTGCTAAAGAGATCCTATGGATGAAGTTTGCTCAGCATTGCCTTCCCTGACCAAGGTGAATCATCTGGGACTTTAAAGGAGCTTAGTCCAGCCAGGCATTACTCGTCTCAGAAGGGTTGAAGACTGTGCATATGAAAAAGGGATTGAACTTTCCCCTCACTCCCTTTTCCTTTGCAGATATACAGATCTTTTTCTTCTATCCTGAAATTGCGTGACTTACCCATTCTTGCCACCATGTGACCACCAGAACTTGTCCTATTTAGGCAACCTTGAAACAGACTTTGATCTATTACTTTTGAGTTTGTTCTTTCATGATTGTAGGCAAAGAATTGCCTGTTCTAAGCATGGAAGCAAGCTTTTAAGTTTGGAAAGCACAGAGGTCATGGTATCAGATCAAGTTAAACCTGGCTTACAGAAAGTGAAGCTTTGCATTAGAGAACATGGCAACAAGCATTGTGGATTGCCCAAGCCTGAACATTTTACCAGGAGACATGAGGGTTTTAGAAATTCTAAATCTGAGGTAAAAAGCAAATAAAAGAGTTTAATTACCTGTTCTGAAAATTGTTCTGTTATGAGGAGCTTTAAGTGCTGGCCTCCAAGCCAATTATAATAGTTCTTATTAGTCATTTCATTGAATTCTCTTCTTTTTATTTTTGGTGAAATGTGCATTTCAGCAAGTTCAATAGTTAGTGTTCTTTGAGTACACTGGAATGAATCATCAATTTTAAAGATTTTGATAAACTGGGTAATATCCAGGGTAGAGCATTGGTGAATAGTTTCAAGGTCACTACAACCAAATTTAGAGAATGATTTGTAGGAAACAGGAGGTTTTCCTTGGAAAGAGGGGGTTAGGTAGAGGAATATGGTAGTAGTTTCAAGTATTTGAAGGACTCTCATATGTAAGTTTGATTGGCCTGTTTTGCTTTACCCAATAGGGCAAAACAACAGAGAAAAGTTACATTGAAACAATGACTTTTTTTTAAATTTAAATTTTTCTTTCTTTTTAACACAGTTTATAATAGATAAAACAATTCAAACTTTTGGTAAGATAAAACAATTCAGACTTTTTAAAGCATTTACAATATGGACCAAAAGAGAATTTTTTTTAAAACATTAACCAATGAGACACAAATAATATTTAAGTTGCTAACTTCATAAGCTCTTGACCTAATTGTCTCCACAGTATTGCTAAGAATTAAAGGAGCCTAACTTATTTTTGTTGGTCTAAAGTCCTATGCCTAATAGCTTAATTTTAGACTTAACCTCAGATGTTCCCCCCGCAATAATCTATAATTGAATAGATCTGGTATTAAGTTTGCAAACCTTTTGACTATAGGAAATTGCCACCAAGAGTAGGGACATTGCAGGGATACAATATCTCCCCAACTTCATGTCAGTTCCAGGCAGGATTAGATTATCCACTTGCATTCAGTCAGGCTTAAGGTCTACCAGTGGGGAAACTGAGTCAGGAGAATTGTACCTCAGCCCAGGCTGAACAGCCACTCTCCCACACCTTCCCATGAGATCACGTTTTGCAGTTCTCACTAGCTTACTGACATCATGGGTTGGAGGCTCAGATAGCGTTTCTTGCTACCCATACCTGGAGTTAGAATCAGAAGAACAGTCACTTAATAGTCCCATAGCATCTAAAAAATGGCAAGTTTCAATAACCAGGTTTCAAATATGATTATAATTTCACTTTGGCTAAGGAATATCTTTTCAGGCAAGTCTTAAGTGACTTACATGCCTTTCTAAACATGTTCAAGTTCCTGATTAAATAACAATCAAAAAATCAAATTTGTGATTAAAAGCTTAACTTTTCCATCATTGCCAAATTTTACCCAAGGCTACTTTCCTCTAGGAAATTTGGACTGAAATTCTTTTCCCCAAACTAAAGATGTTATTGATTTATTCTCAGTAATTAATTCAGTCAAATGTTTTAATACTAATTACTTTTACCTAACTTTATAACATGTCCAATTTTTCTTCCCATCACTCCCCTCCCCCACTTCCTAATATCTTGCATTCTGATTACTCCTTCCCTCAATGTACCTGCCCTTCTATCACACTCCATCCTTTCCTTATCCCCATCTTCTCTCTTTTCTTGTAGGGCAAGATAAATTTCTATACCCCATTCCCTGTAGTTCTTATTTCCCAATTATATGCAATAATAGTTGCTCAACATTAGTTTCTATTGAATTTCAACTTCTCCCCCTCCCCCTGCTCCCTCCCCAGCCCCACTTGGAAGGGAAGCAATTCAATACATATGGAATATGTGTGCTTTTGCAAAAGACTTCCATGATAATCATGTTGTGTAGTACTAATTATATTGCCCTCTGTCCTTCTCTATTCCCCCTTATTTTTTTCCCCTACAATTGCTTGTCCCTTCTCAAAAGAGTTTATTTCTAGTGAGTCCCTTCTCGCATTTGCCCTCCCTTCTAACAATCCCCTCACCCCATTTGTCACCTCTTCTCCTACTTTCCTGTGGTGTGTTATAAATTTTCATATCAAATTTAGTTGGCATGTTATTCCCTCTTTCAGTCACATGTGGAAAGAGTAGCTTTATTTTTCCCCCTCTCCCTTTCTCCTTTATCTTCTCCATTGAATAAGATTTTTCTTATCTCTTTTATGAGTTATAGCCTGCCCTATTCCATTTCTCCCTTTCTCTTCCTGGAATTTTCCTCCTTCACCCCTTAATATTTTATTTTGTTTTATTTTTTTTGTGTGGATATCATCTCATCTTATATAACACACCCTGTACTCTCTATCTATCTATGTGTATGGTGTGTGTGTGTGTATGTGTGTGTGTGTATGTGTGTGTGTGTATGTACAATCTCTTCATCTATCCAAATACTGAGAAAAGATTCAAGAGTTAAAAATATTTTCTTTCCATGTAGTAATGTAAAGAGTTCAGCTTTAGAGAGCCTTTTATGATTTTTCTTTTCTGTTTACCTTTACATACTTCCTTTGATTCTTGTCTTGGGAAGTCAAATTTTTCAATACACATCTGGTCTTTTCCTCAACATGAATGATTGAAAGTCATATATATCGTTGAATGACCATTTTTTTCCCTTGAAGTATTATACTCAGATTCGCTGGGTAGGTGATTCTTAGTTACAATCCCAGTTCCTTTGACTTCTGAAATATCTCATTCCAAGCCCCTCTATCCCTTAATGTTGAAACTGCTAGATCCTGTGTTATCCTGATTATATTTCCACAGTACTCCAATTGTTTCTTTCTAGCTGCTTGCAACATTTTCTCCTTGATCTGGGAACTCTGAAATTTGGCCACAATATTCCTAGAAGTTTCTTTGTTTGGGTTTTTTTGAGAAGGTGATTGGTGAATTCTTTCAATATTTATTTTGCCCTCTGATTCTAGAACATTAGGGCAGTTTTCCTTGATAATTTCATGGAATATAAGGTCTAGGCTCTTTTTTTGATCATGGCTTTCAGGTAGTCTTATAACTTTTAAATTATTTCTCCTGGATCTATTTTCCAGGTCAGTTGTTTTTCCAATGAGTTGTTTCACATTATCTTCTATTTTTTCAAATTTTGGGTTTTGTTAACTATCTGCTTGGTTTAATTCAAAGTCATTCATTTCCCTGAACTCAATTCTCTCTTTTGACAAATTATTTTGTTCAGTGAGCTTTTGAAACTTATCCTTCATTTGACTAATTCTACTTTTTAAAACCTCCTTCTCTCCGTTGGCTTTTTGGACCTCTTTTTCCAATTGAGTTAGCCTCTTTTTAAAGCTGTTATTTTCCTCAGCATTTTTTTTAGTTCTACTTTAGTAAGCTGCTAACTTATTTTTTAAGGTCTTCTATTGCCTGAGTCCAATTTAAGTTCCCTTTGGAGGCTTTGACTTCCTCTGACAGTATGCCTTCTTCTTCCTCAATCGAAAGGATGGGGGAAGATGCCTGCTTCCCAACAAAATAACCTTCTATGACCTTATATTTTTCCCCCTTTTTTGGGCATTTTCCCAGCCTTGACTTGACTTCTTTGTTTTCTCTCCACAACCACCTGGCCTCCAGTTTCACCAAGCCAGCACTTGGGGGCTGAGATTCAAATGACCTGCTCCCAAGCCTCAGGGGCTTTAGGCAGGAGCAGGGCTGCTATTCATTGTGAGATTAAGATCAGCTGCTCAGATTGGGGCAGGGCAGCCACACAGGGTTCAATTCCTTCAGGGCTTTTACAATGAGACCTTTAACAATATATGCAGGCTACTGCCTGCTTTGGGAGCCTTGTCTGCTGCTGCCCCCACTTCTGCCACCTGAGGAGGCCTGAGTTATGGGGACACCCCACTCCCCTCTCAGCCAGCCTAAAAGACCCTCTCACTGACCTTTGGCGCCTGTGGGTTGAGGACTCTGTGCTGCAGCTGAAGATTCTGTCCCTGAAGCCTGCTCAGATCTGTTCCTCTCAGTGCTGCACGGCCAAGGTAGGGCTGGGCTCTGCTCCGTGTCTGGTGCTCCACAGACCTTTCCCATTAGTCTTTCAGTTCTCTCTGGGACAGAAACCTCCTCCACTCCATTGTTCTACGGCTTCTGCTGCTCTAGAATTTGTTGAGAGTTCTTCTTTCCATGTATTTTATGGGCTGTGGGGTAAGAGCTACACTCTTAGAAAGTGGTATGTACCTCTTTCTACTCTACCACCTTGGCTCCTCCCCCAAATTAGACTTTCTACAAGGAAAACTTTCTTAATGATCAGAGCTTTCTAAAGGAAGAAATGGACCGAATGAAATAATAATAACGAAAATAATAATAGCTACAAAAACGATGCATTGTAGATAATCATTTATTGTGTTGTTGAAGAAGGGATTCTAGATAAATAGGAGTTGCAGTATTCATGGTCCTATGATTTTCTCGTCATACAATGAAATCAAACAGCAGTGTCTTCCATGGCCTGTGAGAGAGAATGGATTTTTCAAAAAATCCTCCCTGAAACCTGGAAGAAAAAAAATTGAAAGTTGCACTCATTAGTCCTACAATGCATCATAAAGCTGATTTGTTTCAGGATGGCTCTCAATCTGACTTAGTGAAAAATTCGAAATTACACAGCAGTCAAATACCCAAAGTGATCTGGGACCAAACTGATTTGTCTATTTCTTCCAATGATGTAGACCATGACCTATTCCTGTATGCCCATCCTGGACAATTCCTGTTTATGACTGAACTTAACAAATACCTCCCAAATGGGAATTTACTTAGAAATTGTAAAGAATGAAAACAACAAAATATTGTATATGAAATTGTGAATCTGTACTATATAAAGTGTATTTTCCTTTTTGAAAATGAAATAATCGCTATGTGTAGTTTTCAAAGTTGTTCTGTTTATCTGTGATTCTTTCAGGCCTTCCATTTTTTTCTTTTCTGTGTATTAGAATAACTCTGCATTTTTCCTCTTTTATTTCTTTTCATTTTTGTCATCTATAGCCTTCCTTCCCTCTCTCTTCTAGCAACACTAGTTGACAAAAAATAAATAAAAATACTTTTAACAAAAATGTATAATCAAGCAAGAAAAAAAAACGGACTTCCCATATAACCATGTCTGAAAATATATGTATTATTCTTCATCTAGTATCCATGAACTCTAAGTCAAGAAGTTAGAAGAATGTTTCAAAACCAATCTTTAATCAGAAGTTGGTAAAGTGTGACACAAGGCCCAAATACAGCCCATTTCCTTATTTTTTTTCCCTACCCCTTGGGTATTGTTTTCTTTTTGGCCTGTTCTAATTTTCAGGCATTGTGATTCTTGGATATGTTTATTCATTATCTGTACTGTTATTCATTCTCCTTACAATTTTCATTAATAGCCGCCATTTTCTTATAAGTCGTATTTTAAAAATCTAATGTTTCAAGTTCTCCCACAGTTTTGATGTCCAGGAAATTTTCCCTGGAGCTCAATTTAACTTGTTTTGAGGTTACTCTCTTCTTTGGGTTATCTTTTGGTCTTCCCGGTCAGTCACATCTCTTCACTGTGTATAATATGTCCTATTCTGGCTCCTCCTTATGCGGTTTTCATTCCACAGTTAGTTCCATTCATGACTGTGATCCCTGTAGATCACAAATTGTGGTGTTTGGGGGTATGCTGGCAGCATGTAGGAGGCTCCCTTGTACTTTGCTTTTGCACTGTTGCCCTTTCCATTACAGTGACTCCTGCAGTTGATCAGATGTGGGTTGCCTGAGCAAAGTGTACCTGGGCTCTAGTATGGCTCTCTCCCCTACTATTCCTTAAGCAGTACTGCCTAGTAACTATCCTGCCAGGTCCTGGTCTCTCTGCTACCTGGGCTGATGTTCTGGTTTTGTATCCTGCTTTGATTATGGCAGGATCAAGGGATAAAATGTTGAATGTTATCCTAGGCACTGGTCTTGCATATACCCTTTTGTAGACTCTGGTATAACCTTATCACCTCTCCTGGATCTCTGCTCCTTACACATATTACTTTCTGCTTAACCTGTTTTGTCTCTGCTTATAGTTTCTGCAGGACTCTTACAGCATTCTTGTGATTTCATGAATTAATAGAGTTTATAACTCTCTCTTCTTATCATTTTCTCTTCTGGTGCATATGTAGATCTTTATAAGGATATTTATGGGGGAATCTGGGTTCCTCAAGTTTCTAATAAACTGTTTTCTTCCCACAGTATTTCCAGTTTTTTATTTATCCTTCTTATGTTGTGACAGTCTTCATATTCTTCTTCTTTTCCCACTCCTTCTGCTTCTCTCTTTTCCTTTCTCCTCCTCTTCCTTCTTCTCTTTTTCCCCTCTCCCTTCCTTCAAGATACCCGTTACTTTGATTCTGCTTCATAGTCTATTTTTAATGTTGTTGCTTGCTCGCATCCATTATATGTAGATCTATCTATCTGTCTATTTTTTGGTAGGTCCTTACAATAGACCTTAAGTTTGCCCAAGGATTAAATACAAAGGAAGAATATTGAATAGATTTTCTAACCCCTATCAGAAATTGAAAAGACCAAAATTTCTATGCCAGTCAGCAGTGTGATTTGTACTTGAATGGACAATATGTTTTTTGCATGAGTGAGATAGGGAAGGGAAGGGGAACAATTTCTTGGAAAAAAAGATCCTATGAGAAGTTATTTTGTAAATTCAATTTTTTTGTAACTAATAAAGAATAAGCATAGTGGAATTATGTATTTTCTACATAATTCAGTCAATTGCTTTATGGAAAATATCTAGTCTGCCATAGAGCATCATTTTTAATCACTTGCCCATTCCCTACAAATACCCTTACCACAGATGGCATTGATGTGCATTTATCTTATTGTCACAAAATTTTAATATAGATGGGAAACTAGACATGTTTGGGTTTGACCAGGGACACCAAAAACTGTTGGGTTTCCATGATATGTTGTGGTGGAGCTGTCTCAAAGAATTCAGAGCCAGACCACTTCTAATCAAAGTACAGGCAATTATTGAGACTGATGCCTCTCATGAAGCAGGCTAAGTTCCAAGAGGAATCAACAACTTCAGAGAAAGCAAGATGAATTTTTTATAGGGTAAGACTCAATTATATAACAAAAAAAATTACATACACTATAGAAATATGATTACTATTAAAAAGGCAGGAGGAATTTATTAAGAGATTAGGTAATGGAGGAGGGGTCTCATCATGGTTTGGTGGTTAAACATTCTAGTCATGCTACCTTCCAATTGTCTAGCTATCATGATCCTCTCTGGTCAAGATAGATAGTTAGGTATTGTGGTCCTGTCTTGGGCTAGATGGATAATGTGATTGTGATTGACTACAAGAACACACCTGTTTCTGTGGGAATAAGTCTGGGGGTCATGGCTAGGTAGAGGCAGTGGCTGGGTTCCCATACATGCTGACTCTATGAGAACTATGAGCTTCAGTGACACACTTGTTGTTCTAGTGAACAGTGAGGCATATATGAAGAAGTTAGGACATTGGCAGGGGAGGAGGATCTAGATGGGTACAATAGGTCTGTAATGAAGTTAGACTGGCTGCAACTCTATTAGAACTCCATCAGACAAATCATTCAACTGCTGTTAATATTCTTTTAGTCTCCCCTCTTTTTAATAAGATAATTTTATACATATCATTGTTATTTCAGTCAATTCCCATTTTAGATACCTTGTGAATCAATCTCTTAAATTTTTCACAATTTTGTTACCTTCAGATTCACTCTTCTCTCTCCTGCTCATAGTTAGAAGTTGGACTGGGAAAAAGAAAATACTGAGTTCAATGTCAGACACCTCCTAGCTTGATAACCCTGGACAAATGACTTTAACCTCTTAACCTCAGTTTCTTCATCTGTGAAATAAGAATTAAAATGGCACCTACCTCACAGGATCATCATTAGGATCAATAAGATAGCATGCATGTAGATTTTTGTGAACCATAAAACAATTTATAGTTATAATTGTAAAAATAAAAAATGTTATTGCTATTTGTATTTTCTAAGCTCTTGTTTTGTCCTATTTAGTGATATTTCTAACTCCCATGGAGGTAGGTAGCAGATCTGACACTATGTCAGAGATAAAGTATGATAGTTCTACTTTCCATAATAGAAAATGTTTTATTAAAAAAATCATTGTAACCTTTTATATCTGTATTTTATTTACTTTGTCTTCTAGTTTCATGTTTAAATGACATTGAGATTACTTTTATTATCTGAATATTTCGACAAACTTCCTTTAAACTGTTTATAATCCTAATTATCTTGTTTAATTACATAATAGTACTCTTTTTCATACTCCTTGATAAAATATTTAAAAGTAATTTATATTCTAAAATGTTACTCACTGCCATATTTCTCCAAAAGTCGTGTGTTTGTGGGCTAAAGCATTTTTTTAGGCTCTTTTTGGTCTTCTTACTAAGGCAATTAATGTGCATTAGTTAAATTTCATGTCATCCATTTCCATGATCTATCTTTGCCAATATCTTCTTCTTGTTGTCAAAATTATCAGTGATGTACTTGAATAAATCAGGTTACTCAGATACAAAAATGGACCTGTGAACTCATCCATTTGTTAACTCCTTCCAAAAATGCAGGTTGTAATACACTATTGTCTGTCAATCCTACACAAATCTTATCTATTTCTTGGCAAATTTAACAAGAAGGGGTTCTTACAACATATGGGAACTTTCTTCCCTTTTTTTCTGAAATCTGTGAGATAGGAATATGATATTTTGGCAATCTATTTGTGGTCCTTTTAAATTCACATCTTTTTTTATGCAACTTCTTCATGAGGTCTTTAAGGCCTATTATTCTTTAGAATCCCTTATTCATTGGATGAAGTTTCTTCATATCCACCATATGAAAATCCATTTTCTTTTCTTTTTCAATTTTTTTTATTTTTTAAATAAATTTATTTAACTTTTTACATTCATTTTCACAAGATTTTGGGTTCCAAAATTTTCTCCCCATTTGT
>CM053769.1:168549907-168627120 GCA_028658325.1 Potorous gilbertii | reverse complement strand
CAAATGGGGAGAAAATTTTGGAACCCAAAATCTTGTGAAAATGAATGTAAAAAGTTAAATAAATTTATTTAAAAGAAAAAAAGAAAAAGACTGGGAACTTTCCAAGTTGGGGGGGAGGGGACATGAACAGGTGTAGTTTCCTGAAATCAGAAATAAAAATGGTGCGCACCCCCCCAAATATCTGTATTAAATCAAAGGAACATGGAAACAATAACTGATTGACCAATATAGGGAGAGTTTTCAGATAAGAAATATAGGTTACTTGAGATATATAATTGAGAAAACTCCTTACATCAATTTTTGAAACTGACTGGGCTTTTGATTAGCATAAATTAGGTCTTTAGTTAAGAGTTGCTAAGCAGCAAGTAGAGGTAGTTTAACTCTGAAACCATGCAAGGCTAGGTTCAAACAACGCAACAAAGTTTTCTCACAGTTCCCATAATTGAATAAAGTTTTCTCACAATACAGAAATTAGACTAGAGTTATGGCTGAATAGAAAGGGAACTAAACTAAAATTGAGTCACAAGATGGAATCAGCATGATTGATTCAATTTCCACACTTCAAATTTCACATCCAATTCAAACCCAATGTAACAAATATTTATTAAGCACCTACTATGTGCCAAGCACTATGCAAGGCCTGAGGATATGATTAATAAAAAGATAGAATGTGGCCTCAAGAATTTATAATCCAAATGGGGAAACAATACAAAAAAGGAAGCAAGAAAGTAGGGGTGAACTCACAGAGTACCTTGTATGGAGGCATCTTGTTCCATGGAATTGAAGTTGGATAGAAAAGAAGATGCAAAGTGGAGGAGCTGTGAGCCCTGTATAAAGGAAGGCTTTGGGAAGATTTTGGAATTGTACTCCCCATCCACTAGCACTCTAATCAGAGAGGTGAAGAATTTGAGGGAAGTGATGCCAATTAAGGTTTGAGTTGGAAGTATGATGATAGGATGGAAAATGATGAGCTTATCCTGGGAGGGGCATCTTATTCTGATGTTGAAACCAGGTAAAGTGGTAGATTTAAATCCCAACATGCACAAGAATCCTTTTCCAATCTCCTTTGATTCTAGCACTTTCTTTCTGAGGTTTTCTTTGATTTATCAATTTATATAGTTCATTTGTACATAGTTGCTTGCAACATTAGTCTATGAGCTCTGTGATAACCTTATTAAATAGAACTGGAACCTGTTTTCTCTTGATTGACTATTTTGAATTCCAAGACAACCAGTTTTCTACATTGGAGTTTACTTCTTTTTTTGGAAACTGAGTTTCTAATTGAGGTCTTTAATAACAATTGCAGTTCATGTACTAAGGTTCGAGATGACTATTTTGCAAGCAAAGTGGTAGCTCAAAGAAAAGCAGTCCTTTTGGAGTTAGAAAGAACTATTGTCTGTAACTCAGCTGTAATTTATCCTGAATGGAAAGATTGATTCATGTTCACTGACAGCTTTTCTGACAGTGAGTGGCAGTTAATGTCAGAAGGTCAGGAGGAAGTATGGTAAAATAGCTAAGGAAAGAAAATAGCTGTTCACTTCAGTCTCTATAAAGCAAAAAGAAACTTCTTATGTGTTGGTCTTCATGAAGAAAGAAGAGAATAGGAATAGGTCAGCTTTGAATACAAGCAAAAGGAATTTCAAATATTCTACATATTTCCAACCAAATTATCCTTTAATTTTTGTAAAATATTTAATTCAGTTAATAAGTATTTATCAATCTCCTTCCACAGAACTAGAATTGTATTAGGAGATATGAAGAATGAAAAAAAAATCTTCAAAAAAGATCCCTTCCCTTAAAGAACCCATAATTTAACAGGCAATGAATATTTCATAATAAGGCAGAAGTAGGGAGGTAAGATTTATTTACATAGTGGAAATGAGGAAAGATTTTACAAAGTACAGATGCTTGTTAGGTGGAGAAACATGAATGGAAAAGTACAGTTGTGGTGAGCATATTATATCCATAAGACAAAGAAGAAGGGATGACTATTGAAATGTCCATGTTTGTAGTAGTAGTCTTACTTAGTAAGGCTTAGTTGGGAAGTTAATGTGGTGTCAGATTATGGTGGGAGTTGAAAGGTTTTAAATTTCCTCAAGTAGGAAATATGGAAAACCAGATGGTAACTTGGTGCTATTTTTGCAATAATACCACTGTATCTATGTAAAAAGGGTTATATCATTTGGAGTTGTTAGATTATAATACACTATATGTTCTAGGCTTAATGAACCTTGAGCTGTGTCTACATTATTGTTGATGTATCTTGAATGCAAATGAAACAGCTAGTTTTTCAGGATTGTTGACAAACTTTATAAAATCTCCATGCATATACTTTATTGACTTAAAGGTATTGAAATTCTCTTGCTTTTTACTAACTCCTGACACCCTGACTAATAAAGAGCTTCCACACACCAGTACGTCAGAGACTGCTGGAGTAGCATTTGATTTAGTGGGATTCCCCCACTGCAGATATCTATGCAAAAGCTGCATGACTACTTAAATACAGGATGTAAGAAGATTTTAACTGAGGCACAGTTTGGACTAGATAGTGTTTGAGGTGCATCACATTCTAAGATTCTGTGGCCTACAACATAGTAGAAACAAAAAATTTGGTTACTATTTTAATTGTCTTTATACAAATTCAGTTAATTAACCAAAACACTGAATATGTTCCTACAGAAGTAGAAAGAACAGTGGAAAGAGACACAAAGAGCTTAATTTTTCTCTATCATGAATTTATTATAAATTGGTTTCATAATCTTTGAGAACTCATTTTAAATGAAGAAATTAGGACCAATATTTCTAAAGTTCCTTCTGGATCTGAAATTCTATGAAGCTAATCAATCATATAGATCTAACCTTAGAAGAATGTATTTAGGTCAGATAGTAAGAATGAGGAATAACTAATAGATAGTTTCTGTTTTTCCTTAGTAATCATGCAGTGTTAACATGCGTGAAAGATCTATGAGATTTGGATAGAAGTCTTGTGGAAGATTTGTAAGAGTACAAACTCAGAAGTCACACAGTGGGAGAAGGCATTGTTTGGTTGTAACATGAACCAGTGGAGAATGCTCAGTCATGTCCGTAAGATGGTAGAACACCTCAGAGCATTGAAGTATCCAGGTCAAAAACTGTTCTCTCATCTCCATTTTTGGCAAATGATCATATTTAGCTGTCTCAATTGATTGATTTAACTGAAAACACATTTTAGGATAATGTCCATTTAAATTGGTCCATGAAGAGATGGAGAAATTAAAATGATAGCTCATTTACTGGAGAGTGAATTTCCCATTTCCTATGAATATATTGAAAAATATCCTACTTTTTCCTAATAATATTTCCAGAAGAAGAAAAATAGTTAA
The DNA here is from genome assembly GCA_028658325.1 of Potorous gilbertii. Taxonomy (NCBI): domain Eukaryota; kingdom Metazoa; phylum Chordata; class Mammalia; order Diprotodontia; family Potoroidae; genus Potorous; species Potorous gilbertii. Next base: position 168,623,758 of record CM053769.1, on the reverse strand, counting down.
CATTCTTCTGCCATTGGAACAAGACTTAATATGGATAAGGTAAATAATCAAGAAATACTTTGCTAAGGCCAATGGGAAAAGATTCATGGAAGTTATTGCATCACATCTTCTTGATGCTGACATAGTTTTCTACATTGCACTTCCTAAATATCACTCTACAGAAGTAAGAATTTAAAATGTAAACCTAGAATAAAAAGCTGTTGGTCCAGAAAAAGACCTAAGGAATTATTTAGGCTAATATGTTTGTTTTATGGGTATGGAGATAGAGGCCCAGAGAAGTGAGTTACCTTTCTGCAAGTTATGAATCTCACTAAGTATCAGAGCCATGAACAAAGTCTTGACTTCCTAACTACTTCTCCAGAATTCTTTTTCTTCTGCCATTCAGAATATTTTCAAAGCATGGGTAACTGGGACTTAATTTAATAAGAAATAAGTGACTTATAATGATGAGAAAGATCTGTGTAGTTTTGCAAATGACTTCCATAATGGTCATGTTGTGTAAGACTAACTACATTTCCCTCCATCCTATCCTGCCCCCCATTTCTTCTATTCTATCTTTTGATCCTGTCTCTCCCCAAGAGTATTGACTTCTAATTGCTCCCCCCTCCCACTGCCCTCCTTTCCATCATCCTCCCTCACACTGCTTATCCCCTTCTCTCCCATTTTTCTGTATTGTAAGATAGGTTTTCATACTAAAATGAGTGTGCATTTTATTCCTTCCTTTAGTCGAATGTGATGAGAGTAGGCTTCATATTTTTTCTCTCACCTCACCCCTTTTTCCCTCCACTGAAAAGTCTTTTATTTGCCTCTTTTATGAGAGATAATTTGCCCATTCTCTTTCTCCCTTTCTCCTGCTAATATCTCTCACCCCTTAATTTCATTTTTAAGATAGATCCCATCCTATTCAATTCACTCTGTGCTCTCTGTCTCTATGGGTATGTATGTGTGTGCGTGTGTGTGTGTGTGTGTGTGTGTGTGTATGTAATCCCACCAACTGCCCAGATACTAAAAAAAGTTTTAAGAGTTACAAATATTGTCTTTCCATGTAGGAATGTAAACAGTTCAAATTTAGTAAGTCTCTTATGATTTCTCTTTCCTGTTTACCTTTTCATGCTTCTCTTGATTCTTGTGTTTGAAAGTCAAATTTTCTTTTCAGCTCTGGTCTTTTCACCAAGAATGCTTGAAAGTCCTCTATTTCATTGAAAGACCATTTTTTTCCCCTGAAGTATTATACTCAGTTTTGCTGGGTAGGTGATTCTTGGTTTTAGTTCCAGTTCCTTTGACTTCTGGAATATCATATTCCTGCCCTTTGATCCCCTAATGTAGAAGCTGCAACATCTTGTGTTATCCTGATTGTATTTCCACAATACTTGAATTGTTTCTTTCTAGCTGCTTGCAATATTTTCTCCTTGACCTGGAAACTCTGGAATTTGGCCACAATGTTCCTAGGAGTTTCTCTTTTTGGATCTCTTTTAGGAGGTGATTGGTGGATTCTTTCAATATTTATTTTTCCCCCTGGTTCTAGAATATCAGGGTAATTTTCCTTGATAATTTCATGAAAGATTACGTCTAGGCTCTTTTTTTGATCATGGCTTTCAGGTAGTCTCATAATTTTTAAATTGTCTCTCCTGGATCTATTTTCCAGATCAATTGTTTTTCAAAATCCTTTTTGAGCTCTTCCATGGCCTGAGACAATCACATATTTATTTTGGATGTTTGGGAAGCCTTGACTTTTTTGTCTTTCCTTGATGGTAAGCATTGTTCTTCCTCATCTGAAAGGATGGGAGAAGATATCTATTTGCCAAGAAAGTAACCTTCAATAGTCTTATTTTTTTTTCCATTTTTTTGGGCATTTTCCCAACCATTTTCTTGACTTTTGGGTCCTTTGTCAAGAGCAGGGTATACTCTGGGGATCTGTAAGGTCTCAATTCCTTCAAGGTGGCACAATCAAGCATGCACACTGATCTGGGAGCAGGAAGAGATTTTTGTGCCCAGAATCTTAGCAGAGTTTCCTCTCCACAGCCACCTGGCCTCCAGTTCTGTCATCATTCAGTGTGAGATAAAGATCAACTGCCACAGGGCCTCTACACAGTGCTGAGGTAATAATTAGCTCCTCAGTGCCCCCAGGGTTTTTACGATCCAACAATGGATCTGGGCTGCTGTAGAGGGGCTGCTGTGGGAACTGCTGCTGCCTGCCTGATATGACCTCTGTGGCCACTGTCTGAGGCAGGAGCTATGGGAAGGCCCTTCTTCCCTCCCAGTCAACTGAAAAAACCCTGTCACTGAACTTTTGCTCCTGTGGGTTAAGGGATCTGGGAACCGCTGCTTCTGTGACTGGAGATTCCACCCCTGAGGGCTATTTGCAAGCCACCTGACCAAGGCTGGACTGGGCTCCATGTCTGGTGCAACAGATGTTTCCCATGGGCCTTTCAGGGCACCCTGGGCTGGAAATTTTCTCTTCTCTGTTGTTCTCTACTTCTGCTGCTCCAAAATTTGTTGAGAGTCCCTCTCTACAGGTATTTTATGGACTGTGTGAGAAGAGCCAGCATATGTGTGTCTTTCTACTCTGCCATCTTGGCTCTGCCTCCCCATAAGTTTTCAATCCTTCAAAGGTGGTATGATCTAAGGAGAGCTGTTTACTCCTCTCCTGAACTGTGCTCTGACCTACAAGTGACCACAAGTACTATTTTCTGTCTTGGAACTGTGACAAGAATCCCCCTTCCACTGTGGCTACAGCTTTGTTATAGTAGGGCTCCTTTTAACACTCAAAATGCCACCCAGGACTGGGACCTGAATTCAAGCACAGGCAAATCAAGAAAGTCCTGCCTCGGTGCTAGCAAAAGGACCCCTATAATCTCTTTTTGACCAGTTTTCAACACCCTTACCATCTGTGGACTGAGAACTCCAGAAGCAGTCAATTCCACTGCCTCTGCTGACTCAGGCACTTCCAAGGTTTGCTCTTGGTTTACTGGGCCAGGGCTATGCAGGCATGGCCTATTCTGAACTGTGCTCCAATCTCACCCAAGTATGCAGATGTTTCCTGCCAACCTTCCAAGTTGCTTTGGGCTGGGAATTTGTTTCACTCCATCTTTTTGTGTGTTCTACTGCTCAAGAATTTGTTTAAAGTAATTTTCAAATATTTGGAGGTGTTTGTGGGGAGTTTAGGCAAATTCCTGCCTTTACTCTGTCATCTTAGCTCTGCCTCCATCATTTAATGTCATACTATTCTATGATGTGTTGAAACCACAATAGGGAAAAATAGAATATGGAATGGATAACTATAGGTGAAAATCTTCCTAAAAGGGAATCATTCTTTAGGAATGATTTTTGGATGTTATTCATCAGAAAGTTCCTAACATTTTTCAGTCACAAACATGATTCATATCACTTTTTAAGGGTATCATTTTATTTTTTCATGATGTCTTGTGATCTTGTCTTCACATATATGTATTATTGCATCAAATTATGGAAAGGCTATACATTTGTATATTAAGCCACTAGTGGACTTAGTATGTCACTGGAGAACCTTACTAGTTAAGTTTGAGGAAGGCTCATCACCAAGTTATACTCAAGATGATTTTTTTTCAGTCATAGCTGCTTTTGAAGATCACTTATAAAGTCCCAGAAGGGTTATGACATGGACAAGTAGAGAGAAAGATCCAAAAGAAAAAAAATATCCACTATTGAAGTATTCAAGTAGAAGTATTTAAAAGTAAGGAAAGAGAATTTCAATAGACTATAGAGTCATCCAAGCTTTAATTCCTCCAGAGAGGTTGGAGTAACCTTTAACCTAGCAGAATAAAGTAGTGAATTATAAGTAGCAGAGTATAAAAGGGGGAAAAAACTCTATAGACACTAATTCCTTTTGAAATATGACAACTGACTTTAACTCAAATTTATTTCTAGAGGTCATTATTGCTTCATATTAAAATACTCCATTGTATCAAAATAACTAGGGAGATACTGAATATCAAGGTTAATTTTTAAATTGCTGGGATAATGAAACACATTGGTGATATACATTAGCTTTGTCCATGTCATTATTGTCCTTGATTGACAGGAGACAATGAAATCTGCCCAGCACAATGACAATATATAAGCTACATTCATTTTATCATCCTATGGATACACATATACACGCATGCACGCACGCACACACACACAGACACACACACCTCTGAATTTTGATCATACACCTCTAATATAAGGTACAGTCTGTCAAAAAATAAGGTACAATGCTATCAAAAACATTTCTGAAGTTTATCTAATTTTCATTGTTATTAACTTACTAAAGGTGTCTAGAAATTTCAGGAACACTTGTAAAATTGAATTGCAAGGAAGCAGGTATCAGTTTGCTTTTATTTCTGCTTCTCATCAGAATTCAAGCTACTTGGCTGAAATACCTGGGTCCACTCAACCTTAAAAAGCAACCACAGGGAAAAAGAAAATTTAGCTAATGGAAGAAAAGTTATGTTTACTTTCTCTTCTATTTTTCTCTATCTTTTGTTCTCTTTCTCTTTTCAGTCTTTATTTTCTTCTATCTCTTTCTCTCCCTCTCCTTTCAATTATGCAAATAATATACATTAATTAATTGCCTGCTCTGTACGTAGCACTATGTTAAATGTTGGAGATTCCAAAAAAGGTCCAAACTCTTCCTACCCTCAAGGAATTCACAGTCTTTTTGGGGAAACAAAAAATAATCCTTCCTTCCTTCTTTCCTTCCTTTCTTCCTTCCTTCTTTTGTTATAAGCATGTTTTCTCCTAGAGAACAAGGACTAGATTATTTTTGCTTTTGTTTTTGTATGCTTAATACCTAGGACAGCGCCTTACACATTATTTGTAATTAATAAACCTATGTTGAATTGGATTGCTGACTTCTCTATAAGGTGTATTCAGTATATATCTACATCTACATATTCCTAATGGTTATGGGGAAAAAAATCTACATTTAAATCTGTAGATAGTGTCTATGAATGTAAGTGATATAATAAATAGAATAGGAAATAGAAAAACTCCTAGGTGGAGGCCCTGAAGTATTGCCAACACCATGTTATGGTTTATTGATCTTGGGATTTGGAATCAGAAGAATTTTTTTTCAAATCTTGATTTTGCTATTCACTGTCTATATGAACTGTTATAAATGGGTTTTGCCTTATTATTTCTAAAGTGTGTTCAGTTTAAAACAAAAGCAAAATTATAACTATATAATGACAATGATAGTATTAATTATGATAATACTTTTACATAGGAAATACAAATAATTTTTGTATTATTACCGTTGATCTTCATATTAAAACTAAAAATATTTGTCAAAACTTTGGAAATATGCTTATAAACAGAAAAAGGAGGAGTTTTTAAAAGAAGATCAGTGAAATATAAAAAAGGCTAAAACATCTCTGATTTCCAAAGGAAGAAAACAATAAGAACAGACAAATGAATAAATCAATAAACATTATCTTAAAATTGTATGGAAAGAAGAGTAGTATAGCCTCAAAAATATTGAAAACTTGTTTTTATCAACTATTACCCAAAAAGGGAGAAAGTAAAGCAATGACTAAAAAATAATACTATGAAATTCCAAGAGAGCTTGAAAAATATAAAACTTTGAGAATGGTTCAAAAGACCAATACAATACATAAGAGATTAAATTAGTAACGAATATATGTGTTAGACAACCTTTCATTCAGAAATTTAAAAGCTCAATTAGCAGTTGTTTTTAAATGAATCCTTGCATAAAAAAAATAAAGTACTTTTTAAGTATTTGGTATGTAAAAATTCAGGATTAAATAAAAGATAGCAAGAGTCGTAGAAGATGAAATGGACAAATTTTATTACATATTTTATTGTTTTGTTTGCACATACCACTAACAATTTTGCTAAGGTACAAAAGAAGTTGTAAGTAGAAATATTTTTTGCAGCAAATTTCTGTGATAAACATGTCATTTTAAAGTTACATAAGTAATTGATTTACATTTATAAGAATAAGATCCATTCTCCAACTGATAAATGGTCCAAAGAATATGACAAATATTTTTCTTTGGAAGAAACTCAGGCTGTCTATAGCTATGAAAAGAAATACTCCAAATCACTTAATCCCTAAAGAAATCCAAATAAAAGCAACTCTGAGGTTTCCTTTATACCCCTCTAAATGGCAATGTTGAATAAAAAAGAAAAATGAAAAATGTTAGAGTGATGGGTGGAAAACAGCTATATTAATGGATTGTTGATGGAGTTATGATTAGTCCAGAGATTTTGCAAAGCAACTTTATAAATACACCCAAAAGTTGCTATATTGCGAAGACTCTTTGACTTAGCAATGCCTGTATTAGACTCATAAGCCATCAAGAGCAAAGGAAGCAGAAAAGGTTCTTTGTGTATACGTGTTTGTGTATGAACACACATATTTGTCCTATATGTGTATATGGATGTGTGTACACCCACAGAGATATACATATATGTATATACATACACATATGTCAGCTTTTTTGTGTTGCGGCAAAGAACTGGAACTTGTATGAAAATATAATACAACACATATTGTAAAAATAATGAAATGGATGGTTTCAAACAGTATTGGAAATATGTATGAACTGATGTAAAAAAACACTTTATATTATAATAACAATAGTTCTACAATAATCAATTTTGAAAGACTTAGGAACTCTGATCAGCCATATTTTTGGAAGACCAATTGTGAAGAAAGCTCCCTCCTGAGCTAGAGATAATGGACTCAGGGTAAAAAATAAATCACATATTTTTGGAAATGGAATTAATTTTTCTTGACTATGAATATTTCTCCCAAAAGTTTTACTCTTCCTTATTTCCAGCGAATATAGAGGTTGGCAAAAATAATAAATAATTGGTCACTAAACATGTTGATTTAAAAAGGGGAGATTAATAGATTTAAAATATAAAAAATACATATTTATAGGAAAATCTTGCCTAAAGGAGGAGAAATATAGCACTGTTTAACTAATACAAGGTCTCCTTTAAGAAAGCATTGGCTTCCAAGCCAAAAACCACAGAGACATTTGAGTATAAAGTTTAAGCTTTCCAAAAATGCATAGCAAATAGAAATCCTGAACCATATAATAAGCATCTACTATGTGCCAGGAACATAATTAAGTGCTGAGGACACAAATAAGAAAAGGAAAGATGGTACTTATCCTCAGTGAGCTGACAAGCTAAAGTGGGGAGACAATATCCTGTCTTGAATGTAGAAAGGGGAGAGTTAGAAGAAAACACTTGGAATGGGGGCATAATGATAGTGTATTATACCTTATTTCCTGACATGTACTCTTTGATCTGGGGTAGCTAGCATATCAAACAATAGAAAGTCAAGTAATAATAGTGCCAAAAAAACCATACACAAATAAATTATACATAAATTAATCATGCCGTGTTTAGATTAGATTTATTTTTATTTTTTATTTTTTTTAGGAAAGAAGAAGACTCACCCTCAAGGTAAACAAATGGATTAATTTTTAGATGAAAGATATATGCATAATTTGAATAAAAATAAAATAAAGAGATTGAAACTGAGGTAATGGAAGAGAAAGGTACCTAACCTAATGAGAAAAGAGTAGTCCTCTTGAAAGCACTCTTATATTGGAAGACGTATTCCTGTATTGTAGGTATAGTCCATATAAGGTGGTGTAAGTGGAAGAACATTTCTCTAAAATATTGCTCCTCTATGGACAGTATCCTCACCAAGGGGAAAGGGAAGCATAAAGTCATAGGATCAGCTGACTCCCATATAGGGTACTTCTATGAATATAGGAAGGAGATGGTCTAACCAATGAGAAGGAGAATGATTATAGGGAAGTCAGGAGGAAGTATTTGAAGAAATAGGGATATAGTAATTTCTGCCCTGGGGTGCCACTTTTATCCACATTACTATTTTCACAAATATATGGTTATAATAGTAAGACCTAACAAATAAAAGGGCTAAAAAATCCACATATATTAAAATAATAGCATAAAATGTTTAGATGACAGGGATCAAACATGGTACCTTTTTGAGTTACATATAATGTTTTATATTTTTTCTTTGAAGCTTTGCTTATAGCTATTTTGAAGTCATTGCCTTCTTCCAAGATTATGTCTTGATCTTCCTGGTTGCCACAGTTACTTTTTATGTTTAGGTCATTTTGCTGTTGTTTACTCATTTTTCAGCTTGTATATTGACTATGAACTCTATGTTAAAGTTGGACTCTCTTCTTGGGCTAGGGAGGCACTGTTATAGTCTTCAGACTTTTTAGCATTTCTCTTTTCAGAGCTAGTTTTAGGATTTTAGAATTTTTCAGGGTTCCCAGCGTGTTGTGATTGGAGGAGAGGTATAGTCACTATCCTCTTGCCACTGAAGCTGATACTACTCCTTAGGACACCTGTTTCCTTGCGACTGAAAGTGATACTGCTCCTCAAGATTCTTACTTCCATGAGACAGCAAGCACAACTCTCCCCTCCTGGAACTGTAACCCTGAAGTGGGTATAGGCAATAGAGCTGCCAAATAGCAACCTCCTGCACTCAATGCTAGCAGAGGGGTCCCCTGTTGTCTCCTTCTGATCATTTGCCTAATTACTGTCTCTGCTTTAAGAGCTACTGAATCTGCTACTACTTCTGTTGCCACCTCCAAGGCCCACAAGTAGGTTAGCTGCCACATGTGCTCCAGGCCTTTCCTTCTAATCAACTAAGTTATCTCAGGCTGGAAAATATGTCTTAACCTCACTTTTTGTTGACTCTACTGCTCTAGAATTTGATTTGAGATGTTATTTGAAAGTTATTTGGAAGAGAATATTGAGAAAGCTCCTCTGTTACCTTGGCTATACCCCTGGAAGTCTGAGGCTATCCTTCTAGCTTAGAGTATATACAGAATCAGAATTTTAGTTTTTAGAATACAAAGTAGGTATAAAACACTGTACAAGATACCAAATTTAAAAGTGAGAGTGAATATTAATTGAACTTGACATTCTTAGGACTGACCTTACCATTCTTGGTTACAGCTTAAATCATTTCTCCCTTCTTATCATTTCTGTGCACCTACTTTTTGAGATAAGTTATCCATGATGAGTAACTATATGTATACAGACATCTATCCTGCTCTACAAAATGTTACTGTAAGAGTTGTCTTTCATATTGGGTAAATGGTTGATATTTTTAAAAGACTTAGAAGGTTATATTATTATATATAATATTAAGAATACCTTTTTGAAAATACTTCAAAAAGTTTTACATAAATCTCTGAACCTAGAATTGCTGATTAGATATATTATACAATTAGCCTTGTTCTCATGATTTTATCCTAAGTAGTATGGGTATGTTCCCATCTTGGTTGTGGCCTTCTATTGTCCGCTGCTTTACCATTATTTTATTCCTACTTACCAATTCTTTTGTCTTTACCAGTTCCTTGCATTCATTCCAGAACTTAAAGGACCTGCATTCTACTTCCCTTTTGTCCACATAAAGACATATATGTAGCTAGATCAATATCCTTTTAAGACGTAGGAGATTCTTAAACCAAAGGTCAGTAAACTTTTTTTTAAGGTTGATAATTGTATTTCAGTATAATTCAGGTTTTTTTGTAATTTAATGAATTAAAAAAAAAAACTTCTGAGAATTTTTCCATACATTCCCTAAGACTGCCAAAGGGATCCCTAACAAGCATACATTCATAGACACATTAATATACACAGGGTTAAAAGCCCCCTTTTGAAGCCAACTCAGTTTTTGCATCTCTTCTTTCCCAAAGAAATAATAAAATATAAAGAATCTTCCCTGTCTGTTGGTGATTGGTAGGTGGTGCTCTGAGATATATACTTTTAATCAAAGTTGAAAAATAGGGCTTCAGATATTTTCTATAAATTGTGATGCAAAAATAAATTTCATTCCCATATTTTAGATAAAATGACATTTTATGCAATATTATTATATCAACTAGCAAGTGAACCATACAGGTGAAAGGCAGCAGAAACCATACTTTGGTAAGAAGCATTACTAAGCTTGAGCAATCATTTTTCTAAAGAAAATGAGGATAATGACAATATTAATTACATTGTTTTAAATGATGAATCTGGAGAGGGACTTTTGCTCATTTTACTTATCATATCTATAAATAGATTCAAAATGTTTATAGTATTTATAAAGAGAAATGATTTGCAAATTCCTCTGGGTGATCTGGTAGCTATTTTACACATCTATGTATATCTTATATGCATATATGTGTATATATGTATTTATGTGTGTGTAGATATATACATATGATCTTGGAATCTATGCCATTCTTTTGGTTGGTGAATGTTATACATTTAGAATAGGTTATGAATATGAGTATCAGGTCACAAGAATCTATGGAGACTGAAGTGCTTGACCTATAAATTGGTAACTTTCAGTGTTCATAATTGCTGTTTATGGTTTTTTGTTTCCCCCAGCTTGGAAAAATCCATGCCTAAGGCTAGGTAACTCTGTGTTCTTTGAACAGTACAACAAAAACTTACTTATGTTTAGATGAAGAGTTTAGCTCATAACCCCTGCAGATTTGGGTGTTAGATGGTTTGACAAAAGCTCTCAGGCTATTTGTCAAGTTCTATTTTTGATTAGTACTTGTTTTAGATGAACCCACAAAATGGTGATGTGTTTTCTTGAACTCATATATGGGGAGAAAAAACATCAGAAACAAAACAGATAGAGATCAGTAAATAATATAGGAAAAAACTGTCATACTATTAATACTGTGTGGGTCAGAGACCACTGACTCAAATAAAAATCAGACTTCTCAAGGTAGAAGCAAAGCATCAAGATTTTATTACAATCTCGTGAGAAAGGGTATCTCCTCTCCAATAACTAATCAGGAGCGTGAGGCAGTTACAGAAGGCAAAAATAGAGATTATATAGCCCTAACACAGATCCCACCCCTCTGCTGGTCTTTTACTCCCATTGGCTGGGAGGCAGACTCACAATCTAAACGCAACAATCTACCCTGTGAATAGGGGACAATGAAGCAGTATACTAACCAATGGAAAGCTCATAACCTTACTTAGCAGGCATTATGTTGTGTGGCAACTCAAGGAGGGGTTATGTTATGTTGACATGGCAACCCAAGTTGGGGGAGGGTTAAGTTTCTTATTCCCAGAAGTCACACAATTTCTGGGAAACCAAAACCTAGGCCTAACTATCTTCTAAGAGCCTCTTGTTAAGCACTGATAAGTCTTCACTGACTGCATTCCGTTCAATACCTACAATCTGGAGAATATTTTTTGCATCCAAATGACTAAGTTGCTCAGATTTCAGTGCCACATTCTGTCCCCTACCACTACTCCTGGAGCTGATACCCCCTCTGAAACTTACCTGTATTGAAGTTTATTATGTTGGGGCCAGGATCTTTTCCATGGAAAGAAACACATAGCTTATACTTTATTTCATGCTTGTGTCAGTTTGGGAGAGGGCCACCAGGTTGTTCCCATATGATATATGAACATTTCATCCACAGGACTTCTGGAAATGGTATTTCTCCTTTCATTTCTTTTCCCCAAAAAGTAGCTCCAATAATGGGAATTTATAGTGAAATTAAGGGCAATGAGCACTTATGTTAGCTCAAATGGGAGATATATATGGGAAGAGTTCTTTGCTTTTCAAACCATCTTAGAAATGATTGACAATTTTACCTATTTATAGGGACAACCTTTATTTTTCCTATTAGATAAGTCAGATTAACCTTTATGAGAATGGGTATTGAAAATGAAGTTTTTTTTCAATGAAGAGATGATACTATAAAAATATCTGGTGAGATGGAAGGGGAGAGAAAAAGAGAAAGGAGGAATGCTCAAATCTATGAGCAAAACAAGGGCTACCTCTAGGAAGTGTGATGGGGTTCAACTTTCCATTGTTCATCAAGGTGAAATGGAATCAGTGATGGTTTTCTGAGATCCTAGTTAAAAGGGAAAGCCTCTTTTTTTTGTGATGAGAATCAATCAACACAATCTATCTATCTATCTATCTTCTCTCTATCTATCTATCTATCTGTCTGTCTGTCTATAATTCTAGAGGTAAGAGGGAACTAATGGGTTTGAGGGAAATAGAGTTTGATATGAGCAGACCGATACTTAAAAAAATACTTAGGAAAGTATATAAGTGGATTGGGGAGAGGCTAGAAGCAGGGAGATCAATTAGAAGACTACTGCAATAGTCTGATCAAGAGGTGATAAAAGTTTGAACTATAGTAGTGACTGTGGGAGTGGAGATAAGTGGAGTATATTGAAAAGTGTTGTGGTTTGAGAAACTATACAAATTGACAAGAGGTTGCATATGTGAGGTAAGTGAGAAAGAAGAATTGAAAAAGAAACTGAGATGGTGAAAATGGGTGACTGTCGGAATTGCAGTATTATTTGCAGTAATAGGGAAATTTAGAAGAATAGTGAGTTAAGGGGAGAGGAAGATGGTAAGTTATGATTCAGAACAGGGGAATGAAGAAGAATGAGCCAGATAAAATTTAATGGTGTGACTAGTAGGAAGGCAATCAATCCAGAATAAAGGCATTGGAGCAAGAGGAGTCAGTATGTTCATATGGAAGAGAATTTGGAGTCAGAGGATCTCAATTTTAGTCTCTTGCATTAACTTACTATGTGACCTTGATCAACTCATGTGACTCCTCTGAACATGTTCCCTATTTGTAAAATCAAGGTAATGGACTATATGAGCTTCAGATTCCATAAAGGTAGACTTTGGACTCTACCTTTAGCAATCTTTGATTCAGTGAGTTTTATCACTGGACAATTATTAGTGTACATCAGTCACTAATGAAAGTTCCATTACATTATTTATGAATGTAGACATAATAAGTATGTACAGACTGAACTGTAGAACCTAGCTGTGCCTTCATTGGTCTTTACAAACCAGAGAAATAGTTTCTGTAGCACAAAACACTATTTACTATTTGAAAATTATTGATCCAGGCGGTATGAATGTCTATTTCCATTGTCCAAAAGCTAAAGAGCAGCAAGAGGGAAGCAGAGGGATTGAATCATCTACCAGTTACAAAATCAGTTACATGAGAGATCAGTACACTTCTCTTGCACAAGCCCTGTCTCAGGTTGATTCTCTCCCTCCCACCCCAAAGAAAATAAATCTAAAAAAAGTACTCAAAAAAAAATCTTTGGCCATCAGTTATAAAAGTTCAACACAGTTCCTATTTTAGATTATTTCTGACAAGAGGATGTCAGTATAAAAACCTGGATATTTCACAAGCAATGATTAAAATAACAGTATATAGCTAGCACTTATATATAAGACTTCCAAAGTGTTTTGCAAATATTATCTCATTTTATCCTCATAAAATCCTGGTGTTTAGGTGTTATTGTTCTCTTCATTTTATAGATGAGGAGTCTGAGGCAGGCAAAGGTTAAAGTTACTTGCCAAAAGTGACACATCTTTTCATTTTCTGAGGCTGAATTTGCACTCAGCTCTTCCTGACATTCCATTGACCTCATCACCCAATTGTCCCAAGTGAGATTGTCTGGGGATATTTTGGTTTTTAATTATATTTTTTCTGAGCCTATCACATGGCAAATAAAAATCTGGTGATGAATTTATCTAAATTATAGAGATAATTGGTTCTGTTTTGGATGTAGTTATTGTTTTCGTCTTCTATTCATCAAAGGAAAATTCTTAAATTTGGGTGGGGAAAAGAATTGACGTAAGAGAGAGCAAATGATTTATGAGAAAAGATTACTCAAACTAAATTGTGCACATAACTAAACTAAATAATGGCAAAATGAAATGTGACTATTGTCTATATGAAGGCAAATGCCACCGAGGAAGAGGGAACAGTCAGAAATATCCAAAGGCATGGTAATAAAGAATATGTCAATATATCAAAGTCTGTGATTGTTTTTTTCCAGTTTCAGAACTTCTAGAATCACAGATTCATAATGCAACTTATCTACAAATTATGGTCTTATAAGTATTGCCTCCAGCTCCAAGAGATTAAGTGACAGCTCAAAGGCTCTTTCTAACCGCAAGTCCAGTATGCTGTCCACTATTCCTTACTGCTTGTCATGGCATTAAGAAATGATGGGATACACATGAGCTATTATAATTATGAACAACCTTGTAAGATATAGAGACTAAGGGAGCTATGAGAGAAGAACTGAGGGTGGAGGGTGAAGAATATAAGAGGCAACAACTCTTTTTTAAGTGTTAATGAAGAATAGTGATTATGCAAGTAGATTGAACACTCTTCAATGGAATACAAGACCAATATGCAAGAAAAAATATCATAGGGGAATGTAGAGGCAGGGCAGAAGTTTGGAGGCTATAGAAATATTGAAATCATTAGCTTATAACGTATGGCTGCTTAAGGCAGCTTTCAAAGATTGTTTTCCCCTCAATAATCACCTTATGATGCAGTTATCTGTTCTAACATGATGGAATATTTCTTAAGCTATTTTAGGAAGCAGCTGGGTGAGTTAGTAGATAAAAGGCTAGAATTGAAGAATCAATTCGAATCTTGTTTCAGGTGTTTATTCATTGTTTGATGCTAAATAAGTCCTTTAATTTTCCAGTTTCAGTTTTCTCATGGCTAAAATTCAGACTATGCCATTTCCACAGAGTTCATTTGACAATCAAGTGAAAAAAGGTTTACCAAGTGCTTTGCAAATTTTAAAGCACCATATAAATATTAAGCATTATCCACTTTTGTGGAAAGATGGTGTCTCAGAATATTGCTGCTCAGACATCATTCTGTGAACCAGGTCTTAACTGCTACTTAACTATAAGTAACCATTCAAGTATAGTAATGCAATAAAAAGTCCCAGGAATTTCCAGTTCTCCCCACCCAACACAGGTTGAGGTAGGAAGCTAGGTGGCAAAAGAACAGGAGTTGATGTTAGAAAGAGCTGAGCTCAAACCTTGCCTCAGACACCTCTATAACCTTGAGAAAGCCACTGAACCTCTCTGGATCAGCTTCCACATCAGTAGGATGGAGGTGATTATAGTATATATTTTACAGGATCAAATAAGATAACATATGTAAAATACTTCTCCAACCTTGAAGTGTTATATAAATGGTAGCTATTGTCATCCTCATTATCTGAAGTGAGGCTGAGATACTTTGCTATAAACCCACAGGACACAACACTGTCCTGGACCAATGAATGATTCTAGCCTCTAGCTTGGAATAATTACATAACTCATACTATATGGGAAAAACCACAGCTGCTGAGGCAGGCCTGGTTTCATGGGTAGCAAGGTCTGACAGTGGTCCAGAGTCATAATATTCTGAAGAATATTGGTATACAACACTGAGATGAAAAAAACAAAACATGAACAATAACTAGAAATCCAGAAACTGAGAGAGTCAATCTGCTAACTTTTATGGCCAGGTGTCAGTGTACTGAGGTCTTCCAAAAGGTTGAAGTTGCTCCCCTGATAGTTCCATTTACTTGTATCTTAATGCTGACAGGTGCACTTTTGTGGGAAGTCCACATTTTTTCAATGGCCAGGTGTTCAGCAGTGCTATGAATGTGGATGATGTGATTCTGTCTGAGGAAATGTATCTGAGAGAGCTACCATATCAACACTAGGGTATTAGTGTTACCTAGAAACTCTGAATATGAAACTTTCAGATAGAAATTATTGCATCTTTTTTTATTGCTGATTCATCATCTACAAATAAGGCCTGGAATTCTGGGTCTTTTTTTTTTTTTAATAATAATAGTTTTATTCATTTTCCTTTTTTTTCCTATAAAAAGTACCAGGCTTCTCAGCTAAATTATATCTTGAGATAAGGCAAGAAGGGGATAGAGAAGATGGAGAGATTACTGGACTGGGAGTGTGTGTGAAGGTATGTATGTAGGGATTCATAAGAGCCAATATTGCCGTTTACACTTTGGAAAGCCACACACAGTAATAACAGCCAGAGTTTTCATATAGCAAAAGGTTTTCTAAAGTGCTTTTACACGCAGCATTTCATTTTATCTTCACAACCCCCATGTGAGATAGGTAGATATTATTAACTTCCCCCCAGTTACCAATGTGACTTTCTCAAAGAAAAGGTCTTACTCTCTCCCCTTCCAACTTAATAAACTTCTGGGATTTCTTAATACCTCCAGGATAAAATGTCATATACTCTGTTTGGTGTTGACACTTCTTTATAACTTAGCCCTACTTACTTTTAGAGACTTCTTATATTTAATTCCCTCCCATGCACTCTTATAATGCAATTCCATCATGCTTACAATTCCTTTCATACCCTGCCTTTTTTGCTGGCTATCTCCTATGCTTGGAATGTTTTCTATCAATTACACCTCTTAGTTTCCCTGGCTTTCTTCAGGACTGACTTCAAATCTCTCCTTATTGAGGAAGCTTTTCATGGTCTCTCCAGCAGCTGGAACTTCCCTTCTCAGAATAACACCTATTTACTCTTTATTTATCTCCTATATCTTTAGTTATTTACATGTTACCTTTTCATTGGATTGTAAGATGCTTGAGAGTTTTTGTCTTTCTTTGTATACTCAGAGCTTAGCTCCATGCCTGACACATAGCAATTAATTAGTAATTAATAAATAGCAAATACACATGGCAATTAATAAATACTTATTGATTGATATCTTTTTGGTTTTTTTTTTACAGATGAAGAAAATGAGACTCAGAAAAATTAAATAACTTGCCTAAGGGTCCCACAGGTAAGACTCTTAAAACTCAAACTTTGGACTCTACTACCTCGAAACATAGCAGACTTTTGCCCTGTTCTGCATTGTTGTTATGTCAGATCCTACAACCATGGATGATAACTCTTAGATAAAACAAAAAGGATCCAAGCAAATCAATGAATAATAGATATTAATAATAGAAAAGTAGGTATTCAAACAAATTTGGGATCATTTTAAAATTAAAAAAAAACATCCATTTTGTGTTATAAGAAATGATGGGTGGGAGATGGTTTCAGAAAAGCATGACTAGACCCATATTAACTGATGGAAGATTAAGTGGGCAGAATGAGGAGATCATTATTCAAGATGCTGAATTTTACCTCATAATTGTCAGAGATTTTATGCCATTTTTTTTTGCAAAAATTTGGAGTTATGTTAAGTTTTTTAAAAAATTGCCAGTATTGAAGATGGTGGAATAGAATTGAATTCCTCTAGCTCTCTCCCCATAACCCATAAAATACCTGTAAAAAATGACTAAATGAATTCTAGAGCAGCAAAAACCACAAAATTATAGACTGAAACAAATTTCCACTCCAAGACAGCCGGAAAGGACAAGAGGAAGAGGTTATCACACTGGCTTGGAAAGGAGCACAGCCCGTCATGGGCCATGTGGCATGGCAGCGACAGGACTGGAGTATGTTTCAGAGCTTGGAATCATGGGTATCAGCTGCAGTTCCCAGATTTCTCAACTCACAAATGCCAAAGACAGCTTCAAAGGTCAGTAAAAAAGCTTTTTCACCTGGGTGAGAAGGGAGCATGGTCTGGCCCCAGCCCTGGCCCCAGGGCAATAGCAGACCCTTTGATTGCTTTTGACAGCAGCATCCACTTTTGGAGCCCTCTGTCTAAAGATCTAGGGGAAATCAAGCTGCTGATCTGAATCTCAGCCCAGAGTGGCAGGTCTGGGATAAAGAGGAACTCTGGCATAGTGTAGCTGGTAGTGACTGGAGAGGGAATCATACTTGCAGTTCCAGGGTAGAAAAGAGTTCTTGTGGTTGCTCACAGACCAGAGTGCCAGCTAGAAGAGGAGTAAACTCCTTTTCCTTGATTGTGCCACCTTGGAGGAGAACTTATATGTCTCTAGGGTATATCTTCCACTTGACAAAGAAATCAAAGTTTGGGAAAGGTTGGGAAAATGCCCCAAAAAGGGAAAAATAAAAGACTATGTAAGGTTATTTTGGTTGAACCGATATTTCTTTTTGTAAATTATTTTATTTGTTTTCAATGTTTGACAATCACTTCCATATATCTTAGATTATTTTCCCCTCTCTCCCTGTCATTCCCCCCTCCTTCCCAACTCCCTCCCAGAGACAGCATACAATCTTATATAGGTTCTACACATACATTCCTATTACATACATAGAAGAATTAAAATGTGTAGGAGAAACCATAAAACAAAACAAAGTAAGACAAAACATAATACAAAAGAAAATGGTCAGTTTCTATCTGTGATCCAATTCCATAGTTCTTTTTCTGGATGTGGAAGGCGTTTTGCCTCGAGTCCAGTGGAATTTTTTTAAGTCCACACATTTAAATGAAGTACTAGGTCTACCAGAAAAATTCCTCACACACTGTGATTTTTACTGTGCGCAAAGTTCTCCTGGTTCTGCTCCTTTCACTCAGCATCAGTTCATACAAGTCTTTCTAGACTTCCCTGAAGTCTTCCTGTTCATCATTTCTCATAGCACAATAGTATTCCATTACATTCATGTACCACAACATGTTCCACCATTCCCAACTGATTTCCCCTTGATTTCCAGTTTTTGTCCACCACAAATATTTTTGTCCATGTGGGACCATTTCCCATTTTGTGATCTCTTTGGGATACAGTCCCAGAAGAGATATTGCTGGGTCAAAGGGTATGCACATTTTTGTAGCCCTTTGGGCAGAGTTCCAAATTGTTCTCCAGAATGGTTGGATCGGATTACAGCTCTATCAACAATGAATTAGTGTTCCAACTCTCCCACATCTTCTCCAACATTTATCATCTTCCTGTTTTTTCATGTTAGCCAATCTGACAGGTGTGATGTGGTTCCCTGGAGTTGTTTTGATTGGTATCTTTCTAATCAATAATGACTTAGAGCATTTTTTCATATGATTATAAATAGCTTTAATTTCTTCCTCTGAAAATTCCCTGCTCATATCCTTTGACCATTTATCAATTGGGGAATGACTTGTATTCTTGTACATTTGACTCAGTTCTCTATATATTTTAGAAATGAGGCCTTGATGACAGATACAGATTTCCCAGTTTTCTACTTCCCTCCTAATCTTGGTTGCATTAGGTTTGTTTGTGCAAAATCTTTTCAGTTTAATGTAATCAAAATTATCCATTTTGTGCTTCATAATGTTCTCCACCTTTTATTGGGTCATAAATTTCTCCATTCTCCATAAATCTGACAAATACACTATTACTTTTTCCCCTAATTTGTTTATAGTATCAATCTTTATACCTAGATCATGTATCCATTTGGACTTTATTCTTGTGTATGGTGTCAGGCAGTGATCTATGCCCAGTTTCTGCAACATTGTTATCCAGTTTTCCCAGCAATTTTTGTTGAACAGTTAGTTCTTATCCAAGAAGCTGGGGTCCTTGGGTTTATCAAACAGTAGATTGCTATATTCTTTGACTATTGTATCTTGAGTACATAACATGTTCCACTGGTCTAGCCCTCTGTTTCTTAGCCAGTACCAGGTGATTTTGATGCTTGCTGCTTTATAATACAATTTGAGATCTGGTACGGCTAAGTCAACTTCCCTAGCATTTCTTTTCATTAGTTTCCCTTGATATTCTGAACCATTTGTTTTTCCAGATGAATTTTGATATTATTTTTTCTAGCTCTTGAAAATTGTTACCTGGTAGTTTGATTATATGACTTTATTTGTGTGAAAAATGTTTTGTAACTGTTCATATAGCACTTGGATTTGTTTTGGTAGGTAAACTCCCAGATATTCTATGGTGTCTACTGTAGCATTAGATGGGATTTCTCTTTGTATCTCTTGCTCCTGGGCTTTGTTAGTAATATATAGAAATGCAGATGATTTCTTTGTGTATATTTTGTAACCTCCAACTTTGTCAAAGTTGTTTATTATTTCAAATAGTTTTTTATTTGATTCTCTTGAAGGAATTAGAATAGACAAAGAAGAAACTAAGTTATCACACTTTGCAGATGATATGATGATATACTTAGAGAATTCCAGAGACTCCTATCCTCTTTTTCTTCAATTCTTTGTAACTAAACTCCTCAAAAAGGTAATCAGTAATGGGCTCCTTTACTTTCTTTCTACTCATTCTCTTTTTAACTCCTCACAATCTAACTTCCCACATTATCATTTCACTAAAGACACTCTCCATGAAGTTAATAATGGTTTCTTAGTTGCCTCAATGCCTTTTTTTCATTCTCCTTGACTTCTCTGCAGTCTTTGACGGTGTTCATCCCGCTTTTCTTCATGATAATTGTCTCATATTGCCAGATTTTCAGGACACTACTTAGTACTGGTGCTTCTGTACTTGGATAACTGCTCCTTCTCTGTCTTTTTCCTTGATTCTCTTTAAGACCACACTACCTAACTTTAGATGTCCTTCAGGATTTTGTTGTGGGTCATATTCTCTTCTTCCTCTATCAGCATCCATGAATACAATTACCATTTTTATGCTGAATCTCATATCTACCTTTCTTGCCCTAATCTATCTACTTAAATCCACTCTCACTTTTCTAGCAGCCTTTCCAACATCTCGAACTAGATATTCAGTAGACATCTTAACCTCAATGTGTCTAAAACAGAACCCATCTTTTCTCTGTAAACTCTTCCCCCACTCATAAATTCTCTTTTACTATGGAGGGCCACATCATCCTCCCAGCCCTCCTGGCTAGCAATTTAAAAGGCATCCTGGATTCCTCACTCCTCTCACACTGCCCCAACATTCAAGCTGTTGCTAGGGCCTGTTGATTTCACTTTTGCAGCATCTCCCAAATAGCCCCATTCTCTTCTCTGACACTGACACCATTCTAGTATAGGCCCTCATTATCATATGTCTTGATTGATGCAATAGCCTATTGATGGATCTGCCTGATCAAGTCACTCCCTACTCTAATCAATTCCCCATTAAACCACTAAAGTGATTTTCACAAGACACAAATCTAATCAAGTCACTCCCCCTCTCCCCACTCAGTAAACTAAAGTGGCTTTCTATTATCTCCAGGAGCAAATACAAAATGCTCTGTTTGATAAGCAAATCCCTTTACAACCTAGTCCCTTCCTATCTTTCTAGTGTTCTTGTATCTTATTCCCTAATCTGTTCTCTTTAATACATTGACACAGTCCTCCTAGGTGTTCCATGACCACGCCATGCTGGTTCCAGGCATTCTCTCTTCTTGGTTCCCATGCATGTAATGTTCTTCCTCTTCCTCTCTGACTACTGATTTCCCTTGCTTCTTTAAATCCAAGATAAAATCCTACCTCCTACAGGAAGCCTTTCCTAACCCCTCTTAATTTTGGTGACTTCCTTCTGTTAATTACTTCCTATTTATTATATATCTACTATTATATATTTTTATTTGCCTCTTGTCCTTTCCTTAGATTGTATGCTCCTTGAGGGCTGGGGCTGTTTTTGATTTTTGCCTCCTCTATGTTTAGCATAATGAGTGGCATATTTTAGGAGCCTAACAAATGTTAGTTGAATTTACATTCATTGTGGAGGGTGGAAGGGAAGGAGAGAGAAAGAGAAAGAGAGAGAGAGAGAGAGAGTGAGAGAGAGAATCTCTTTGTCCCTTAGTTCATACCACAAAAATAGGCCTCAGAAAGAAACACAACCCTCATTCTGTCACAAGTCTTTGTTTGGATTCTAGAAGTTAACATTTAAGCTTTTTGTTGTTTACATGGTTGGGTCTCTTGATTCAAAACCAATTTGTCCTATAAAGATAAGTTATCACAACCAACCACCAATCTGTTTCAAAAACCCTATAAATCTGACTGAAATTGGAATTCTGAACTGCAAACTTGTCTCCAGACTTCAGGAAATACTAAGAAGCAAGATATATGTAAGAAGTAGCCTATATCTGAGAAGGAAGAATTGATTATATATAAATGACTAGACTAGAAGTTGTGAAGACTTGAGGTTATTCCTTTCAGTCTTCCATTTCTTCTGTTTTTCTAGCAAGCAATTGATAGTTAATGCCAGTAATGCTCTTCTGCTTTGTTCTTCTCTCTAGTGTACAGAGAGGGGCAGCTAGGTGGTGCAGTGGATAGAGCACCAATGCAGGAGTCAGGAGGACCTGAGTTCAAATCTCACCTCAGATACTTGACACTTACTGGCTGTGTGACCTTGAGAAAGTCACTTAACCCCAATTGCCTCATCCTGGGTCATATCCAGTCATCCTGATGAATATCTGGTCACTGGATTCAGATGACTCTGGAGGAGAAGTGAGGCTGGTGACCTACACAGCCCTCCCTCAATCAAAACAAAGTCAAGTGCAATTCATGTCATTATTTCTCTGATGGCACAATCTTTTTTGGCAGTGAAGGATGAACACACACAGTGTACAGAAAAACAGTGTTCACACTCAGAGAACTCTAATTTGTTGGCATTAATTCTTCTGGTAGTCATTTTGCTTTGGGGGCGGCACCTTGGATGAATGAGAACATTTGACTCGGAAAGGATAAATCTATGATCAGTTCAGCACTCTGAATCACACATGGCCTTCATTACTCTCACATCTTGTCTATCTCTTCTCCTTATAATCACATAGTCTATTAGATGCCAATGTGTGCTGGGAGGATGCATCCTTGAAGTTTTATTGTGTTTGGGTAAAAGGAAAACAGTGTTGGTGATGAGGTCATGCAATACATAAGTCTTCCACAGTAACTGAGCATTAATGTTGCTGTTTCCAACTCCATTCCTCCCTAGGAATCCCTGCCAAGTCTGGTAGTCTGAGCCTACTCTGTCTTGTCTTGTTTTGGCACATTGATGATGAAGGTCTCTAGGTCTTCATAAATTTTTCTTTCCTTTACTTCATCAAGATTCCTCATGATGGGAGCTACAATGACAAGCAAACTAAGATCTTTTGCGTTTTTCTTTTAGTATAATCAAGTGCCTCTGATTGAATCTTGCTTTTATCAATCAAGAGCCTTTACAAGAGCAGAAAAAAAGGATTTCTTGAACTAGAAACAGGAAATGCATTTGTATTGTTAATATTTTAATGTGATTAACTATCTTCCCCCCATTAATGGGCCTACCCATTAAGGGAGTTTGATTAGGGAAGATTTTGGGGAAGGCTGAAGCCTTTTTTAATGAGGCACTGGTTCCCAATGCTTGTGATGCTCTCTGGCTCTAAAAAAGGTATAAATACGCTAAGTTGAGGTTTTTTTACATTAGGTAAAACTGGAAGTGTTTGTTCGGCCAAATGAGGACTCTGGGAAGCCACTAAGGAGCCCACTGGCTTTTAAAACCTAGCTGTCTGTGCTTCCCTCTCTGGTAACTATGGTCAGATAGTTGGATCTTTCTGTTGAATTATGGTGAGGCAGAGGAAGTCATGTCTATTGATCTTTGATTTCTCTGTATTTTCTTTGAAGTTCAGGGTGTTGACTTCCCTGAACTAGGTGAATGATATATGTGTTGGGTTAAAGGACTGATACATGTGCTTGATTAAAGTGATTATTAACCCTTCAAAAGGTGCCTTTCCTTTTGTGAGTGCAGATTGAAGAACTTGTGACAGCAGGGCCTCCCATGTTTGTTGGGGTACTTACTGTTGCAGGAGTATAGGCATTAATGATAGTGGCATGATGTTTTCCTGCAGATGGCAATTGCAATGTTATGAGCCTGTCATTCACTTCTTTTGGCAGGCATACCAGCTTCCTTACTAGATTGGTTTTGATTGTAAAACCTACACCAACTTTACAGTGCTCCCCTTCACTGTGTATACTCCAGAAAAATGTATATCCACCTCCAACTTCAGTAAACTAGCCTTCATTTGCCAGCCTTGTTTCACTCAAAGATGCAATTTGGATGTGATATCTGTTGAGTTCTCTTGCAACAAGAGCTGTTTTTCTTTCTGATGTACTGAATTTTTGTGTTGTCTATTCTTTTATGCATCTTCTATGTGCCAGTAGTGAGTGGGATCATCTTTGCAGATGTTTTTGTACATTTTGTACATCCTTTTTTTGTTTTGACCACAGAGCAGGATTTCCCACATGCCATAGTAATCAGGTCAGAGATGGGTAAGCAGACAAATTTTAGGGCACCTTTTCTAGCCCCTTTCCTCACATCAGGAGGTGAACAGTGAGTGTGCTTGCTAATATGCTTTTTAGCATGATGTGTTCAGCCATATTATCAAATGTTTTCAACGAGGATGAACATGACCAAGGCCAGCTACCACACTGATGGTAAATTCTTCAATTTGAAAAGGCTACTAGCCAAGGCAAAAGTGGAGGGAGTGTTGGTGCATGATTTTCTGTTTTCAGATGATTGTGCACTCAATACAGCCTCTGAAGGTGAGATGCAACAAAGTATGCATCAATTCTCTGCTGCTTGTGCTCATTTTGGACTAACAATTAACACCAAGAAAACCTAGATGCTCCATCAGCCACCACAACACTATACATACATGGACCCATCAGTTACAACAAATGGAAAACTTCTGAATGCTGTGGATAAGTTCAGTTACCTTGGTAGTGTTCTTTTCAGGGATGTACACATTGATGATGAAGTTGATGCATGCATTGCCAGAGCTAATTCAGTGTTTAGGAGACTCTGAACGAAAGTATGGGAGAGAAGAGGTATTAAACTGACCACCAAACTGAAAGTCTACAGAGCCATTTACTAACTTCATTGTTGTGTGCCTGAATATGGACAGTCTATCTATTAGACCCAGTGGCAGGAAATTGAATCACTTCCTTTTGAACTGTCTTCAAAAGATTTTGAAGATCACCTAGCAGGATAAGGTACCAGACACTGAGGTCCTTACTCAAACTAAACTCCCAAGCAATCAAACTGTTTCTGAGAGTACAACTCTCATGGCCACATTATTAGAATGCAAAACGTGTGCTTGGCAAAAAGACTATTTTATGGAAAATTCACATGGGGCAGACAATCACCTGGTGGTCAGAAGAGGCAATAGAAGGACACTATCAAGGTTTCTCTCAAGAAATTTGGAATTGATTGTGTGACAAGGACGACACTGGCACAGGACTGTTCAGCATGGCATGCCCATATCAGAGAAGGTGCTGCTCTCTATAAACAAACAGAATTGAAATAGCTCAAAGGAAACCTAAGATGCACAGATTTAGAGTATCCACCTCAAATGTTCATAGACTATCTCTGCCCAATCTCTGGCAAAGCATTCCAAGGTCATATTGGTCTGATCAGCCATAGTCAGACACATTGAAACTTGACTTTATCATAGTGATGCCATTTTAGTCCTTTTTGAGAATGAAGGACAACAAACTACCAGTGTATGGAGAAGTATATAACTTCCTTGTCTCTATTCAAATCTCTTTTTCTCTATCTCTGTCTCTCTGCCCTTCTCCTCTCTCCACAACTAAATCTTTCCATTCCCTCTCTCCTTCTCTCCTCCCTGCCCCCTAAACTTTGTCTTAAAAGTAATAAGTTTTTGTGCTTTTATGTCAGTGTGGGCTCACCTGAATCTAGAAGAGTTCATTTAAATGTTATCCCTTTTGTAGAAATATATAGATGTGTACCTTGAGAGCAGGCCTTTAGGATTGATATGAAGAATTATATCTTCAATTTATTGAAAATGTTTTTGATGAATTTTTATGTTTTTACAACAGATCAACTCACAGTGCTACTAATAAATGTATGTGTGCTTGTTTTTTCACATTAATGCCAATATTCATCAATAGTACCTATTTTTCTAGATTTTTTTACTAGTATAAGTGCATAATTGAAGCTTAAAGATTTATTAATTTTCATATTTTGAGGGATAATGAGGACACTAGTATTTTTATAAGTTTATTTTTTGAATTTTCTTATGAATAGTTTTCATCTGACCACTTGTGAATACCTTTGTCTTTCTTAAAAAAATTACATTTTGCATAGGAAATTATCTTGTTATAGTTACTACCTATTTCTTCCTATTCTCTAAAATTTTATATTTTTTGTATTACATTTATTCCATGCCTATACTTGTTCAAGTGG
This sequence comes from Potorous gilbertii, assembly GCA_028658325.1. Lineage (NCBI taxonomy): Eukaryota > Metazoa > Chordata > Mammalia > Diprotodontia > Potoroidae > Potorous > Potorous gilbertii. The sequence continues at coordinate 168,597,903 of CM053769.1, read as the reverse complement.
TGAAGAATTCAATGGTATATGTTAGTCATGTGTTTATTTGGACAATAGGATCATTTATTCTGTACCCTTTAATCACTTAATTGATTTCATATCACTAGATTTTAATATTACATATATATATATATATATATATATATATATATATATATAAAATATGTGATGGAAATCATTTCTTGAATTGAAATAGAATTCTATTGATTTTTTTTCTGTTTTAAAATAATAAATAATTTTGGTAAATTTTACTTAAGTGATGTTTTAAACTTTTATAGGCAAATTTGCCACTTTGAACTCCCTTTATAAATTATAGCCTGGTATTTTTGCTCACTTGTTCTTCTCATTAAATTTTATGACCAATTTGTAAGCCTTTATAAACTATTCCTCCCTGAATAGTATTGCACTAAATCAGTATATTAAGGTGTATCGTCATCATTACTATATTTAGTTTTTTTCTGCAAGGAAAAAGAAACATATCTCTCTGTTATTCATGTCTTTCTGCATTTCTCTCATTAGATTTTCATGATTTTATTTGAATAAAGTTCATGTGTTCCAAATTAATTCTATGCCCAAGTGTTTAGCATTTTAGTCCCTTTTTTTTTTTAAAGATTTCTTTTGTTATGGTTAGTAGCTGTTTATTAATGGCACATAGAAATGTAATTATTTCTTTGTCTACTGGAGTTATTATCCTGAGTATTTGCTGAACACATTGATTACTTTTCATGACATTTGTTGTTAATTTTGGTTGAAAAATAATTTTTATTTTTTCCTTTGATTTAATTTTATTTTTCTACTCTTCTAGATTGAGCATTTCCCTAACTTTATTGAATGCAAAGAGATTGACAGTTTAATGGAATAGAAAACATGCAAACTACTATGTAAAATTAGTAGACAGGGTAAATTGACAGTGAATCCAGAGGGCACTGAGATTAAGGACTGGTAAAAGATTTTCGATGAAGGTGGAAATTTAGCTGAGAGCTGAAGGAAGCCAGAGTAGACAGAAGACAAAGATTAGGAAGATGCTCAAGGCATGGAGAAATCAAGAAAAAGTATTCAATGTTGGAAGATAAAAAATGTTATTCTGAAGGAACAGTCTTCTGTGTCATTAGATCTAATAGTGCTCAGAAGGAATAAAATATAACAAGTTTGACAGACCAGAGAGAGCCAGATTATGAAAGGTTTTGAAAACCAAACCAATTATTTTATATTTGAAATTGCAGATAAAAGGTAACCAAAGTGACTTATTGAATGGTGCTGGGGAAAGACTGTATTTTTTTTAAATCAATTTGACATCTAAAATATATACTTATTAGTAAGCAAAGCATTTATATCGATCTATTTTTAAATTTTTAATCAAGAAGAGACATTGAACTTTATGAAATACCAACTTGAGTTTTATTGAGGCAATAGTATTATTTCCAACGTATTTTCTCTATGTGTGATGTATTACATTGGTAGCTATCTATTTGTCTTACGAATCTTAGAATCATTCCAAAGATAAACCAACTGAGGAAATTAGAATTATTCTGTTTCTTCTTTTACAGTGAAGGGGAAAATGGAGGGGGGGGGCAGAACAGGCAACTCTAATTATGTCTAAATTGATCCAGTGATTGTAGATTTTGTACACACACATACACACACAAACATATATATACGTATATATACACACACACAAACATATGTGTTTATTTCTGTGTGTCTGTGTGTCTATGCTCAATTGGTAATAGAAATCCATCTTACCCAACAAGTAGGAGGACATAAGACAAAGGGAAGGTGATAAAAGAGGAAGCAGAAAAAAAGACAGTGGTCAGAAGCAAAATAGACTTGACAAGAGTGAGGGGATAAAAAGAGAAAGAGAAATAGAACAAAATAGGATGGAGGTAAATAATAATTATGCTTATAAATGGGCAGAATTTACCCATAAAAGGGAAGCATGAAACAGAATGGATTAGAAAACAGAATTCAGCAACATATTGTATTCAAGAAACCTGCTTGAAACATACAGAAACACAAACAATTAAAATATAGGACTGAAATAGAATCTCTTTTGCTTCAGGTGAAGTAAAAATGGCACAGTAACAAACTTGGTCTCAAATAAAGCAAAACATCAGACACAATTAAAAGAAAAATGTAGAGAACCTGCATTTTGCTTAAAGGAATCAGGGCAAATGAAGAAATATAAATACTAAACATAAAAGCACCAAATAGGATGGAATCTAAGTTTTCAAAGCAACAATTCGACGAATTACAGGAGGTAATAATTGGTAGTGAAATTTTAGTAGTGGGGACCTCAACTTTCCCCTTTCAACTAGATAAATTTAACTATAAAATAAGTAAGAAAGAAATGAAAGAGATGAATAGAATCTTAGCAAACTTAGATATGATAGACCTCTGAAGAAAATAGAATGGGAATAGAAATGAACATACCTTTTTCTCAGTTGTAGGTGGTACCTTCACAAAAATTGACCATGCATTATGGCATAAAGCCTCATAAAAATACAAAAAAACCCCAAAATATCAAATGTATACTTTTCAGACCATAATGCAATAAAAATACATTTAATAAACAATGGAAGAAGCATGTATCAAAAGTTAAATGGAATCCAAATAATTAATCCTAAAAAAAAAGTTGGTCAAAGAACAAATCATCAAAACAATTAATACTTTCATTAAAGAGAATGAAAACAATGAGACAATATTCCAAAATTTGTGGGATTGAGAAGATCAACGAATTGCGTATGATACTGACCACACCCTCCCCTAAAAATTAAATTCTTCTATTAAAAACCAAAATGGAAATTCTGAAAATTTGAGGAGAGATTCATAAAATTGAGAACAAAACAATGAATTAATAAATAAAAATAAAAGCTGGTTCCTTTCTTCCTTCCTTGATTCATTTCCCCCTTCCTCCCTTTCTTTTCTTTTCACGCTTTCTGTTGCTTTGATTTGCTTCTGTGTCCCATACTTGAGAAGGCTCTCATCCTATTAAGGCTGAGTCTTATACATCATCATATTGACCCTTTAAGTTCATGAGCACATATCACTTCGGGTATTTTCGGCAATGATTTCTGTGTCTACATAGTTTTGACATCATCAGATGCATGAAGGTCTAATTTCTGCAATACATTCTATTTTTTTTTTTAACCCAGAGCATCTGTTGGTGTCAGTCTCTACACATATTGCTTCACTGTAAGGAGAAAGTCATCCAAATCTCTTCAGCATGACACAAAATTTTTTGGTTCTCTCTGGTCCACTAGATCCTCTCTCCTCCCCCATATATCTCAGCTGAAGTTTGTATATATTTTTGCCAACTGACATTTGGCCATTCCCTAGTGAGGTTATTCACTGAAGTATGGCCAAATGTCTCCACTTTAGCTGTCTCTGTTATGCTCTTTAACAATGTCCTCATTATGCCTGGCTCTGATCTTTCCAGTGTCTCAGGTATACTCTTGTCTGTCCAATCTGAGTTTCTGATTATAATTCTTCTAGTATGTATGCTTTATGTAAAGAGAAAATGCCAATGTGGGGTATATGGTAGGTATCTGCCCTAGGATCCTTATTAATAAACAAATAAAAATTCTAGGATTTAATTGTGACATTTAGTGACTGTATATGGATATCTTTGAATAGAATGTTTCTTAACCCCTTAATAAATTGTTTATCATCAAAGGGTGTACTTTAATGACATTGCCAGGAATAATTCTTTACTGTCAAATTCTTAGACATTATTACATTTTCAAAATTCTCAGGAAGGGCCAGAAAAAAAAAAAAACTTCCTGAGTTTTCTCATCTGCCTTGACAGTTCTTTTAACCTTCCAGGACTCAATTGTCTGTCCAATATTCTAAAAATGTGCTTATTCTCAAAGTCTTGGTGTACTAATATTACAAGAAAACAGTATAACTCATCTGACTTCATCCTCACATTTCTAGAATTTACTCTGTGTATATTTTCATCAGTATACTCCATATATACTCACATTAATACACAAATATTAATTCAGTTAATAAATGTGCAATGTTACAGCAACAAATGTTTATTGGATTTATATACTATGCTTATCAATTCCATAGCACCACCAAAACCCACAAATTCAGCTCATGAAAAGTACCATGAACTCTTTCATATACCAACATATAATTAATTATATGTATAATAGCATTTAAACTTTTAAAAGATAGACCATATAATTCCATAATTGATAATTATATAGTCACATTATATTAATCATCAATATAATTAATACATTTAATTAATTACATATTTATACTGTATATACAATTGTATATGATGTAAATATATAATAATATATAACTATAATTAATAATAATTAATATGTGCATATTAACATCAGGTATAGGGTAAAGTCAAGTCAGTTTGGATACACTTGTTCCACCTCCAAAAACTAAATAAACAAATATAAAAGTTGTAACAGAAATTAGAAGATTTAACCAGAAAGAACAGAAGTATCTGTACATTAAAAGAAAATTTTGATTTCTGTAAAGAGAAAAGGAAGAAAAGAAGGCAAACAAATTTTTTCCGGAATGGGAAGAAAATTGCCCTTCTGAGATGAAATTGAACAAAACAAAAATGTCTGAAGCTTCATTTCAAAGTCAAACAAATTTCTTGCCACTCAGATTGCTAGCCCAAGGCAATGCCCATTTGAACCCAAAACCTAGGTAAAGAATGGGGGAAAAGAGATGCCTCTAGGATTCACCATCATACACGTAAGGATGGTAGGGAAATATCCTTTCTTCAAAGACAATAAAAAAATTGTGAGAATACATATTTAAACTGTAAATCTGCATGCTTGTAGGAAAAAAACAAAAACAAAACCAACAATTCAGTTTAAAATCATTCCATACTCTCAAAAGTATAAAAAATGTAAAATAAAGACATTCAGATAGGCTGGTCCCTGAATAGGAATATGTAAAGTTGAGTTCCCAGGCATCATTACCCTTGGAAAGGGGAGAGTTAGCAAAAGGTCCTAAGAGGCAATGAATATAGTGCATAATGGCATGGAATTATTGTAAGAAATTGGGTTTTATTAGACCATATGAACCTTTGGAATAGTAGGTCATTAGCAAAATTCTCAGCTGAGATGATAAGAAGGCCTATTAGGTTCAAGAAATTAAAGTAATAAAGAGTAAGAGGGGAAAATGTCTAACTAGGTGTTGTATCAGAAAAAATCATGTCCCATGAAATAACGAATTCATGGAAGTTGAACCCAGATTTCTTCTTGCTATCATTCTCTGAGCCTCTGATATGTTTGATGCATTTCACTGCTAATTAACCTTTTTGAAGAAGTTTGTCATATATTAAGAATCTAGTAGCTTGGTCTTGTAAAATAAAACAATTAAAAAAAGAAAGCCTATAAGTAAAAAGGACAAATGACTTTCCTGGTGGTAACTCTTAAAGGAAATATGTAACATATTAAGATCAGAAACTAATCCACATATTCATCCTAGCCGAGGCATCTCAGGAAACCTAAGCCGCCTCAGAGGATGAAAACTAAGTAAACTGTGCAGTATAGTAAAAAGAATATTGGATTTGGAATTAAAACACATGGGTTTGAATTTTAGTTTTGCTGTTTATCACTTTTTTGACCAAGTCACTGTCTCTTTGGGCCATTCCTTTTTCATTTGTAAAGTTGGGAAATGTGTCTTGGTTATTTCTAAGATCTCACTCAGTTTAAAATCACATGATCCTTTAAGTGTGATAGTTAAGTATCTAATTACATTTGGGCAACATTTTACCCTCTAGGAGAGTCCAGATTTAGAGTAACTCCCTATTCCCTCCAGGATCAAATGCAAAAATCTTCTGTTTGATGTTCAAAGCCTTTAATAACCTATTCTGTTTGCAGACCTCTCTCTCCTACCTTTCTAAACTTCTTGCAATTTACGCTTCATAAAAATATTCTTACATATTTTTCAATCCAGTGATGCTGGCCTCCTTGCTGTTCCTCAAACAAGACACACCTTCTCTCAGCTCTGGGCAATTCCTCTAGTTGTTCCTGGGCATGAAATGCTCTTCCCCTTCATGCCTGCTTATAGACTTCCCTGGTTTTCTTCAAGTCCAAACTAAAATTTCATTTTTATAGGAAGATTTTCCCTGCCCCTTTTTAATTTTAATGCCTCCCCTCTTTTAAGAATTTCTTATCTTGAGTGTGTATAGGGGATAACATCAATTGTTTCTGTTCTAGTCAGAAACTCAGGTTCTTCCCCTCTCAGTCTGATTTTTCTATGAAAGCAAAGTAGGCCTCTTTGACCTCAATTCTTACTTTGCTTTTAATTACTGAATGAACAGTGCTTCAGACAAATAGACCAGGGAAAGATCTCAGCTTAAATAGCCCAAAGTTTCCTACTGCATCCTGACCCCATGCCTTGCCAATGGACTATAATGACTGGAGAAGAGAGTAAGACTGGTGACTTTGCACAGATCTACCTCACTTAAATCCAATTCACTTGCTAGTCAAGATATCACCATTCCAATGTCTTTGAAAATGAAGGACAAACAATGATAATCTTGTATATAGCTTCTTTGTACATATTTGTTTCTTATCTCCTTAGTTAGAATGTGAATTCCTTCAGGGCAGTGAATGTCTCTTATTGTATCCCTAGACCTTAGGATATCACTTGGCATATAGTAAATTCTTAATGTTTATTGACTGAATGACTGAATGATATCTTATCACTTCAGAATATCAATCTCATTGATTCATATGCAGAAGATGAATGGTCTATTTGGACATTAAAGATCAGGGTAATTACTGTCTTATTTATAAAGTGTAAGATGAGCTAGAATGTGTTCCTCAATAGCAAGAATATTTTTGATTTTTCTTTGTGACCACAGTTTCTTAAAGTGTGCCTGGCTCATTCTCTCAAAAGTCTCTAAGAGGAGCAACAAGCTAGATTTATATCTATCTGTTTCCCTTGAATATTGCTGGTACAAGAATAAAATTCTTAGGGGTTAAGAAAGTCACTTCTCTAATTATTCTTAAGGTAGAATATAGCCCTTAGCTTATATTTGCCAGTCTTCCTTTAAACATTTATTATAAAAATCAGATATTGGAGAAATTTTGCATATTAAAATATACAAGAAAATAAACAAATATGTTGGCTTAAAACTCAACACACAAAAAACTAAGATCTTGTCAACTGACCCCATCATTTCCTGAGAAATAGGGGGAGAAGAAATGGAAGAAGTATCAGGTTTTATATTTTTCAGTTCAAAGATCATTGCAGATGGCAACTACAGTCACAAAATTAAGAGACGTTTGCTCCTTGGAAGAAAAGCTATGGCAAATTTGGACAACATACTCAAAAGCAGAGACATTACCTTGCCAATAAAGGTCACCATAGTCAAAACTATGGTTTTTCCAGTAGCAATCTATGGCTGTGAGATTTGGATTATAAAGAAAGTTTAGTAGCTCAGAATTTACTTTGAATTGTGGTGCTGTAGAAGACTTTTGAGAGTCCCTTGTTCAGCAAGATCAAATCAGTCAATATGTAAAGAGCTTAATTCATGCTATTCACTGGAAGGTCAAATACTGAAATTGAATTCTAAATACTTTTACCACATAAAGAGAAGCTGAGATTCAATGGAGAAGACCCTGATGTTAGGAAAGATTAAAGGCAAAAGGAAAAGGCGACATCAGAGTATGAGATGGATAGTGTGATGAAAACAATGAACATTAACTTGAACAGAGCTCAAGAGACAGATGAAAGAAGGTCCTCCCATCCATGGGGTCATGAATAAGTGTACACAACTGAACAACTAAACAACCACTTCTCTAGGAACTCACAATCTAATTTTAATCTTCCTGGGCTTCTCTTTCACAATTGTAAAATGAAAATACTGCATTGAAATTGTGAAGATCACCTCAAGTTCTAATATCCCTTGATTCTTTACCAAGATAATTTCATATTTTGCCTCTTTTGATCTGCATGAATCTATTGTCAAAAATATGAAATCTAGCTAAGGAGATTAAATGTCATACCCCTGAAGTATTATAGAAGATGAGAAACATGCAGACAATATATTTCAAAAGTATGGTATTGAATCTGCAGTGAGAAAAGGATAGTTACAGTTTGGCTGATACAGCACAGAGTTCAAGGAAAGATAAGAAGAATACCTGCTTTGTGATGGTTGGACCTTCACAAGGAATTCTAAAACTTTAAGTAATAGTAGCCTACAAGCAAATGCTTTTAATGCTGAGGTATAAAGTAGACCAAGGTCATGACAACATTGTAATAATTCAGATGGCAAGAGAGAATGTGGATGGAAAGGGAATATGGAAATGGAATTAGTAATTATGAGTTGCAGTTAGAGAATTTACACCTCAAAATGGAGATATTTCGTCATTTAAAATTAAAGAAATAATATCAGGGAATTCTGACCTGAGGTTGAACTGACCAACACATAATGAAATTAAATAAAAATGAAAAAATCAATGACCAACTACTACAGGCTACTTTGCCCATTGCTTTGTGTCTGGGTGACAGTTTGAACAGTGTAGGACTTAGAATATAAGGCAATTTTGGAAAGAACTTGTTGGATCTCAAAAGATATGCATAGATCTCCTCACTTAGAAACTCTTTGCTATGCCCTTCCTCCCCCATTATCTAATCTGCTGCCTATTTCTCTTGACTGTATTTTCTTATTTATTTTTAGTTTTCAACATTCATTTCCAAAAGATTTTGAGTCCCAAATTTTTTCCCAATCTCTGTCCTCCTCCAACACAAAACACTGTGCATTCTGATTGTTCCTTCCCCTAATCTGTCCTCCCTTCTATCACATCCCTTCCTTCCCTTATCCCCATTTTCTCTCTTTTCTTGTAGGACAAGATAGATTTCTATACCCCATTATCTATATTTCTTAATTCCCAGTTACATGCAAAAACAATTCTTGACATTTATTCCTTAAACTTTGAGTTCCAACTTCTTTCCCTTCCTCCCTCCCTATCCATTCCCACTGAGAAAGTAAGCAATTCAATATAGGCTATATATGTGTAGTTTTGCTAAAGACTTCCATAATAGTCATATTGTGAAAGACTAACTATAATTCCCTCCATCCTATCCTGCCTCCTGTTTATTCTATTCTCTCTTTAGACCTTGCCCCTCCCCTAAAGTGTTTACTTCTAATTACTCCCTCTTCTCATTTGTCCTCCCTTCTATTATTCCACCACCCCAATTATCCCCTTCTCCCCTGCTTTCCTATGGTGTAAGATAATTTTCATACCATATTGAGTGTGTATGTTATTCCCTCCTTTAGCCAAATGTGATGAGAGTAAGCTTCACTTTTTTCTTCTCATGTCCCCCTTTTCCCCGCCATTGAAAAAGCTTTCTCTTGCCTCTGTTATGAGAGATAATTTGCCCCAATCCATTTCTCCCTTTCTTCTCCCAATATATTCCTCTCTCACCCCTTAATTTTATTTTTAGATATCATCCCTTCCTACTCAACTCACAGTGTGCCCTCTCTCTTTATGTGTGTGTGTGTGTGTGTGTGTGTGTGTGTGTGTGTGTGTGTGTGTGTGTGTAATCCCTCCAACTACCTGAATACTGAGAATAATCTCAAGAGTTACAAATATTATCTTTCCATGTAGGAATGTAAGCAGTTCAATGTTAGTAAGTCCCTTATGATTTCTCTTTCCTGTTTACCTTTTCATGCTTCTCTTGATTCTTGTGATTGAAAGTCAAATTTTCTATTCAGCTCTGGTTTTTTCATCAAGAATGCTTGACAGACCTGTATTTCATTGAATGATCATTTTTTTCCCCTGAAGTATTATACTCAGTTTTTCTGAGTAGGTGATTCTAGGTTTTAATTCTAGTTCCTTTGACTTGTCGAAGATCATATTTCAAGTCCTTTGATCCTTTAACATAGAAGCTGCTAGTTCTTGTGTTATCCTGATTGTATTTCCACAATACTCAAATTGTTTGTTATTTTTTCTTTTATGACTGCTTACAGTATTTTCTTCTTGACCTGGGAACTCTGGAATTTGGCTACAATATTCCCAGGAGTTGTTTCATTCAGATCTCTTTCAGGAGGTGGTAGGTGGATTCTTTAAATATTAATTTTATCCTCTGGTTCTAGAATATCAAGGCAGTTTTCCATGATTATTTCATGAAAGATGATGTCCAGGCTCTTTTTTTGATCATAGCTTTCAGGCAGTCCCATTAATTTTTAAATTGTCTCTCCTGGATCTATTTTCCAGGACATTTGTTTTTCCAATAAGATATTTCGCATTGTCTTCTATTTCTTCATTCTTTTGGTTTTGTTTTTCTTTTGGTTTCTCATAATGTCATTAGCTTCCTTCTGCTCCATTCTCATTTTTAAAAGACTATTTTCTTCAGTGAGCTTTTGAACCTCCTTTACCATTTGACTAACTCTGCTTTTTAAAGCATTCTCCTCATTGGCTTTTTGGGTCTCTTTTGCCATTTGAATTAGTCTATTTTTAAAGGTGCTATTTTCTTCAGCATTTTTTTTTGGGGGGGGTCTCCTTTAGCAAGCTGTTGACTCATGATTATCTTGCATTGCTCTCATTTCTCTTCCAAATTTTTCCTCCACTTCTCTTACTTGATTTTCAAAATCCTTTTTGAGCTCTTCTATGGTCTGAGAGAACTGTATATTTATTTTGGAGGTTTGGGATACAGAGGCCTTTACTTTTATGTCTTCCTCTGATGGTATGCATTCTTCCTCATCTGCAAAGATGGAAGAAAATACCTGTTCACCATGAAAGTAGCCTTCTATAGTCTTATTTTTCCCCCTTTTTTGGGCATTTTCTCAGCCAGTTGCTTGACTTTTGAGTCCTTTGTTAAGAGGAGGGTATACTCTGGGGATCTGTAAGTTCTTAGTTTTGCCAAGGTGGCACAATCAATGGAGAGGAGTTTACTCCTCTTCTGGCCTGAGCTCTGGTCTGGGAGTTCTCACAAGCTTTTCTGCCCAGAATCTGGGAGTAGAACTCCCTCTCCAGAGCTTCCACCAGCTCCACTAGGCCAGCATTCCTACTCACTCCAGTCTGCCACTCAGGGCTGAGACCCAGATCCACTATTCAATTCCCCCAAAGGTTGAGGGCTCCAAAAATTATTGCTGCTGCTGCCTGAGGCAACCTGAGGCCAGGGTTAGGACAGGAGGACTCTGCTCCCTTCTCACCTATGTCAAAGAGCTTTCTCACTGACCTTTGAAGCTCTTTGACATTTGTGGTTTGAGGGATCTGGGAACCATGGCTGCTCTGGGGGATTCTTTCCCCTCAGGCCTCTGTCCTGCTCTGGCCCTGTCCCTGTCATGCCATGTGGCCAAGGCTGGGCTTCACTTCACTCTGAGCCTGGAGAAATAGACCTTTTCTGTCTGCCTTCCAGGCTGCCTTGGGCTGGAAATCTCTTTCACTTTGTCTTTTTCTGGCTTCTGCTGCTCTAGAATTTGTTTAGAGTCATTTTTTACAGGTATTTAATTGGTTATGGGGGAAGAACTCTCACAGGTCATCCTTCTACTCCACCATCTTTGCTGTGTCCCCCTTGATTGTATTTTCTGTATATGTTTGTATATGTTTTCTTGTATATGTTTTCTTCTCATTCCTCCTCCTCCTTTTCCTCCTCTTTTTTCTCCTTTTTGACCCTGACATAAATGTGGTGTAGTAAGTTATTATCTCATTTTTGTACTATTACAATAGTATGCTGGTAAGTTTACCATGTGTCAAGTTTCTCCCCACTTCAGTTCATCTTCTACATAGTGGGTAGTGATAGTCTCAAAGCACAGATCTGGCCATGTCACCCCTCAACCATACAGACATTCAATAAACTCCAGTGACTCATTGTCACTTCCAGGGTCAATTATGAAATTCTCTGCTTAGCATTCAAACTCTTTCATAACTTGACCCCTTCCCCCAACAAACACACACACACACACACACACACACACACACACACACACACACACACATTTTTAGTCTTCTCACACCTTACTCTGCAGTATAGACTCTGCAATTCAGTGACATCAATCTCTTTGATATTTCCTAAACAAGATACTTCATTTCTAGACTCCCAAGTATTTTTGCTTGTTGTCTTTGATGAATGGAATCTTCCTTTTCCTCATTTCTGCCTCTTAGCTTCCTTCAATACCCAATTGTCCTTAATTCTAATGCCTTCCTTCTGTTGATTATTTCCTATTTATCCTGTATATAATTTGTTTGTACATAGTAGTTTGTGTGTTTTCTTTCTCATTAGACTGTGAGACCTTTGAGAGCAAGAACTGTCTTTTGCCTCTCTTTGTATTCCCAGAATCCAGCAAAATTCCTGGAATACAGTAGGTACTTAATATGTGTTAATCTGTTGACTGACTAACTGATCTACCATTGCTGGGAAAGTAGCTTACTCCTCATGACGTGGAGTTAATATTTTGTTTCTCTATTTCTTCAAATTAAATGTATCTTGATAATTGGTTAGATTTCCTAGATCTAACTACTCTGATCCAAATCTTAATCCTTCTGAATTCTACTTCATCCTAGAGGAAGATAAGGGCTAAAACCTTCCCACACTGTAGTATAATAATCTTGAAATTATGGAAATTAATACTCAAAACATGTTTTAGTTAGATTTATTATGTGGTAGGAAATGCATTTCTCAAAAGGAAAAGCATCTTTAAATCACTTTAACAACTCACATTCCCACAGCTAGAAGAGATGCAAATTGACTTAAATTGGGTTCAATTGGAATGATTGCAAAAGAGCATTGGAAGCTAAAATAATTCAATGTAAAATGAAGGATTTTTTTTTAATATAAGAAGCTTGATATGCAACACATTGAATTGTTAACCAGAGTAGAAATAAGTTAAAAGGATAATTAGGGGAGGAAAAAGAAATATAATATGTAATTCAGATAGGATTCTGATTGCCAAATAGAGGTTTCACAAATATATTTGAAATGAATTTTGAAGAAAAGTAGCCCCACTGAAATTGTGGACTGGGGAATTAAAAGAGAAGCAATCAGCAAATAAAAGAATTTACAACAGCTATTTCCCTTTTGCCATTAATAGAAAGGAAGAGAAGGAAGAGTAGCCTAGAGCTGAGTATATTTCTTTGTGTAGCAGTGGAAGAGTCCACAATAAAAGCTTGGAACATCCTGAGGCAAAGAAATGTAAGTACAAGTACTCAAATAAGTCAGATTCATGATTCTTAAAGAACAGGGGTATAGAAAGAAATAACATCAAGCTGTGAACTAATTTCCTTTCTGAGTCTTAAGAAGCTGAACAAGTAGCCTCTCCAGCTATTCCAGTACCAGGAGCTTGGAGGAAGAAATAGAAGCACCACTTAGACAAAATGTACAATTGGAGATATGGCATGGGATTCTTAGAATTTCCTAAAGCTAGGATTGACCTTAAGATAAAGAAAAATTAAGAAATCTTGCTTTTTATGCCTTATGCTGGGAAAGGAAAGGACTTTGGAAATAATCTAATCAAGAGATTTTAAGTTGGAATAGGATCAATGGAGAGACTTCAGGGGCCCATGTTTTTTGTAATGTGCTGATAACTGTATTAATCATACATAGTTTATGCATTTAAAAATCTTTATTATGAAAAGTGGATCATAGACTTTACAATACTGCAAAAAAATGTTAAGAATCCCTGATCTAGTTCAATCGACCTATTTTTATGCAAGAGAAATTGAGAATGAAAGAAGTTAGGCTACATGATCCAAGACACACAGTATATTAATGGCAGATGGATCAAGAAACTCAGTCTACTGGCTACTGCTTGAACCAGGGCTATTTCCACTGTACCAAAGTGGCTACCTAATCCAATGCCTTATCTCTAGCTATAAAAATCAATATACTTGGCAATTATCTAGAGATGGAGTTTTCACAGCATTGCCTATCTATATCTTCATTTTGACAAAGAATCTGTTTTAAAACACTGTTCTGGAGTACCTTTAGAGAATTCTGGGAAATAATTTCCTGGATTTCATGATTTTCTTTGCAACTACTTATATGAATAGAAGTCATTCCCTGTACTATTTTGCTGTCATCTAAACCAGAGATCTCAAGCTCCAGGTTCTCAAAATTCCCCAGTGTGGAAAATAATTGGAATATATTTGAAATGTTTAACAAAATAAATAAAAATGGAACATAGATAATAATAGTTTTTGTTTTTTAAACCAATATGTGTCCCAAAGGGAATTTTCTCCATTATATCCAACTGATATAAATTTCTCCCCATAAAATATAATCAGTTAGGTAGCATACCAATATTAATGAAATAACTTTGTGCTAGAACTAAAAAACAATACAGTTCTGATCTTGTCACTACCATTTATGTGTCGTATAACTTTGGAGAGGTCACAATTTATCTGCTGAGTTGCACTTTGCTCATTTTTAATATGAGATTAATAATACTATCCGTATCTTTCTCATGGGATTGTTATGAAAGTTGACTGACAAATCAGTAGTGAAAACTCTTGGCAAATTATAAATCACTTTGTAGGTAAGATGTATTAAAAACAATATCAAGGATAATTCTGTATTATAAAACATAGATTTATTTAGTGTACTTTCAAATTCCAATGTCACATTATTCCTGAATATTTAAATTTTCCCTTGCTTTCTTTAATGATGCCCACAGTACCCAGGCAATGATAGAGGCCTTGTTCATGCATTTTTGAGTGAAAGAATATTTAAACTAGTGATGTTTTAGATTAAGGATAAGAGCTAAACAAAGTGAGAAACTAAGACCTGATTGGAAATTTTAGAGTTTACAAGACCAGGTAAAATTAAAATAAAAGACGCTCTAATCCTGCATTGCCTTATTAATGGCTTATCCTCATTTTCTCAAACCAGCAATTTAAATTAGAACCAAGAACAACTAGGGATACTCCCTTTTGCCCATGTAGTAATTGGCAATCTAGCTAGTCAATTACATTCAAAATATGGTAAAACCTTGATCCAAAACATGTAAAATCTACTGTGCTCTGGAAAATTGCCTTAAAGGATAATTTTTGCAAAAATTATAATCAGGTAGTTTGAATGACTCTGTTTCTTTTTTTCCACCACACATGCATCTGATACACACCATCTGTCAGATCATGCTGGATTGGCTCTGTCAACCTTCAGTGTCTCATGAAAGAGAGACAGAGGTTTCAAAGGATCTTATTTCTTATAAAATGTTTCCTGAAAATGTAAAGATGTTTGCCTGGGTCTGAACTCCTCTTGCACACAATTTATTCTCTGACTCTTTTGACAGTCTCAGAGAATCATAGATCTAGAGCTTGAAGAAATCATAGACATAATTTTGCTCAACATTTTTATTTTGCAGATGAGGAAACTAAAGCCCAGACTGGCTAGATTAATTACTCAAGGTCAGGTAAGCTGTGGAAAAATGATTTGAAATCAGAATACGTGAAGGAAAGTTTTGTGCTTTTTATTCTGCCCCATGGAGTGAGAGGAGTCTCACAGGCAAAGCATCAGGTTGGATTTGGCTTGGACCCTCTTTCAGCTTTGTAGTTCAGGGGCTTTCTAAGTGTTTTCTATGATATGCTATGACCAGATTATAGAGCAATTCTTTAGTAAATGACCTCTTGGAGTATCCTGATTGAACATCATTAGTCTGATACATCATTGAGAGACAGGATAAACTTTTAAGACTATTTTGGTACTTAAAGGGAAAAATGACTTTTAAAATAATGTTCCTAATCAATATTAATGATGTTTGTGAATTGTTCATAACTTACAAGGTTTGGTGGTAAGTGCTTTTTTAGAATGTACAAAAGAATGTAGGCCCTGCTTTGAGATGGATAAAAATGTAAATGTATGAAAG
Organism: Potorous gilbertii; assembly: GCA_028658325.1. Classification (NCBI taxonomy): domain Eukaryota; kingdom Metazoa; phylum Chordata; class Mammalia; order Diprotodontia; family Potoroidae; genus Potorous; species Potorous gilbertii. Next base: position 168,582,110 of record CM053769.1, on the reverse strand, counting down.
CCAGTAATATTACTTAATCCAACACTAATCTATAATAAATCTTAACCTATCCTGGGAGATATGGCTGATACTTCTTTCCTGGAAGGCCAAGTTTATATCTACCCAAACAATCCTTCTTGGATGAGGAAAAAAATGCTTATTAAGCACTGTTTTTTAACAGTCTTTATCAGTATCAATGTGCTAGATACCCTAATAAAAGGTTTACAAATGTTACCTCATTTGATCCTCACAGCCAGTGTATGAGGAAGCGTCTGTTATCATTCCCAATTTGTAACTGAGGAAGCTGAAGCAGAAAGAGATTGAGTGATTTGCTTGGATTTGCTCACTGTCAGATATCACATTTTAACTGACATAGGTCTTCTAACTCAAGGTTCAATATTTTAGTCACTCTCCTACCTACCTGCCTCTGCTTTTGAAAGAAAGAAATATGCCTTTTAGTAATTTGTAACCCTCATAATGTGTAATTCAGGATTCTTCATTGTAGAAGACATTGAATAAAATTTATTATACATCATAGCCTGTATAGAAAGTTATCTATTATTATTACATATTAGAACTCTGGTCCAGTGACAAATCAAAGTGTGGAGATGATCTCAGGTTCTCAAAAGCTATTTTAGAGAGGTCAGATTCTGTAAATTCTGTTATTCTGGAAAGAATAGGTACAGTCAACATACTCTAGAAGATTTTCAAGTTCCAGCTAAGCACAGAAAAGGCATGGTCAATAGACAGAGACCTTAGTAAATCATTCTTCAGCTTTCAGAACCCATAAAATGAAGAAAATTACAAAGCAACCTTCAATCCTGTGTGTTCCACATCTCCTTCTGCTATAACAGTGGCAGATTTTCAGGATACTAGGGCAGAAAATATTAAAGATAAATATTTTCAGATACTGATTTGTTTTGTTTATTTTTAATATGATTTGTTACGTTGATAGTTTTATGAATGTTTAACCATTATCACATCCGTGGCATACTTGAGTCAAGTAAACAAACTTTTACTCAGCAATATGACTATGTACCAGGAACTGAACTAAGTATGGGAATAGAAGTATAAAGAAAAAGAAAGATAAATACTGTCATCAAGTAGCTTTCATTATAATGAGGGAAATCCAATTTGCTCACAATAAATGATTTTCTGGGATTAATTGCCACAATCCTTGAAAGGATTTTATTTTTAAAAATTCAATACTTATTAGTCTAAGGTCCATAGGTTTGCTTTTTGTTTGTATGTTTTATTTTTTACATAGTTTAGTTACAAGGGCTACATTTATTGCATGCAAGGAGTCTGATAGAATTTTTTTCTTTGTCAATGTTTGAGAATATTTCCCACAGTATTGGTATTAACTGGTACTTTTATAGTAGTGGTACTAATTATTCTTTAAAACTTTAATGGAATTATTCCATGGATCCGTCTGGACCAAAAAACATTTTCCATCACCCACCATGTACATTTTCTTAGTTCCACAGCCTCTTCTATTTCCATTTCTACAATTCAATAATTTGAGATTTCTAGTTGGTCTTTTGTGAGTTATTTCATATTTTGAGGTACTATATATATTTCCTGTTCTCTATTTTGGTATCATATAACTGCACATAGTAGATTTCAAAATTCTTTTGATTTCTCATTGTTTTGTTGTGATATTTGCCTCATACATTTTCTATTTCATTGATTTAACTTTGTATTATCTTCTTTTCAATCAGATTGGCTAAGTGCTTTTAGCTTTATCATTTCAGGAAACTTTTTTCTTTACAACATATTTCTCCTCTAATTTTAATATTTCCTTATGATATTTTCAGTTTATTTTTTAACTTTCTAAATTTTAAAATTACATATTTACTTCTTAAATACTATCCTTTTTCATGTGCATACCCTTTGACCCAGCAATATTGCTTCTATGACTGTATCCCCAAGAGATCATAAAAATGGGAAAAAGTCCCACATGTACAATAATATTTACAACAGCACTCTTTGTGGTGGACAAAAACTTGAAATCAAAGGGAAGCCCATTAACTGGGAAATGGCTGAATAAATTGTGGTATATGAATGTAATGGATTACTATTGTATTATAAGAAATGATGAATAGGAAGACTTCAGAGAGGCCTGGAAAGACTTATATGAACTAATGTTTAGTGAGAGGAGCAGAACCAGGAGAATTTTGTACACAGCAACAACCACAGTGTGTGAGAAATTTGTCTGGTAGACTTAGTACTTCATTGCAATGCAAGGATTCAAAAAATTTCCAATGGTCTCCTAAGGCAAAATGCCTTCCACTTCCACAGGAAGAACAAGGGAATTTGATCACAGAATGAAGCAGATCATTTTTTTGTATTATGTTTTGGTTTGTTTTATGATTTCTCCCACTCATTTTAATTCTTATATGCAATATGACTTAAGTGAAAGTATATTTCATAGGAATGTATATGTACAACCTATATAAAATTGTATGCTGTCTCAGGAAGGGAGTGTGGAGGTAGGGGGAAAGGAGGTGGAGGGAGGGGGAAAGTCTAAGATATATGGAAGTGATTGTAGAACACTGATAAAAAATAAAAAAATAAACTAAAAAAACTCCTTTTTCTATATTGCTCATTTAAGCTTTTAAGAATATGATTATTCTCTTCAAGACCACTTTAGCTTAATCTTAGAAATTCAGGTACATATTTTCAATATGATTATTTTTTAAATTAAACTATTTTATTTTTTTAAATGTTCAACAATCACTTCCATATATCTTAGATTTTTTTTCCCTCCTTCACCCTCATTGCTTCCTCCATTTCCACTCCCTCCCTTAGACAGCACACAATCATATATAGGTTCTATATATACATTTCTATTATATAGATGTTGCATAGAAGAGCCAAAGTGAAATGGGAGAAACTATAAAATAAAAGAAAACAAAGTGTAACACAAAAGAAAATGGTCCACTTCTATCTGCAATCCAATTCCACAGTTCTTTGTCCGGATTTGGAGGACATTTTACCTCAAGAGCCCATTGGGAATTTTTTAAGTCCTTGCATTGCAATGAAGTACTAAATCTAACAGAAAAATTCCTCACACACTGTGGCTACTATAAATATTGTACATGTGGGACCTTTTTCCATTTGTATGATTTCTTTGTGATAGAGTCCCAGAAGTGACATTGCTGGGTCAAAGGGTATGCACATTTTTGTAGCCCTTTGGACATTGTTCCAAATTGCTCTCCAGAATGGTTGGATCAGCTCACAGCTCCACCAATAATGAATTAGTGTTCCAAATCACCCATATCTTCTCCAACATTTATCATCTTCATGTTTTGTCATGTTACCCAATATAATAAGTGTGATGTGGTATCTCAAAGTTGTTTTGATTTGCATCTGTCAATCAGTAGAAATTTAGAGCATTTTTTCATATGATTATAGATAGCTTTAATTACTTCCTCTGAAAACATCCTGTTCATATCCTTTGACCATTTTTCAATTAGGGAATGACTTGTATTCTTGTACATTTGACTCAGTTCTCTTTATGTTTTAGAAATGAGGTCTTTATCACAGCCACTAGTTGCAAAAGTTCTTTCACAGTTTTCTGCTTCCCTCTTAATCATGTTTGCATTGGGTTTGACTATGCAAAAACATTTCAATTTAATGTAATCAAAATTATCTATTTTGCACTTCATAGTGTTCTCTATCTCTTTTAGGGTCAAAATTCCTTGGTCCCCTAAATTGTTTATAGTATCAATCTTTATATCTAGATCACATATCCATTTGGATTTTATTCTTGTGTATCATGTCAGGCATTGGTCTATGCCCAGTTTCTGCCACACTGTTATCCAGTTTTCCCAGCAATTTTTGTTGAACAGTGAGTTCTTATCCCAGAAGCTGGGCTCCTTGGGTTTATTAATAGATTGCTACATACATTGCCTACTATGTATTGAGTATCTAACATATTCCAGTGGTCTACCCTTCTGTTTCTTAACTAGTACCAGTACTGTCAAAGTATTTTCTTCTTATAATTTTTTTCTGTTTAATATTTATGTTTTCCCAATTACATGTAAAAACAATTTTAGCTACTTTTTCAAATTTTGAGTTCCAAATTTCTAGTGTTCTCAACACTTTTGTCTAATAATTAGTGTTCTTTCCCCAGAAGGTGGAGTTTTTGCATCTTCTTTTCTTATCATTACCCCATTTCTTACCATTTTTAAAAAATCTTGCAATTTCTTTTAACTTAATAGATATCTATTTCCTTCTTTCTTTGTTACACATTTATTTCCTTATTTTCTCCCTTCTTTCATTTATCTGACTACTTAAAATCTATCTTCCCTTAATTCCTTCAAATTATTTTTTATTACTTTGTTTTTAACTCTTGGCAATTTTATTTTAAATATGTTTTAATCTCATTATCTTCATTAATTCTTTCCCTGTGGATACAGTAGCAATCAATCTCATGGTGAGACATAATTTTGGGGAGGTTTTAATAGTTAATGAGGCCTGAAGAAAATTTCTAGTTCATTACTTCTTCAGACACATCAGTCAATTTTTAAAGGGTCTTTGTTGTTGTTGTTCTCAACTTAAAAAAATGAAATTCAACTTTACTTATATATCCTTAATGTCAAATACTTGTCCAATGGTCAATAGGACAGGATATGTGAAGAATTAGATACTATGACTCTTAATCTTCACAATGAGTGAAGCAAAAAGACAATTGGGAAGTCATGGATAAATGTAAGGGTAGTTTACAAGTTATCTTTAGAAAGGCTTAGGAAAAAAATAGGGGAATTAGATTTATTATTCACTAAGAGGTGACAAGGAAAATTATTTCATGTGATATTTGACTATTATGTATTATATTGTTCATGATAAAAATTTGCAAAAAACCCACCAAAATGTTAATATTATTTTTTCAGGCAATGAATCAGTCACCCAACAGTTACTTATTAGGTGTTTACTCTGTATCAGACATTATGCCAGAAACTTGAAATAAAAAAGGACATAGGAAAAAAAAACTATTTCAACACTTAAGGAAGCTTTATTCTAGTGTGAGTGTGTGTGTGTGTGTGTTTGTGAGTATGTGTGTGTATGTGTGTATGGATGTACTTTGGTTACCATATACAGAATAAAATGTAGATATTTTGGGAGACATGATAGTAAGAGTCAGGAGGATCTGCTTTTGCACAAACATCTGTTGTGGGAGAACGAAGGAACAACTTAATTAGACCATTAAAGTTTAATAACAAAAAACATCGTTACTGGAGTACAAAGGTAGTTAAAGATGACAGTGATAAAAATATATATTGGGATAATAGGTTTCATCAGTAAGAACTGAGAGGATACAAAGCCTCTGAACTTACACATGTCTATCATGAAAACTGTTTGAAAAAATAATCAGAAAACACTGGGTTTGATGAGTATTTAATAATACTGCAGAAAGTGAAATTAATTTTATATTCTATTTTGCCAGACAATATTATTGATGTGGGGATCACTCCTGAATTATCTCTTTGTATAAAGTCAGATCTAGACTTCTATAATAGTGCTTCCACCAAACTGAATGACCAGTTATTCTATAAGTCAATATGCTCTGTGCTTCTTTGGTTCCTTAATGCAAGTCTTATTCTCTACTTAAAATATAGTCCTGTCTCATCTCTGCTTCTTGATATTTATCTTTTCTTTTAAGGTCCTTAAAATGACACATCCTCTAGTATATTGTTCATCTCTATAGCTCAATACGATCTTTCACTCATTAGATTTTTGTTGAGTACTTGGTCTGTATCTCTCCTTCATCTACATTTCATTTTATATGTTGTCATAGTTATGTGTGTACAATGCCTGGTTAAATAGAAACTTCTGGAAAATAGAGACTGTTTTTCATTGTTATATGACTCATATTAAGCATAATGTCTTGTACATAGTAGGTAAGAGAAAAATGGGCTGTATTTAGTATATTCAGTGATAATTAGAACCTGAGCTATATCCTCTAAGGTGGGGAACCTAGGAAAGTTCTTTATATAATAACATCCTTTTATCTCCAAGGCTACATTATTCAGATAGTCTCCTATTCCCTCCTGAGATCTGATAAATTTCTCTATAACTAGATTCTATTTATCTAACAAATAAATTAATCAGTGCTGACTGAGCATGCTGAGAGGTTAGCACTTCTCCATAAACTTATCTGATGTAACAGAGAACTTGATGGTTGGACAATTGAGTGAGTAATCCATCCCATGCAAAATACTAGTGAGAACTGTTCTATAGCAGACTATGTATTTGCTTTGCAAATAGCTACTTTTAAATATAGAGGAGTCTTATTTAAGCAATATGATTTTACCTGGGAAGGCTCCTTCTTCTCAACTATGTCAAGGGATAACTAAAAACAGAATATGTGATTCAATAACCAAAATAACACTGACAAATCTTAGAGAGATTTTTATAGGCAAAGAGGAAAGGAATAAAATGGAGGTGTCAAGGAAGTGATAAAATTGTCATAGAACAGGCAGCCAAACATTGTTCATTTAAAATGTCAGAATTTGTGGGCCCCAGAATAACAGTATTAGATGTTTAATAAATTTTTTTCTTTCTACTTGTAAAAATAATGAATGCTTGTTCAGTCTATGAATTTGAAACACTATTATCCTGGTGAGTATAGGGTTAGGCACACTTTTTTCATAACCTTATAATTTTGTAAAGGCCAAAATATTGTACCAAAACAAATCTGTTAAATAAAATTCTCTTACATTTTCTGGAATCCAAAGGAAATTGACAACATAACATCTTCTTATGGAATCTTATCAGCCATCAATGACTGAGTTTCATGTTTTTTGTTTGAAAGAGAGAATGATGAAAAGCAAACCCACAGTATACCATAGGCAAAGAATTTTCTTTGAGAAATCCACTGAATAGATTATTCCTTGATTTTTCAAAATTTAATTGGAAAGACTAGAATTCTCTCATTTCAGAAGAAAGGGTAGAGAGATCCTAGGACAGCATCCTACTGGAAATTTTATATTAGAACATGAAAAAATAATCCTTGGAAAGTATTAGTCTAACCCTCTCAATTTATAAATGAATCATGTGAACCCTAGGGAGGGAATATGACTTATCCAATATCACACAGGTAATAAGAAGTAGAGGCAGAATTTCTATGTAGGTCATCTTATCTGAAATTCAGCAATGTTTGCAGTATGCCACCATGGGCACTGAGTTCAAGTCTTGATTCTGACTCTTGGTAGATTCTGCTTCAATTGCCTCATTTACAAAATGGGTAGAAAATACATATCTAGACCTTTCCCTCCAGGGTTGTGGTGAGGATCAGCTGAGATAAAAAAGTTAAGCACTTTGCTGGCCTTCCAAGTTCTGCATAAATATCAGCTATTACTATGTGCTTTAAGATCACATTATCATTTTTTAAGGTGTATCTCACTGTTGCAGATACTGAGTTTGTATAATTAAAATGCCTAGTACTTTTTCATTCAAACTGACCTCTAGCTAGTTCAAGAACATTTCTGTGCTCACCTGATTCTTTGAATCCAAGTGTAAGGCTTTACATTTATGACTATTAAGTTTTCTCTTATTAGATTTGTCCCAGAGTTTTCAAGATCTTTGCTCTACTAAAACAAAAACAAAAAAAACTAACAAAAAATAATAAAACATTACCCATCTTGTGGCAGTTCCTCTATTCACCATGATCTCCGCAAGACCCCTGACAGTGTTCCCATAAGCAAAACTGTCCTGGAAAACAATCTTTACTTAATGGGCTAAGTCAGGACTACAATCTAATGAGATAATATAAATGTAAAGTGTTCTGAGAACTTTAAAGTTTGTTATAAATGTCTACTAGTAATAATTATATTATTTTTATTTTATTTATAGCTATAATTTCATAATGGTGTGGGACTTTAGGTGCAGAAACTCCTTCCTCTAACTTAGGAAAATACTTTCTACCTTGTCTTATAAATTTGGTCTGGGTGCCAAGAAAGGATTCATGACTTGCTTGTGGTCACACAACTAATATTGATCTGGGATGGGAATTCCTGATCACATGACCATGCTGCTACTTACTATGCCATATTCTTTGCTGCTTTTCATTTTTATTGTTTATTACCCCCTTCTCCAAATAGTAAACATATTAAGCCTGGATCTCATGACCCTTGTTGCAGTGGGACTTTGGTAACCCATGTCCAGTTATTGATTGTGAAAGCAGTTCATCCTATAATTTCATTCTGAGACTATATGGTAATGAAAACTTTATTGTTATGCTCTCTCTCATTTCCTGCTCAGCTCCAACAGGAAGAAGCAAAACCATTTCTTTAGAGAATTTGTTAACTTCCAGAGTGAGAGAGATAGCTAGAGAACATCCCACACTGCCAAATTCCTCCTCTGCTCTTTCTTCCCACCTAATTATCTTTATTGAAGACACTTTGTTGACATTGCCACAGGTTGAAGTGTTATTGAAGAAAACTGATTGTGTGAATTATGATTTTAAAATAATAGAGTAAGCACTTCAGGCAAACATCTAAGATGTGTCATGACCCATCTGTTTTTCACAGATGAGCTGATCTAATCCATTTCAATCCGACCTAATATGTATTTATCAAGTACTTTGAATGTCCAGGTATTGTGCTTCTCTCAGGTTAGACAAAGACAAAATAACACAAAACAAACAAAATTTCATGCCCTCAAGAGGCTTACATGGTATTTTGGGTAAGGGGAGAGCCATAACGTACACTGCAAAGTATTGCTGATTTGAAGAAAAGAAAGATAATACCTTCTTGTCCCAGTGGTGGGAAGTGGGGAAATCAAGGAAGGTTTTTCCAAAAAATGAAATATGAACTATGACTTGCAGGTAGCTGGTGATTTTTAAGAGGTAGAGGTAAGAAGAGAGCATATTCCAGAAATGTGTCACAGCCTGTGCAAAGACACAGTATGGGGAAGGGGGTAAAATACCAAGTTCAGGGAATAGAAAGTAGTCTACTTGACTGACCATATGGAATATATGCATGAATATCTCATTAATGGCTTTGAAGCCAAATATGATAAGAATGATGAGAATAAATAGTTTCATTTGTATGCCATGAAGCACTGGGCTATTGCATTATATTGTTCAACACAAATATTTGCAGAAAGACTGCCATTTTAATTGCAAGTCATGCTCTAACACTTCTTATAAAACTGAAAGAATGAAGGAAATTCTACAATGGACTTAACACAACTTTGCAAATCAAGCAGAAGCAAGAAAGCATGCTAGGTCGCCTTTGGAAACCTGTAAAGTTCCTTTACTGATACCAAGCTTCTCCCAGGGGAAAAAGAAAGACATATCTTTTTAATATTACTGTTTTACTGGTGTGGTCTTGTGACTATAAATCATGAAATATTACAATCTTGCAAAAATTACCATGATTATTTCTCAGGGGGCCATGGAGATGCATGTGGTAGGTTTTAATAGGCAATAGCAGATAACTTGTTTGACACAAGTATGAACCTTTGTGCAACATTTCATTACGATATACTATCTAAAAAGAAGGTAGGCTAAGATATCACATGGTGAGGAGAGGTGACAGACAGACTGCCAGCATCATCTAATGACATCTTTGAGATGTCATGAGAGAGGAAGGAGGGTCCTGAGAACACTGGATTATATCCCTCTTCTTTCTCCTGCCTCTGGTCCCCCAATGAAAGCATTTGAACAAATATGTGGATAAGAGTCACATGGGTTGGGAAGGCTTAGAAGGCTTGGGATCTGATCATTGGATAGAATAGCCAAATTGAAGATATCATGAATATATTGCTCCAGAAAATTTTTTGTGTAGCTTTAAGGTTTTCTGAGTATTTTATATACAATATTATCTCATGAGAATTTCATAATAACCTTATAAGCAACTGTGCCAAACTGGTATCATTGTATGTAAATGAGAATTTTTTGACTAGCTGTCTTCCAAGATCCCTTCCAGATTTAAATCTATGATACAATGAATTTTCATTTCCTTCAAAATCATACATTCATTCTGAATAATCTTTTCATCTTTCCTACTTGTAGAAAATAATTGTATTATGTAGATCTTCAACTCATTGATAATTTATATTCTTTGACAATTGCCTGGAATTCTAAATAGTTAGAAGAATTGTGTATTGTTGTTATACAGGCCTCAGATGTAAGTGGCAATACTTGAACCCAGTCTTTCAGCTCTAGTGCAGATCCCTATCCATTACATCATGATGCTTTGATTTCTTTCCTTATTCTATTTTATTCAGAAACCATGTGAAATATCCCATCCTGCACAGGCCTTCTTTACATTCTCTTTACGTAAACTAGGAAGCTCCACTAGGGTATGGGTGTCAAAAACAGCCAGCCTAGACAGTCATAGTTTTCTCAAGGCTTGAAGGGCTTTTAGGTCAGAAATAGAAATCAGTAGTGTGCCTCTGGGTTTCTTTCCCTTTGTCCTTATAATGCATCCCCTCTGGACTCAAATATGCATGGAAAAATGAGAACAAAAGGAAGTCAGACTTTCTTTAAGTTTCCTTTGCCACCTAGTTACCTCTCCCTCTGGAAAAATCAGATTTAACCAGATTCTATGACTTCCACACAAAATTTTCAGTATCTACTTTTGTGGGAATTCCATTGCTTCCAGTTATATAGTTTCTAGGAAGAACAATGCCAGAACCAGGCCCAAGCAAAAACTTGAGAGAGAAATTATTAATAACTAATGATCTGGGGAGATTTAGAGTTCCTCCATTTTCTATCATTTCAAAACCTCAGTCTCTGAAGATCTAGACAACCACTTCTATCCAACCCCACCCAAATTTACAAGAATCTCTAGTGGTCTAGGGTGAATTCCATTCAATCAAGCTTGAGCAGAGACAAACTCTTTTGTCTAAATTGGGTGGAGACAGACCCTTTTGTCTAAATTGCCCAGGGTAGGGGGTGGGTATGGGTCTGAGTATAGAGATAGTCTCTTTGCCCAAAGGTGATATTACGTCATTCTCAGTCCCTCATTTGCAATATTCATTCTTTCATTAATTGTTAATCAGTCAATCAGGATTGATTCCCATCCTGAGAGTGCCTACTCTTCAAAGTATATATAAATAGTGAGTCTACTGTCACCAATATCTTTGGTCTAAAAGGGATATGACCAAATGATCATCTTTTTATTAAAATGTTGGAATGATCAATAAAATGATTAAATTACCCAGAAATTATGTCTCTCAAACCTTCTTAAATGCCACACTCTGGGGGCCATCTCCAGGCATCCTGATCCATATCTTGCCACTAGACAGAGATGACCCAGGAGATTGGTAACTTTGCCAAACTCTCCTTCACTTAAGTTTAATTCACTTGCAAATCATGGCATCAGATTCATGACTTCGTGGTCCTTTTTTGAGAAAGACAAACACCAACAAATGCCATACTTTAAAGCTAGATGAAAATTATTTGTAGTCATAAGATTTGCCCTCCATCAAAGAATAAGCATCTGTGAGAAATGTTATGAATCATGCATATCCTATCGTATGTCTTGTGTTTATGGATAATGATATTGAACAACTATCCTGAAACATGAATCTTTCCTCATAAGGTCAAAGAACAGGTACTAACAGGTGACAGGCAAAAACAAACAATAATGTTCCAAACAAAATTGCCACACAAGTTTTATTACCTATAAACGAGTCTAGAAAGCAGAATTTTGTTGTAAGTGGGTTTGAGAATGTTTTTTGGTGAGAGATCTATAGTCAATCAAACTGAGCATGGGAAATTAGCATTACCTTCTGTGAACTTTAATTAATAAATTTGTGAGTGAATGGCACACACTTGCTTCTGTCATACTTTGCTTTGCCATACAATGGGATATAAGAACTTACTTTTAGTGAAAGAGAAAGAAAAAAGGAATGTAGAGCCATTGTCTCCCAAAGGCCACTGTTCAATTTAATTTTTTTTTTTGGGTAGGAGAAGAATCCCAGTTTACACTTTCTCTCTTGACTTGAACATCAGCTTTAATGTTTAAAGACTGGTGTCAGTCATATGGTGCTCTTAGGTAAGCTAGTTGTGCTTAATAATATGGCAACATATGAGAGACTGATATCAATACTGACATTTTCTTCTTACTCCTAGAGTAGCCTTTTACTAAAGCAAAAGTACTTTAGGGTCTCATTCTAGAATAGCCAGATGTATGCATGCTCATTTTACCCAATATTATTTTTACAAAGAGGAAAATTTAAAATATAATCATCAAAATGCAAATTTACTCCTCCCAGGCCGAGGGTGGCATAATTCTCTTCTCCCATTGCATCACTTCAGTTCCTGGGGAGTGGAAGGGGATTAACTTCATTGCTTAATTGTGGTTCCACACCAAGTCCAAAATCCACCTTGGACTTGAGTACTAGGCACTTTTGCTTCTCAGGGCTTCTATGCTGACCTTGCCAGCTGTAGCACTAACCCACCTACAATCCTGGCCCAAAGTGTACATGATTCCAGCTGCTGGTTAGATGAAGATCATGTCAATCCCTGGGAAGCTCAAGGTGCTCTATCCTGTTCTAACAAGCAATTTCTAATCACTTCCAAGTAAATTCCTGAAAAACTCTGCTGAGACCAGTCTTTTCTAACTGCCCCCCTTCCTTGACAGAGAAACTCCAAAGACACATTTACAAAGCCCTCCTTTCTGGCAGTTTGACTATTCTACTGCCCTTATAGGTGACCCTGGTTGGGGGCACAGTTGGTGGCCTGCCTTTGTTGGTTATAAGTAGCCCAAGCATATCCTATGATTTTTCTAGGAAAGTTTTACTAGCCTGCAGTAAATAACTTGCGAACTGCTGTTCTATTTAGCCACACCTACCTTCTGAGTGTATATAATCTTGGATTTTAATCTCCCTCACCAAACCTTGCTGTGTAAGATAGTACATTGTTCCAAGTTGCAATTCTATGGCTCTGAATAAATGCTTTATTTTATTTATTGATTACTCAGTTAATCTAATTTTTACACAGGTTTGATAATCACTTATGTCACAGGAAACTGAAGTCAAATAGCAACAAAGCAGAAAAAAGCACACCCAAGCCCATATCTCCAGGTGGAGAAAAGGCAGGAGAATGGCAGTTTCCATCCCCTCTCACTGGTTCAAGTTCATGGGATTCATACTGTGCAGGGAGCAGCAGCTGTTAGAAACACAGCCAAAAAAAAATGAAGGAAAGAGAGAGCTACCAGCTAGATCTCATCAGATTTAAAGATTCACTCAGCCAATATAAGAACGCTACCCTACCCATGTGGTAAAGGACTTACCAGGTATCATGTTAGAGAAACTGAGCAGCAGCTAGAAGTTGGGTTATAAGAGCATCTAGGTAAAATTGAATTCTCCCCCTACAAAAGAAAGAGACAGAGAGACAGAGAGAGAGAGAGATATGAAAGAAGGAAGAAAGAAAGGAAGGAAGAAAGGAAGGAAGGAAGGAAGGCAGGAAGGAAGGAAGGCAGGCAGGCAGGAAGGAAGGAAGGAAGGAAGGAAAAAAGGAAAGAAAGAAAGAAAGGAGGAAAGGAAGAAGAAAAGAATGGAAGGAAGGAAAAGAGAAAGGGAGAAAGGAAGGAATGAAAAAAGAAAAAGAGAGAAAGAGGAAGGAAGGGGAAAGAAAGAAAGAAAGAGATAGAAATTAGCATCTGAAAATAGAGTTTAAGTTCCAGCAAGCTCTTGGAAATACTTTATCATTCCAATGAAAAACTATAGAGGGTATTTCCAATCTACATGTAACTTTAAAAAATTAAATTTGGAGTCACCTTGTATATCTGTTTTCAAAGTACCAGTCATGGAAGATACAGACATTCATCACCAAACATGCTACATAATTTATTTTGGATCACATGGCCTCAATCCTCAGACTATTAAGTTGGAAATCATAGAAGAATTGGGCTGTGGACTACTGAGGAACTTACAAGCATTTCTAAAATACTCATAATATTCCAGGCTGTGGATGTCCTTGTAAAAATGAAAGTATACTTGCTTTCAAGAAACTTATACTCAAGAAGAGAGGATAAGTACATATATAAACATGGTTGGTTCGTTGGTTGTTGTCCCTGGTTTTCCAAGAGGGTCAAAATGACATCACCATGATAAAGTGAAGTTTCAATGTGTCCAGCTGTGGTTGATCTGAACAATATGAACTGGAAATATTCTACCACAGATTGGACACAGATCGTTCAGGTGAATATTTGGAGTGGATGCTCCAAATTTGCACTTCCTATGTTTCATTTGTGCTAACTCAATTGTCCTTTGCTCATAGAGTAAGCACCTTTTCTGATGTGGTCATTCCATGCTGAGCGGTCCTGTGCCAGTGTCTCCCATGTTGCACAATCAAATCCAAAGTTCTTGAGAGAGACCTTGAAAGCTTCCTTGTACTGCTTCTTCTGACCATCATGTGATTGTCTGCCCCATGTAAGTTCTCCATAAAATAGTCTTTTTGGCAAATGTATATTCTGCATTCAAACAACATGGCCAGCCCATCAGAGCAGCACTCTCTGAAGCATAGTTTGAATGTTTTTGGCAGTTCAGCTTGAGCAAGGACGTCAGTGTATGGTACCTTATCCTGCCAGGTGATCCTCAAATCTTCCTAAGATAGTTAGAATGAAAGCAATTCAGTTTCCTGGCATGGCACTGGGAGACTGTCCATGTTTCACAGGCATACAACAATAAGGTCAGCACAACAGTTCTGTAGAACTTCAGTTTGGTAGTCAATCTAATACCTCTTCTCTCCCAGACTTTTCTTTGGAGCCTCCCAAACACTGAGCAAGATCTGGCAATGTGTGCAACAACTTCATTGTCAATGTGTACATCCCTGGAAATTGAAGGTAATTGAACTTATCCACAGCATTCAAAATTCCCCCATTTGTTATAACTGGTGGTTCCACGTATGGATGGTGCTGTGGTGACTGATGGAGCACCTGTGTTTTCTTGGTGTTAATTATTAGGACAAAATTAGCATAGACAGCAGAGAATTGATCCATACTTTGCTGCATCTCAGCTTCAGAGGCTACATTGAATGCACAATCATCTGCAAACAGAAAATCATGCACCAACACTCCCTCCACTTTGGTCTTGACTTGTAACCTTTACAAATTGAAGAATTTACCATCAGTGTGATAGCTGGCCTTGATGCTGTGTTTATCCTCATTGAACCATTTGACAACATGTCTGAAAACATCATGCTGAAAAGCATGGGAGCAAGCACAGAGCCTTGTTTCACTCCATTGGTGACTGGGAAGGTATAATGTAGAGAAAATTAACAGTTTTGTATGAGAATATACTGGCAGGTGTGGAGAATCATGAAAAGATTAATGACGAAAGTTATTTTTGAGGTTAATCTTAAATGGATTCCAAAATGTACTAAAATATAGATTTTTGAAGGATTGGAAACAGCAGAAAGAATTAGATAATGTGAGGAAAATATCAAATACTGTAGCCCTCTATATTGCTATAAATCAGAATAACTCATAAATAGTACTTTAAAGAATGCTAATCATGTATCACTTGTTCCTCACAATAATCCTGTGAATTCGGTGTTCTAATTATTTTTTATTCATGTTTCATAGGTAAGAAAACTGAGGTTGATATAGCTTAAGTACCTTGCTTAAGGTCCAGGAGATAGTCAGTATTTAATTCAAGTACTCTTAACTCTACATTCAGCATTCTATCTACTATAATAACTACCTAGGAAGGGGGAAAGGAACAAAGTATGACAAATAAATAACGAAATGTAAGTCCAAAGAGTAACCATTTTCAGTTTCTTACATGTTCACTTGAGAGAATCAAGAAGAATTGCCTTTGCTCATGATCTAAGCAATCATATGTTTACTATGGTACATTTTCCATCTACTATGGGAAAATAATTTTGTTTAGGGTACAGTAAGGCAAACCTACCCACAAGAACCTTGTGGTACAATTAGGGGAATATAATTTGCATATATGAAAAGATAATTAACAACATGAGAGTGTATAGAAAGTAATTAATGACTGGTTTAGTCAGTGGTGTGACCATTGAGAGGAGGGAGAGGTGTCCGTGGATGGGGGTAGCTAAAGAAGTCTTCCTGGGAGAGGTGTTTTTGGCATGCATGAGAGACATTGTCCCTTTCTGGTGCTTTGTTTATTGGGATAATGAACCATGGCACATTATGCTCTGCTTTTACTCAAGAAATTATATATTGTGAAAGACATTTCTGATTTTGTGGCAAAATCTCAATAGAAAACTTAAATTGTTATCGATAATCTCTCTTGATTTGAGACAAACAGTGTTACTGCCCAATGGTAGAAACACTATTGGTTTTGCATGGCTAGTCAGGTTGAACATCCATTGAAATGAACATTCTTCAGACAGATCTGCTATCTGTCGGTATGTAAACCCAGCTTTATTTCATCTCTCCTTAAACTGAATCCCTATGACTTTTGAGGATCCTGCCCCAAAGAGTCAGTATGAAATAGTGAAGAGTACATTGGTGTTAGAATCATAGAACTTGGGTTTGAACCTAGCCTTTGTTACTTCTCATTCTGTGACCTTGAATAAACCACTTAATAGGCATACCACTACTCTTGCATGGACAGAGTGACAGGGGGAGTGGTAAAAAAAAAAAAGGTAATCTCTAAGGTTCTTTCTAATTCTGAAGTTTGAAAAAAAATCGATAACGTATTTTTTCCTGGTATGACACAGAAACATGGCCCCCAAGGTCAGAGGAGGTATAATCTGGGAGAGAAAAAGAAGAGAACACCATAATTGTGTTGTTTTTATTTTATGTAAAGGAAAATTTTGTCAGTGGTAGAGGGATTGAGAGACAAGAAAAATTTGGAAAAAGGCCTGGAGCGAAATATGAAAAAAACTTAATCACTATGCATACTACTAGGTCCTAATAAATGATTTTATACTTTCTGTTCTTTTCTTTCTTTATCCTAGATTTCTAAATTGGTTTTATTCACTATTCTGTTCAGAAGGCAGCTGCCTGAATCACATTCCCCACAGACGGTTTTTTTTTTTTGCCAGACTGAATGACAGCGTGTTTAGCAGCTGAAAATGTCATTGCTGCCACAGCTTCTTTTTGTCTGTAAGGGATCTTTCCTGGTGTGGATTTTGCTTTTCATCTCATTTGGGTAGTCAGACTGAGAAAAAAATAACAAATAGAGTCTTGCTTCCCTATTGTTTTAGGGATGGGCAGCTCCCCAAATTGGAGTCCTGCCTTCAAACAAGGAAAACCAGCCTTCTTGATTCTATCTTGGTCGTGGTGCCTGAGGACTCTCTGTGAGCACTGTCTAAATCCATTTTGGTCATTATTTTAGAGGGCACTGAGGTGAAGGGTTAGGATGGCAGTGACTCAAACAAAATGAATATCTTAATGAAAAGGATTTACATATATCATACTTGTATAAGTTTGGCTATATTTTTGTAGATATGCTTTGCTCCATATGTTTGCTTCATCAGAGCATAGTTTTGGAAATGGAGGGGACCTTTGAAGCCCATTTTCTCATTTTACAGTTGAGGAAAGTAAGTCAGATGGGCTAAATAAGTTGCCTACACCCTCATAGGGACTTCTAGATCCAGGATACGAATTCTATTCTCAGTGACACTCTGCTTCCCATAATCATCAAGCTGATGTCTTGTGTTAGAAATAATAAAGTGCTTTTCAATTTGGAAAGTGTTTCATGGTTGTGCTCAAATAATCCCTGGGTTTGTCTTGCCTGCCTTCTTTATTATATGCTGCTGAGAAAAAAAATATACATTGTTATATTAATAGCTAAATATTAATTTGTGATCCAGGCTTTTCTGCTCTATTTTCTCATTGACGTATTGCTCTTATTAGAGTCATTGTCTGAATGATATGACTGACTGATAAGATTACTCCTGGCCCTCAGGGAAAATTTCTTGGGGGCCAGCCATCCTCTGGGTGGGTACAAGACCTAACCTCTGTTTAGAGTATAAAAAGAATCCTGTCTGGGTGAGTCTTTACCATGGAGAAAGGAGCCCCTTTCCTTGTACCCCTCCATTAGAGTTTAAGTTGACCCAGCTCTGAAGGAGAAAACCAACCAGAGATATCTGGATTGGGATGGATTTCCCTGTCCAGATTGCTGGAGGCTCTTGAGTCTCTTTGTCAAGCCACATTCTCAGCAGGAGGAGTGGAAGACTTCCAGTTCATTAAATATACACAAGTCAGAGTTCATTTTCACTTGTCGGTAGCATTCCCTTTCAGATAGTTATTTAAGGTTCTCAGGGTAACCACTGACCATCATTTTGTTGATTACTGACAAACTTAATTAATAACTTGGGTATTAATTATCCAGAAACTCTGTTTCTTGGGGCTTTTATTTCATCACACTGCTTTGACAAGACTTGAAGGAATGAAGGGAAGAACTAAAATGAGGCATTATGAAACCAGGAAAAATCTAGTCAGTCTTCTATTTCTCTTGGGCTTTGAGGTTTCTCCACTTTCAGTGGCCTGTGGACTCTTGGAAGCCTCTGGGCCCCTTGGTGTCTGGTCTTCCACCTGCTGCAGGTGGATTTGGGTGACCTCTTTGGATTTTGAGCCTAGACTGGGAGAGAGAAAGTTCTCGGGTCTATAAGCAGTTGAGTTTGCTTAAAGTTTACTTTGGCTAAAGTTTTTTTTAAACTTAGGTTCATCAGGGTTTTATCTAGGTGCCCTTCCCCCCAATAATAGTATGTGAACTTAGATGGGAAAAAATATACCTTTATTTTCACTAAAATCTAACTGAAATGTAGCGTATTATTCAATTATTAAAAAAAAATTCTGAGAAGGGGTCCACTGGCTTTACCAGACTACCAAAAAGATCCATGACACAAAGAAGATGAAGAAAACTGCTTTAGCATAAGATGCTGCTGCTAAATGGGCATTAATATTTTCTGCTTGGCCAAAGATTCCTAACCTGAAACCCACAGACCTCAGTGAATGAATTTCAGGGGGTACATGAACTTGGACTGGAAAAAAAAAGCCTATCATTACTTTTATTAACATTGGGCTTTGTTTGTCACCCCCTACGTTTTATTTTATGCAATTAAAAATTTTATTCTGAGAGGAATCTCTAGACTTTACCACATTGCTAGAAAGGTTCTGACCCCCCAAAAATGTAACATGAAATATTTTCCAGCATAGTTCATAGTACTCTATCAATTTTAAACACATAATATATATTTATTGATTTGAAGAAGATCCCCTAAAAGGACCCAAAATGAACCACAAATAGAAAGTATTTTGAAAAAGATCTGGGGTTTTTTATTGGATTGCAAGCTCAATATAAATCAACCGTAGATTCTTCCCATCTCACAACAGGAAAGCATGAGAAACTCTTACTGTGGAACGTCCTCTGTGCTCATTACAGATCATTGCTCACTTGTAAATTATAGATTTAGAAAATTATTTAAAAAGTTGTATAAGGTATAAATGTGCCTGCAGGTAGCATGTGTCAGAGGCAGGTGACCATGCCAGAAAGTCGCTCAAAAGCTTGGACTAATAAAACTTAAGCCATTTTAGGCTGCTTTTTTTTTTCTAAGAGAATAACAAGGACCTGGGAGGTAGCAGTCCTGTTTTATGGCTTTCCCTACTCAGATCATATATGGAACAAAAGTTTAAATCTGGATACTACATTTTAGGGATGATAGTGATAAGCTGCCAAACAAAGGAGTGTTATCAAGACTGAAGACTTTCAAGATCATGTCATAGATATGTTAGGCGTTGTACTGAGGCTGCCCTTGTGCTTTAAGACTTGTATTATAGGAAAGTTGATCATTTAGAAACACCTGGGGAGGGAAAAGTATAACAACTGCTTCAAGTATGTGAAGAGGGATCACACAGAAAGGGGTCTGACACGAAAGGGTGCAGGTAGGAAAAATGTGTAGGAAGTTCTAGACAAGTAGCCTTAGACCTGATTTCAGGAAAAAAACAAAAAAAAAATAGTCAGCAAGACAAAACAAGAAGAAGCTTAACAGTTAGAGACATACGTTTAATGGATTACTTTGGGAGTTCACGAGTTCTAAAATCAACCAACAACTATTTAACAAGCAATTACTTTATGTAAGGGTATCAACGAGGACCTCACACAAGAGGGTCTGCTGTATGGGTTCTTAGACCTGCTTTTCTAAAAGGAAAGCACCTTTTGAGGGGTCAACAATCACTTTATTCAAGCACATATACCATTCACTTAGTTCAGGGGTAAATGTCAGTACACTGAACTTCAGAGAAAAACAGAGGGCTTCCAACTGCCTAACTGTTAAGTAATACATACGTCACAGATCAACAGACAGATCCAACTGTCTAACTATACGTACATAGTTACCAGCCAGAGAAGCCCCAACATCTGGGTTTTCAAAGCCAGGGGGTTCCTTAGTTGCTACCCAGAGTCTTATCAGGCCAAATAAACACTTCCATTGAGTAAGCTGCAAACTAAAACTTCACCTCAGAGTATTTATATACTTTTCAGAGCCAGAGGGCATCACAACCCTTGAGAACCAGTGTCTCATTGGAAAATTAACAAAAGGTTGGGCCTCACTTATCAAGTCCAGTTAGATGTTCTAAAATTGGCAGGCCCACTAGTGAGTGGGGAAGATCTTTAACTCTCTGATTAACATTGCAAGAAGGCTTTGTGGTAGGTTCTTTCTCCCCACAGGTCTTCCAACAAAAGCTGGTTGGCCACTTGTTGGGTGGGTTGAGATTCTTGTGCAAGTACTGATTGGACTACCAGGTCTTTGAGTTTATCTCTATCTTTGAGATTCTGCGATTTTAAAGGATGGGCTTTTTTTTTTCCAGGAAACAGAATGAAGTAATTGAAGTTGGCGCACAATTTCTGAAATTCAACTCAGTGTTATCGTCTACTGATTTTGATGGTGTTATGAAGTTCAGCTACTTATGATCTTCTACTGCTCTCTACCATGAGATTTTAAAAATTATGTTTGAGTTGCTTCTTGAAACAACTGATCTTTTTCACAGAAAAATTCTTCTGATGATGATGTAAAGTTATATGTGATGGAATAAAGCTATCTTTAAGAAATCAAGGGCAGATCGAGATAAATGCAAGCAGCATTTGGAGTCCTTCAAGACTTTATTGACAATAAAAATGATAGGTACCTGTTTTCTTGTCCTAATTCCTCATGACTCCTCTTCCTATTGCTGTGATTTTTATGAACTGAGGAAATGTTTTTTAAAAAGCATGAATTTGTATGTATGTACAAATGCATAAGGGGGACATATACATAATACTTCATGACCATGCCTTTTTACTGTTGATTATTGGTTATTTCCCTAAGACAGTACCTTTCTCAGTGTAAAAGGCAACTATAGGGCATGTTCATTCGTGTGAAGAGAGTTTTATAGAACATCTAATTCGACCAAAACACCAACTGTTGGGCTTTAGCCAAGTGTGTAACACTCATCTGTGCCTGATTCAGTTATTTTTGTTCAGATTAATTAATTCTTCACTTAACTGTATGAAACTGTATCCTGTTGGAAATTTATTCTCCATAATTTTGTTTTTAAATTGTTTTTAAATTTAGCTGTCTTTTTATTTTAAATCTATTTTTAACTCTTTGGTTTTGAAATTGTTGATGATTGTGAGAAAAATTTAAGATGGAAAAATAGGAAAAGACAGAGAGAGAAAGAGTTAGAGAGAGACAGAGACATAAAGAAATTCTGAAGTTGGAGATCAACAGTTGGTAGCACCACACTGGTTTTCTCAGGACAACTGTGAAGTATCTCTTCACAATGCCTGGCACATAGCTGCATACAAAAGATATGCTTATTTACTGATTACATATTTTCAAGAATGTGTAAAGTCATCTATATATTAAGTAATTAAAGAAGAGGTAGCATCGCTCAAATGGCTGTCCAAGGGCAAGATAGACTAGACAAGCTCTGAAAGTTCCTTTTTGCCCTGATAACAAGATATATTAAAAAAACATGATAAAGTCCTATTGACTTTGTAGAAGTCTAACTGCTATTAGTAATTATAAGAAAATATATAGTGTTGATATCACATTGTTGATTCATTTTTGTTTCTATCATGCAGCTGCTGTTGGATCAGTGAGGTTTATTACCCAGTGAATAGTTAGCTTAATTACGAAAATTATCAAAATAATGTTTTCCCTGGGGAATGTTCAAATAATAAGAATTTTCTCTTCTTCCTTGAATAGAGTTACTCAGGGTTCTATGCATTGTTGAAAATAAAATTGTAGAACTATTTTAAAATCAGTAACTTCCTAAAAAAACTTAATGGAAACACTGGCAAGCTACTAGTTTCCTGCCTAGTAGTTTGCATAGAACATGGGAGAATTGTGGAAAGAATTCTAAGGTGAGAGCTAGGATCTTTGGTTTGAGTTTAATCTCTGATTCATGTGTACATGTGTACCTGGATGTATATATGTGTGTGTATGTGTGTGTGCATCTCTATTACATGGTGTTCTCCCCACACACACATACACATATGCTTTATTGGCCTCATGGTCCACATTAAAGCACATCCCTGAGTATAGGAATTTCTGGAAAATGTGATAATATCATAACCAAGAGCTTTATTTTTATGTGACACAGCAAGCAAGCAAAACCAAAGCATATACACATAAATATAGAAAGAGGCTTGCTCTAACATGCAAGAGAGTCACCATAGATTGAGTGGGGGAGATGTTGCAGGGAGGGAACATGTTCAAATTTTGGGTTTGGGTGGCAAAATTACATACCCTAAGAATGGACTTGGTTGAGAACAGGATATTGGTTCCAAATGTAGAAGTGGTCATAGCTAATTAGACTCATATGTGGTGGAAAAGTTCTTGAAGTAACTTGTTGATTCTAGGATTGGGTAAAGCTCAGGTAGTGCAAGTTTCTTTTTGATACCACAAAATATCAAGGAACATCTAGCCTTGACTATTTAAGTGGCAATTCAAAGCCCTTGTAGCAGGTCACTAGTTCATCCAATCAAAAAGCTGCAAGCCTTATCTGCCTGTTACCGAACTAACAGTTCACAAGTATAAGTTATTTGTTTCTTCTTTGTTATCATGGACATTAGGACCACTTAGCCTAATTGACTCCATAATGGAATTCTAAAATTATAAATATAAAATCAAACATCAGCTATAATACCAAAAGAGAAAGTTTACCCCATTATAAATAAACATATCAATAATATACAGTATGGTTATTATACAATAAGTTAATAGTGAGGCAGGTACTACCTCATTTCTTGTTTTCTTGATATTAGTCTTCAGGAACACTTCACCTTTGGAGGTCAAATCTAGAGATTACATGCAGCACTTGTTTTGGGAGTTTCTTTACTTATTTTCTTTTATTATGAACTTGGAAATCCTCAATTAATATGAAAATTTCCCTACATGTAATAGAAAAAGAACCAAGCAGAAAACAAGGAATAAGCTTTTGCATTTTAAGTATATTTTGAATATAACATTGTTATATTTTTAATTTATTTATATTTTATTTAATCAAATATATATTTATATAATCAAAAATTATATTTTGAATACAACATGGTTATATTCAAACATTTAAACATGGTAGTTTCAATATTTCCTTTTCTGTTTGTATCTCTTTCTGAAGCTCTTTCTCCTTTCTTCTGAAATATTTTTAAAGAATTAATTGACAGCGTTTCTTTCTTTTCTATATTTAATAGCACTAGCACCATTTTCCAATTTTCCCCAAAGGTCCTCTCTTTCCTTTTTTAAAAAAGAGAGACCTCCTTACTTGTAACAAATAAGAATATGTATATGCCAAAAATGTACAGCACTTGTCATTCTGCACATCTGGTCCATCATGCCTCTACAAAGATGTAAACCTGGTTGAACAAATTAGATTAAAAAAAAAAACCCCAAAATTTCACTTTTCTGAATTTCCAAGCACAGTTATAAATATAAATATAAATATTTCCACATAGAAAGAATAAAGAAAGGATGACTAAATGCAAATCCACAACTGTCAGTAGAGAGTCATTTTTTTAAAAATATAAAAAATTCAGATCATTAGTTCCAAAAATATCCCATTTTTTTATATTTTCCCTTTCAGCCTCCTTCCATTCTGTTTATTTAAAAATACTTCATTTTCATTTATTAAAACAAAAAAACTGGATATATATTTAAGTCTACTCAGTCTCTCAATATTCTCCCCACAAAAATATACATTTAAAAAAAATATTCTCTTGAAACAAGTTAGCTTACTCAAGCATAACAAATGCAGGTATTTACAATGTTCAAAATTGTATCTCATTCTTGCTCTGAGTCCATCCCTTCTCTGTTAATACTTCAGTATTGAGTTGTGGTTAGTTATTATATGCATAAAACTTCTTAAAGTTCTTCAGAATTGTATCTTTGAAACATTATGGTCAATGCATAAATCGCATCTTCTGGTTAATTTTACTCTGAATTAGTTTACAGAAATTCTTCCCAGGTATTTTTTTATGAAATTGATTCCTTTTGTTTTTTTTTTGTGGAGAAATGACTTTCATTCTACACAATGCAATATTTTTATCATTCAATTAATCAAAATCCCCATAATTCCTAGTTCTTTCTTAAACTGAAAAGTATTGCTCCAAATATTTGATATGAACATATATAAGAATATATGTATAGAGAGACATATGTTTGTATATGCATATGGATATATGTGTGTTCCTGCATGTGTGTGTGTGTGTGTGTGTGTGTGTGTTTCTCCTTATCCTGTTTTTCTTGGGATATATTCCAAGTAGGGATATTTTTGGTTAGTGGGAATGAACATTACTTTGTGGATATAGTTCCTAAATTCCAGAACTAGGACCTTCCCACAAACACTCACAAGTCTAGCTGTCTCCTTGCCTGTGTCCTTTCTCTCTCCACCCCAACTGTTCTCACTTACTTCCTCTCAGTACCACTCTACCCTTCTTGTGCTACCCATTCAGCAACCTCCCCCCACCACATATGACTTAGGCTTCCATGTGATTTATATATGTTACATGGGCCTGAATGGAAAAGACTTTCCTATTTAAGTTATCATGATGTATGATTAGTTATGCTTATAGAGTTCCTAATATAGAATAAGCCCAACATTACTTCTACAAATCCCACCAGTTCATACTATGTGATCTTTGTAATGTATTGCTATATTTATTTTGCTAATATTTTACTTAAAATTTGCATTGATATTCATTAAGGAAACTGATCTATAGTTTTCTTTTTTCCCTTTTTTATGATGAAAGACATATTTGAGTCTCAGAAGGAATTTGGTAGGATTCCTTCTTTACCTACTCTATCGTACACATTAAACAATATTGGAATTTATTGTTTTTTAAATAATTGGTAAAAATCACTTGTAGATGCATCTGGTCCTGGACATTTTTTTTCTTAAAGAATTTATAAATGGTTTAATTTCTTTTTCTTTTTTTTCAAACATTAATTTATTTGTTTTTAGTTTTCAACATTCTCTTCTATAAGTTTTAAATTTTCTCTCCCCCCACCTCAAAACAACATGCAATCTTATATAGGCTCTACATATACATTCTTATTGAATACATTTACATGCTAGATATTTTGCATAGAGGAATTATGAGTGGGAGAAACCATGAGAAAAACAAAACAAAACAAAATGAAACATAACAAAAAAGAAAATAGTCTATTTCATTATGTGTTCTGACTTCATAGTTATTTCTGTGGATGTAGATGGCATTTTGTATTATGAGGTTTTAACCCTTTAGAGAAGGCCTAATTCTATTAAACCAGTCCTTGAACACTGTGTTACTATGTATAATGTTCTCCTGGTTCTGTTCAGTTCCCTCAGCATTAGTTCATATAAGTCTTTCCAAGTTTTCCCAAAGTTACCTGCTCAACATTTGTTATAGCACAGTAGTATTCGATTACATTCATATACCACAACTTGTTTAGTCATTCCCCAATTGATGGATCCCCTCAATTTCCAATTCTTGATCACCCACAAAAAGAACTGCTATGAATATTTTGGTACATGTGAGTCCTTTTCTCATCTTTATGATCTCTTTATACAGCTCTAGAAGGATTATTGTTGGATCAAAGGGTATGTACTTTTTGTAGATCTTTGGGAATAGTTCCAAATTGCTCTCCAGAATGGTTGGATCAGCTCACAAGTCCATCAACAATGAGTGTTCCAACTTTACCACATCTTCTCTAACATTTATCATTTTCCTATTTTGTTATGTTAGTCATCCTAAAAGGTGTGATGTGCAACCTCAGAGTTGTTTTGATTTGCATCTCTCTAATCAATAGTGATTTATAGCATGTTTTTCATGAGACTATAGATAGCTTTAATTTCTTCTGAAAATGGAC
Organism: Potorous gilbertii; assembly: GCA_028658325.1. Lineage (NCBI taxonomy): Eukaryota > Metazoa > Chordata > Mammalia > Diprotodontia > Potoroidae > Potorous > Potorous gilbertii. The sequence goes on along the minus strand of CM053769.1, from coordinate 168,555,856 downwards.
TGATCATATTTTTTGATCATTTATCACTTGGGGAATGACTTGTGTTCTTTTAATTTGACTCAATTCTTTATATATTTTAGAAATTAGGCCTTTATCAGGGACACTAGTTATAAAAATTCTTTCCCAGTTTTCTGCTTCCCTCCTAATATTGGTTGCATTGATTTTGTTTATACAAAACCTTTTCAGTTTAATGTAATCAAAACTATCCATTTTGCATTTCATGATGTTCTCTATTTCTTGTTTGGTCACAAATTCCTCCATTCTCTATAAATCTGACAGATAAACTATTCTTTGCTCCTCTAATTTGTTTATATTATGAGTCTTTTTCCTTGATCATGTGCCCATTTGGACTTTATTCTTGTATACAGTGTCTTTGTCCAGTTTCTGCCACACTGTTTTCCAGTTATCCCAGCAGTTTTGGTCAAGCAACATGTTCTTATCCCAGAAGCTGGGGTTCTTGAGTTTATCAAACAGTAGACTGCTATATTCATTGACTACTGGGTCTTGTGTACCTAATCTATTCCATCTATCTGCCCCTCTATTTCTCAGCCATTACCAAGTTCTTTTGATGATTCCTACTTTAAAATACAATTTAAGATCTAGTATAGCTAGGTCATTTCCCCTAGCATTTCTTTTCATTAATTCCCCTGATATTCTGTACCATTTGTTCTTCCATATGAGTTTTGATATTATTTTTTCTAGCTCTATAAAGTAATGTTTTGGTAGTTTGATTGGCATGTCACTGAATAAGTAAATTAATTTAGGTAGAATTGTCACTTTTTATATTAGCTCAGTCTACCTCTAAACCTCTTATTTTTTCCAGTTATCTACATCTGACTTTATTTGTGTAAAAAGTATTTTGTAATTGTATTCATATAACCTGTGTTTCTTTTGGCAGGTAGACTCACAAATATTTTGTAATGTCTACAGCAAATTTAAATGGAATTTCTCTTTCTATATCCTGCTGTTGAGCTTTGTTAGTAATATATAGAAATGCAGATGATTTATGTAGGTTTATTTTGTATCCTGAAAATTTGCCAAAGTTGTTTATTATTTCAAGTAGTATAATTGTGCTCTCTGGTTCTTTCTGTAATTCCTTTAACTTCTTTAAGAATTTGGATACTATACCATTTAGTACCATATTTGTTTAGTCATGATATTACTTCATTGTCTATAGTGCCTTTTAGGAGGATATAATTTCCTTCCTCATCTCCCTTGTTTAGATCTTTTTTTTTTGTTTTAATTTTTGCTTTTACATTGTCTGTGATTAGGATTGCTACTCTTGGTTTTTTTTTTACCTCAGCTGAAGCATAATATATTCTACTCCATCCTTTTACCTTTATTATGTGTGTATGTCCTTGTTTCAAATGTGTTTCTTGTAAACAGCATGTTGTAGGGTTATGAGTTTTAATTCATTCTGCTAGCTGCCTCCATTTTATGGAAGAGTTCATCCCATTCACATTCATAGTTATGATTAGTATCTGTGTTTTTCTCTCCATCCTATTCCTCCCCCAGTTCCATTTATGCTTTTATTTCTCCCTTCACTTCTTCAAAAGAGGTTTGCTTTTGACCACTGCCTCCCTTAATTTTCCTCCCTCCTATCAGTCCCCCTCCCTTTTCTTTCCCTTTTCCCTTACTACTTCTTTCCTCCCATCTACTTCCCCCACTCATTTTCTTTTCCTTTTCAGCTCCTACTGCCTTTAGGGCAAGTTATATTTCTGTACTTAAGAGAGTATATTATTCCCACCTTGAACCAAATTGGATGAGGGTAAAGTTCAAACTATGCTTATCTCCTTCCTTTCTTTCCCTCTACTATGTTTTTGTGCCTTTTCATGTGATGTAATTTGCACTTTTATGCCTCCTCCTTTCCTCTTCACTCATTACAATCCCTTTACACCCCTTAATTAGGTTTTTTTATCAAGACTGTTAATTTATACCAACATGCCGTGTCTATGTATATCACTTTTAAATGTCATAATAAATATACTATCCTTAAAATTACAAGTATCATCCTCCAATATAGGGATATAAGCAGTTTTCCCTTATTGAATAATATGCTTCACCTTACCTCTTTTTATACCTCTCTTGAGTCTTATATTGGAAGATCAAGTTTTTCCTTGAGCTCAGGCCTTTTCATCCGGAAGGTCTGGAAGTCCCTTATTTCATTGAATATTCATCTGCTTGCACAAAGGGTTATGCTGTTTTGCCAGATAGTTGATGCTTAGATATAGTCTGAGCTCCTTTGTCTTATGAAATATCATATTCCAATTTCTTCAGTCTTTTAATGTAGAAGCTGCAAGGTGCTATGTGGTTCTGACTGTAGTTGCATGATATTTGAATTGTTTCCTTCTGGCTGCTTGCAGTATATTTTCTACTTGACTTCATAGTTCTGGAATTTGACTACAATATTCCTTGGAGTTTTCAATTTGGGATCTCTTTCAGGAGGTGATTTGTGGATTCTTTTAATGATTATTTTATGCTCTGGTCCTAGGAACTTGGAACAATTTTCCTTGCTGATTTCTTGGAAGATTCGTTCAGGCTCTGTTTCATCATGACTTTCTGGTAGACCAATAATTCTTAGAATATCTCTCCTGGATCTAGTTTCAAGGTCAGTTTTATTTCAATGAGATTTCAAGTTTTATTCTATTTTTTTTCATTCATTAGATCTTGTTTTACTGATTCTTCATGTCTCATAGAATCATTAGCTTCTACTTGTCCAATTCTAATTTTTAACAAATTGTTTTCTTCACTTAGCTTTTGTATCTCCTCATCCATTTGACCAATTTTACTTTTTAAAGATTGGTTTCCTTCAGTGAACTTTTTTTTTCTGTTTTGTTCATTTCATTTTTAAAAGAATTGGTCAAGTTTTCTTCTGCCTCTCTCATTTGGCTTCTAAAATTCTCTTTGAGCTCTTCCAAGAAAGCTTTTTTGGGCATGAGACCAGTTAATATTCCTTTTTGACATTTCAGATGTGAGTATAGTGTCAGTGTTGTCCTCTTCTTAATTTGTATTTTGGTCTTCTCTTTCCCCATAGTAAGATTCTATGATCTTTGCTTTTTTAGTTTGCTCCTTGTTCATTGGGATCACCTTTTTTCTGGCTTTTAAAGTGGATCTTTGCTTCTGGGGCACAGGTACTCTGTCCCATACTTCTTGTGCTTGTGACTGTGGACCTAGTTACTGACTTTGTGTGCTGTGGCCTCTGGTTCTTTCAGCTAGAAGCTATATAATGTTGCAACTTACCTGCCACTATGCTGGATCTAGCTTGTGTGTGCCAAGATTTGAGGTCAAGTGAAGCCTTTTTTGAATATTTCTGGAGTTACACAGACCCACAGTCTGAGATATGGTACAGGCATGGTCTGACCACTGGAAGTTTCTTCCTCCCCTAGGACTGTGCTAGAACACAGGTGACTGGTGGACAATGGTCATTGCTTGTTTCTGCTGATTCCACTGATTATGTGAAGGCATGCCTGGGTTCCTAGTGTTGGTACTTGCTGACTCCACACCCCTGGGGCTCAGGATCTCCTCTGGTCTGGTGAGGTGGGGCTTGCTGGATGACTCTGGGCCTGCCCTGGTCCCCTTTAGCCCCAGCAGGAGGGACTCTTCCAGGCTATCTCCCTACCCTCTCAAATTAGAAGACTGCTCCACTGGCCCCACTATTCCAGGATTTTTCCTGAGGTAACATTCTCTGGCTGTTTCAAGGTCAATAATCAGTGATGAGAGCACTTACAGTCTATTCTACCATCTTGGCTCCCAGAAGTTCAAGTAGGTGACTTTCAAACTTTATAGCCCCATGAGTAGCTGTTGCAGCTGCCATGGGGCTTCTTATCCAGCTACACCAGAATCCCATCTTGTGCTGATAATTTTGGGAATCATCACTGCCCTGGTGATTCAATCTGCCAGGACTGATTCCTGCTTCTCTATGGTTAGGTTTAGACCCATGGGAGCTCCCAGTCTGGTGCCATAGTTCCTTCTCATCAATATTCTGGATTCTCTGCCATATTCTGTCTCCTAGTGGATTCTATTACTCTCAAATGTGTTTACATTCACTTTTTAAAGGTAAATGCAGAAATATATGGGAAAGCTCAGGTGAGTCCCTCCTTTCACTCTGCCATCTTGGCTCTGCCCCTAATTTCTTTTTTCTAAAAGAGGGTAATTTAAGTATTTTATTTCCACTTTTTTATGTAGGCAGTCTATTTTTTTTTTTTTTGGAAATAGTAGTCTATTTCATTTAGATTGTCAGTTTTATTTTACATATACTTGGACAAAATAGCTCCTAATAATTGCTTTAGTTTCATCTTTATTGATTATGTAGTCACCATTTACATTTTTGATGTTAGCCTCTTGGATTTTTCTTTCTTGTTTTCTTTTTTATTACTTTTCTTTTTTAATTAGTTACTTTTCATTTTCAACATTCACTTCCACAAGATTTTGGGTTCCAATTTTTCTCCCCATCTCTCCCTTCTCACCCCAAGGTAGCATGCATTCTGATTACCTCTTATCCCCGTCTGCCCTCTCTTCTATCACACTCCTCCCTTCTCTTCTCCCCATCCCCTCTATTTTCTCGTATGACAAGATAGATTTCTATATTCTATTGTCTGTATATCTTATTTCCCAGTTGCATGTAAAAACAATTTTTAAATTTCATTTGTAAAGCTTTGAGTTCCAGCTTCTCTCCCTTCCTCCCTCCCCACCCATCCCCACTGAGAAGGTAAGCAATTTGATATAGGCAATACATGTATAGTTATGCAAAACACTTCCATAACGGTCATATTGTGAAAGTCCGACCATCTTATCCTCCCGCGTTTATGCTATTCTCTCTTTTGAGCCTATTCCTCCTCAAAAGTGTTTACTTCATTCAGGGGAATATGGTGGAGTAGAAAGACTCACATATGCTAGCTCCAAACCCACAGACATGGATCTCCTGTAAAAGAACTCCCAACAAATTCTGGAACAGTGGAATCCACACAGCAACACAGTGAAGGAGATTTCCGTTCCAGAGAGCCCTGAAAAACCAGTCCCAAAGGTCTGTCGCACACCAGATGGTAGTGGAGCCCAGCCCTGCCCCAGCCATGCAGCATGCAGAGGAGTGAGCAGATCCGAGCAGGCTTCAGGGATTGAGTCTCCAGCAGCCACGAAGGTCCCTCCACCCACAGACATACAGCTCAGTGAGAGAGACATCTGAACAGTCTGAGAGGGGAGAGGAGTATCTTCATGACTTGGGCCCCCTCGGGAGGCAGGGGCAGAGGCAACAGGAGAGGCAGTGGGCTGCTAGAGGCTCCCAGAGCAGGCAGGAGCTCCATTACAGAAGGATTCTGCATAAAACTCCTGAGGAAACTGAACCTGGGAGGAGGCCCTGCCCCGACCTGAGAACCTGATTTAATATTACCCTGAACAGCAGCTAGGCAGGCTGCCAAAAGCCCTGAGGCTGGGGAGCAGAATTTGAATCTCAGACACCAAGCACTAGCTGGGCAGATCTGGAGGCAAGGTGGGGTGGAGAGGGAACTCAAAAGTCAAGTAACTTGCTGGGAAAATTCCCAGAAAAGGGAAAAAAAATAACACCATAGAAGGTTACTTTCTTGAGAACCAGATGTTAGCCCCTTTCCTTTCTGAGGAGGAGGAACAATGCTTACCATCAGATAAAGACATAGGAGTCAAGGCCTCTGTATCCCAAACATCTGAAATAGATATCCCATGGGCTCAGGCCATGGAAGAGCTCAAAATGGACTTTGAAAATCAAGTTAGACAGGTGGAGGAAAAACTGGGAAAAGAAATGAGAGAGATGCAAGAAAAGCATGAAAAACGGGTCAATACCTTAATAAAGGAGACCCAAAAAAATGGTGGAGAAAATAACACCTTGAAAAATAGGCTAACTCAATTGGCAAAAGAGGTTCAAAAAGCCAATGAGGAAAAGAATGCTTTCAAAAGCAGAATTAGACAAGTGGAAAAAGA
>CM053769.1:168490074-168544185 GCA_028658325.1 Potorous gilbertii | reverse complement strand
CACTTGCATATTTCTGACAATGGTTTTGATATAGATTTGAATTAAAAAAACTGGTTTCACCAATAATATATACATATGTATATGCATATGTATGTACATATATTCCAATAGGAGTAATCCAGTCTTTTTATTGACTTTTCCATTACACACACACACACACACACACACACACACACACACACACACATCCATATCTTCATCTACATACCAATGGTTATGCTATTAAATTTCTACTAAAATAATACTCAATGTTCTTCCAAATTCAAGAAATCTACACCACATTTTAGAAGAATCAGTAATAATTTGACCAGCTGCCAAATACCTCTGCATATCTTTACTTGTTTTCTGAGAATGTTATACTATTTTTGTAATAGTTTGACAATTTTTAATATTATTTTTCATTTTCCATCATGTATTCCTTTGGGCTTTGGTGTGACTGATCCAAAAATAAGCCTCTAGGTGCCTTATTTCCCTACATCAACATCTATTGCATCATTGCCAATAGGCATCAAAAGGTACTTTTTAAGAGTTATAAGTTTTTGATATTTCTGAAGTAATACTAATTTTTAAATGTTGAATTCACAAAAGAGCAGTGAAACGCATGTGTGTCTTGAAATCTAGCACTTAAATTTTAGAGAATTAAGTAAATATGGGAAAACCTGCTCAAGTCATTTTTATCTGGTCACTATTAGACAGTTGAGCCAAAATAATGTCAGTAGAAGCAGACACATAACCTCAACTGTCATTAAATGAAATCAACTCAAAGTTATAATTTGTACTGAGTAATTTGTTCACACAGTAAATGTCAGACTGAAGAGTTTGAAGATGCAGTAGTGAAATATGGAGGATATTTTGATTAGGAGAATGACATGATCAGATCAGTAATTTAGAAATATCAATTTGACAGCTATATGGAAGATGATTATGGAGGAGAGAGACTGAAGGACTACAAATAAAATGAGAGTATTACAACATTCTGGGCAAGAGAAGTTGATATCCTAAAGTTGGGTGGAAGCCTTGTAAATGCAGAGGGCACGAACATGAGTCATGCTTTAAAGATAGGGCAAATAAGACTTGGCAATGGATTGGATAGTGAAATTGAGGGGCAGAAAGAGGTCTAGGATAAATCCAAGTTTATCAGTGTGGGTGAATGAAAAATCAATGCTATCATAAGAAATAGGGATGTTTGTAGGAAATATGGATTAGATAACTGTCAAACCTAATATTGCATAATTTCAATAAAGGCAAAAAATAGATACTAGACTATGGCCAAAGGTAAAGGACATTCAATCCTGAGAGTTGATCAAAGAAGATATTTGTGGATTCTTAAGTTATTTTAATTTGGTGTAGTAGAAAGGTGTTTTTCCCCTTCTTTTGAGTAGTGTTTTATTTTTCCCCAGCTACACATCAAGAACATCTTTAGCATTCATTTCACAAGATTTTAAGTTCCAAATTTTCTTCCTCTCTCACTCCCCTCCCCTCTTCTCAAAATGGCAGTTAGTAAGATATAGTTTCCTTCATTATCTCCTTTAATTAGGTCCATTTTGTTTTACTTTGTGGTACTCTGCTTCAAGAGTGTTTCTTGCAAGCAGTGTATTTTAGGATTCTGTGTTTTTCTTTAATTTACTCGGCTATCTGCTTCCATTTTATGGGAACTTTCATCCCATTCACATTCACAGTTATGATCACTATCTGCCTTTTTCTGTCATCCTATTCAACCTTTTGTCTATGGTCTTTCTCCTTTCACTATTTTCCTCCTCACCAGTATTTTGCTTCTGTCTACTACCTTCCCTGATCTTCCCTCCCTTCTGTCTTACCATGTCCTTTTACTTGATCTCATCACCTCCTGTTTCCCTTTTTGGTAATTAATATTTCAATATTCAACTTATTGTGTATATGATGCCCTCTGTGAGATAATACTGATGAGAGTAAGTGATGCTCATCACCCTCCCTATCACCTTCCTCTCCACTGTAATAGATCTTTCATGCCACTTCTTGTGAAATAATTTATTCCATTTTCCTCTTCCTTTTTTTCTGCATATACTGTACTCCTCTTTCTCATCTCTTAATTTTTTCATGTCATCCCCTCAAATTCACCTTATACCAGCACCTTTTGTCTGTGTGTGTGTGTGCGCGCGCGCGTGTGTGTGTGTGTGTATATTTCTACTAACTGTACTATTAGTGACACATTTTTAAATGAATTTCAAGTATCATCTTCCCATGTAGGGTTGTAAATAGTTTAGCTCTAGTCAATTCCTTGTTTTATTTTCCCTTTTTATGTGTTGATGTTCCTCTTGGGTCTTGATGTTAGAGGTCAAATTTCTGGATTAGTTTTGGTCTTCTCCTTACAAAAGGTTGAAATTCTTCTATTTCATCCAATGACCATATTTGCCTTGATGTATTATACTTAATTTTTCTGGGTAGGTGATTGTTAGTTGTAGTTCTAGCTCCTTTGCTTTTAGGAATGTTATGTTCCATGATCTTTGATGCTTTAGTGTTGCAGCTGCCAAGTATGTGTAATCCTGATTGTGACTCCCTGATATTTGAATTGTTTGTTTCTGGCCACTTGTATTTTTTCCTTGACCTAATCATTCTGAAATTTTACTGTAATGTTCCTTGAAGATTTTATTTTGGGATCTCTTTTCAAGGCCTATGTCCAATGATTCCAAGAAATAAGGGAAGTTTTATTTAATAATTTATTGAACAGTGCTGTCCAGGTCCTCCTTTTGATAATGGCTTTCAGGACATCCAATGACTCTGACATTGTCTCTCCTAAATCTATTTTCCAGGTCTGTTGTTTTTGCCATAAGGTATTTTACATTTTCTTCTATTAATGTATTCTTTTGAATGTGTTTGATTGATTCTTAATGTCTCATAGAGTAATTAGCTTCTACTTGCCCAGTTATCACTTTTAAGGTGTTGTTCTCCTATATTAGCTTGTTTCCTTTCCATTTGGTCAACTGTATTCTTTAAGGAATTGTTTTCTTCCATGGATTTTTCATCTCCTTTTCCATTTGATAAATTCTACTTTTTAAGTAGTTTTCCAAGCTATTGACTCTTTTTTATCAGAATTCTCTTCAATTTCTCTCTTTTGTATTCCTGCTTTTTCTTCAACAAAGTTTCATTTTGAACTTTCCTTTCTGGGGTTGAGAGTGCTTCCATTTTTTTTTTGAGGATTTTCCCATAGGTGTTTGAACACTGTTTTCTCCTTTTGCATTTGTATCTTGGTATACCTTGTCACTATAATTACTTTCTATGATCAGATAATTTTTTTTGTATATTTTTTGTCCCATCTTTTTTCTGGTTCTGCTGTTGTATAATTTGTCTGGGGGCATGAATTTATGGTTATTTGGAGGTGAATATAGGAGAGTTACATTAATTTACTGCTTTATCCACCATATTGGCTCCTAGAAGTCTGCCCTGGAAATATCACTGGATGTGAAATAAGATGACTTGACTTTAAACTGTGCTATACTTACTACATGTGTGATTGAGAATGAGGAAAAATATGACTTGCAATATATCTATTCTAAATTTCATGGTCACATGAACATACACACATACATGTAGATATAGTATACATGCATACATATATATCAATAATCTCATACTGAGATAAAAAATATATATATATAAATATATCTATCTGTATGTGTATGTGTAGGCTTAATGAAATAGGAGAGAATCATTTTGATTAAGTACTGGTATTTTCTGAAGCTTAAATTAGTTTCAAATTGGGAAGGGAATAGCAAACACCTTTATTAGAAAACTGGATAAAAAGAAACACCACACCAGTTTGAATTGAACTTAATAATAGTTAATAATGCTTATTAATTGATAAACATCATTATGTATCTACCATATTTGCAAACTAGGTGAAACAGTGAATGAAGTACTGGGCTTGGAAGCAGGAAGACATTTTCCCTGACTTCAAATCTGTCTTCAGACACTCATAATTGTGAGACCTTGGTCAAGTCCCTCAACCTGTTTGCCTTAGTTCCTCATCTATAAAATTAGATGGATAAAGAAGTGACCAACCATTTCAGTATCTTTGCCAAAAAAAAAAAAATGCAAATAGTGTCATGAAGAGTCAGACATGACTGAAATGTTTTGTCATCATCAATAGCAAAATTTTATGAACCAGAGAGGTAGTATTACCTAATAGTTAAAGGGCAGGTTTTGGAATTATGTATGTGTTAGAGATCTGACTCTGACAAATAGTAGCTGAGTGGCTGAGTAATTAATAAACTCTTTCACTAGGCAACCCTCTAAACCTATAAGTTGTAAAGGGGCTGATTTGCAAAAGTACTCACTTGCATTTCCTCCTATCAAGGAAATTATAGGACCAGCACCATACTCTACTCTCTATACTTGCCCTCCAGTCTTCCTAATGTATAATACATTGCAAGGGTTTTTTGGCAAAAATACTGAAGTAGTTTGACATTTTCTTTTATAGCTCATTTTACAGATGAGGAATTGAGGCAAAAATGTAGTGATTTGTCCAGGGTTACACAACTAGCAAGTACCTGAGGCTGATTTTGAACTCAGAAAGAGGAGTTTTTAAATTTTTTTGACTTTTAAATTTTATACATTTATTCACAATTTTTTATCTTCTAGTTTATACAAATTATACAAAGAAGTGAATAAAACATTATTCTGAATGAACCAAAAAGAGCCAGCACTTGTGAAACTCAACAAACTGATCCATAAACAATGCATATCAAAAGGAGACATTTGTGTGCCAAAGGTGAATGGTTCTGCACAAACAAACTTCTCCTTCAGGCTCTACTCTAAGCCTATCCCAGATGAACATAAGGGCATAGGAAGGTAGGGTGGTGACCAAGGTAGGGTGTGTGTGCAGGAGTAGGGGATTGGCAGGAGATGACCCAACAAGAAAATTTTTGTTAGTAGGCAACAAGGTAACCAAAAGTCATTAACAGGTTTTTGTCAAATGGGTCTTCAAGTGGTGAGGAGATGAAATGTCAACATCTGGACTTGAGGGGTCCCAGACTGACTGCTTCTCCGTAAACTGATACAGTCCCTGAATAGGACTCAGGTTCCTAACACTTTTTCTAAGAAAGTCCAGCCTTTGGGGAAGGTGAAGGGCCCTACGCATAGCATCCCATTGACAGGTTCATGATTGGGTCAAACTAGAAACTCCCAAAGTGGTAGAAACATGTCTCAGTCAAAGGCTGGCATCAGGGGCTAAAGTACCATTAGGAGACTCAAAGTAAAAACAGAAAAGACATATTCCTGCTCTTAGTCCAGATTCATGGCAGCAACAATTAAAAACAGACAGTTTTCCATATGCAGGATTGTCCCAGAAAGAGTTCCTTCTCTGAAGAACCTAGAAAAAATGCTCTTTGACATGATCCAGTGGCTGAGATGGTGCAAAACCAAAATGGGCCAAAAGAAATATTTTATACAAAATACTGACCTCAGCAAAATACAAAGCAAAGATGACTCTCCTTGAATCTATCTACTGCACCATTGTTTAAAATAAAAAGGTACAAATGAGCAAACAAAACTAGTTTCGACCTACAAAGAGCTTTTATTCTACTAGAAACTCTATTATAACTATTCTACTATAGTAAAGGAAGATGATGGTGAAGTGACCTTTTAAATGCTCCCTTCGAGTTTTCCCTCCATGATCCTATGCTTCTCCCAAATTACTTTAAAAGGACTGAAGTCTTCAGACGGAGAGATTACACACATTTGCTTACTGAGATAGCTTGCAGCTAGGTGAGATTTTGTAAGTGCTACCTGTATTCATCATGAAATAATGTAAAATTGAAGAGTTGCCAGAGGTTGGAGATGGGTAAATGTTCTGATTTTCCAAAAACTCTCGTTCAGTCATTTTCAGTAGTATCTGACTCCTCCTGAACCCATTTGTGGTTTTCTTAGCAAATGTAATGGGGTGGTTTACTATTTTTTATCCTGGTTTAAGTTATTTGCCCAGTAGCTAATAAGTGTCTGAGAGCAGATGTGAACACAGGGAGATGTCTTCCTATTCTGATTTCTGGGACTTTTTCTTTTCCTTCCTTCCACCCTCTGTCTCTCTGTCTCTCTCTCTCTCTCTTTCTCTCCTTTTTTCCTTCCTTCCTTCCAGTGTTCTGCCCAAAAGGAAATGTAAATTTTAATCTATGAAGTTTTTTGAGGGGGGAGTTCTCTTAAAGACCATTCTCAATCCCAAATCATTCTTATCCCAGACCAAGCCCTACTTGGTCACTGTTTGGGCCCTGCCTCAGAATAAATGTAAATAACAATTTTCTCTTTTGGCCAGAAACCCTGAGAGTCTTCCCTCCCAGATTGTTCTCCTCCTCCTTTTCCTCCTCTTCCCCATCCTCTCCTTCCCACTTCTCCATCACTTCCCCCCCTCCCCTTCCCCCTTATCCCCCTCCCTCTTCTCCCTCTCCTTCTTCTATTATTTGCATCATTTTTATTAAGCTTTAATCACTTAATGGGCTCTACCTAAGTCAAACTGAGACCTGTTTAGTTTGAAAAGGCCAAGGTCCCCCACTGCATCCCTAAGTCATCTCCAGATGTCCTGATCCATATCTGACTTCTGGGACTAAATGGCTCCAGAGGTTAAAGTGAAGCTGATGACTTTGCACAGCAATTCCTCACTTAAATACAGTTTACTTGCAGGTTATGGCATCATCTCCCTGATGTCATGACCTTCTTAGAGAATGAAGGATAAATAGTATTTTGGTATTTTAAATTTGTAAAGATAATCCAATATATCTTCTAAATTTTCAGTTTTGGTGAAATATGATTATGTGAAGAGGGGCAACATTGTATAATGCATAACAGAACAGACCTTAAATTAAGGAAGAACTTGACTCCTGACAGATTTCTGCCACTTACTGGCAGTGTTACCCTGACCAAGTCAATTAGCTCATTGCCTGAGGCAACTATTTAAGATTCTTATCTTCAGAGAAAGGAATGATTTGCATTAGTGTCTTTCCTGTGTCCTTCCTCTTCCAAGAGGACCAAAATGACATCACCATTGTAAAGTAAAATTTCTGTGTGCCCCGCTGTGGCTGATCAGACCAATATGATCTCTGAATGCTCTAACAAAGATTGGGCACAGAAAGTCTGTTTGAATAATTGGGATGGATATCCCAAATCTTCCCATCCTGCATTTACTTTGTGTTGTCTCAATTCTACTTTGCTCAAAGAGCACAGCACCTTTTCTGATGTGGGCATGCCATACTGAGCAGTCCTGTGCCAGTGTCTCCCATATTGCACAGTCAGACACAAAGTTCTTAAGAGAGACCTTGAGAGTGTCCTTGTATTGCTTCTTCTGGCCTCCGTGTGATTGCCGGCTCCATGCAAGTTCTCAATAAAATAGTCTTTTTGGCAAGTATACATTTTGCATTCAAACAACATGGCCAGACCATGAAAGTTGCACTCTCTGAAGCATAGTTTGAATACTTGGCAGTTCAGCTGGAGCAAGGACTTCCGTGTCTGGTACCTTATCATGCCAGGTGATCCTCACAATCTTCCTAAGACAATTTAAGTGGAAGCAATTCAGGTTCCTGACTGCTCATGTTTCACAAACATGTAACAATGAGGTCAGCACAACAGCTCTGTAGACTTTCAGTTTGGTAGTCAGCCTAATACTTCTTCTCTCCCAAACCTTTCTTTGGAGCCTCCCAAACACTGAGTTAGCTTTGGCAATGTGTGCATCAACTTCATTGTCAGTGTGTACATCCCTGGAAAGTACACTACCAAGGTAAATGAACTTATCCAGAGCATTCAAAATGTCTCCATCTGTAACCAATGGTTCCACATATGGATGGTGTAGTGGTGGCTGGTGATTTGCATTAGTAGAGGAATTTTCTTACCACAATCTCCCTATGATAAAGAAATCAAAGGCTCAGATAAAAATGAATTGATGAACATGAGAAGGATGATGATGATCATTTTCTAAAATAAGTTTATGAAAATTTTTTTCATTTCTTTTTTTGCAGCAATTTTACCTTCTTCAATAAAAAAATAGGATTTTTGTTTTCTTCTCTCATCTTTTTTAATCCATTTAGGTAAAAGTTTTACATTTTTATAAGCTTTTTAAAAAGACTATATTGTACTTTTGCTTATTTTGTCTTATAATTTTGCTGTCTATTTTATTTATCCTCTAAGTTTCAAGATTTTCTTCTGTGTTTGTTTTGTGTTTATTATTTTATTTACTTTCTAGGTCTTAAAATTACATTTATAAATAACTGATTTTCACTTGTTACTTTTCATTAATACATGACAACCTTTTTTTTAGTCAGAGAATTGTTTTAATTTATTCCCCCCAATTTTTTTTCTTATGTTTTTCATTCTCTTTTGCCTTAGTTGTTCTTCATTTGCTATCATTCACTCATTCATTGTTTAACATTTTATTATGTGTTCATTTTCATAAGATTCTTTTGATATTTTTTCTGTATAAATTATTTCATTTGATTTATTGCCTTATAAGATGTAGTTAATATTCTTTATTTTTTACATGTATTTTAAAAAAAAAACAATCTGTGCCCTAGTGTAACAGTCTCCCAAATTTTAAAGTTACATGGCAATTAGAAAAAAATATTTTGGGCGTTCAACTTAATATCTGTAAGCTTACCTATTTATAAATTATACTTCTTCATTTCTGTATTAAATTTTACACACACACAGAGATATATATATATATATGTGTGTACATACATATATGTGTATATGTATATTATATATATGTACATATATATACACACATAAATTTACAAAACCAGAAAATTTTCAATAGGACAAAGAAAAAATTACATCTCGTCCTAGAGTTAATAGGAGACAACTGAATTTATTGAATAGAGGAGTGTCATGATCTGCTTCAGGAAAAATTCCCTGAGAATCTCTGTGTATGATTAATTGAATTTGGGAAATACTGCAGACAGGAAGATCAACTACAAAATGATTTCAATGGTACAAACATAGGTCGGTTGGGATACCCTCTTCTTGATGCTTTTTGCTCCATGTTTTCATAACACTGTTCTCTCCTGGTTTTTCTATCTGACCTCTCGTTATTGGTTTCTTTTCTAGATCTTAACCCATGCCACACCTGTTAACCATGAGAGCTCACCAAAGATCCAGGCTGAGCCCTCTTGTCCTTCTATACTATTTCACTTAGTTTTCTCATGAGATCACATAGTTTCATTTATCATCTTTATGCAGATGACTCTCAGATATACTTGTCAGCTCAAATTATTTCCTGACCTCTTGTCTCATATCTATAAGAGCCTATTTTTGTTATTGTTGGTGATTCATTTCAATGATGTGCAACTCTTTGAGACTCCTTTTAGAGTTTTCTTGCCTAAGATACTGGAGTCATTTGTCATCTCCTTTTTGAGCTTATTTTTGAAGATAAGGTTCCTACAGGGTTAAATGACTTAGCCAGGATCACACACACTTAGTAAATGTCTGAGGTCAAATTTGAACCCATAGGATGTCTTCTTGACTCTAGATCTGTCATTCTCTTAATTATACACCTAGCTGCTCTGTCGGCCTATGAGATTGCTCGTACTGGATATCCCACAGAAAACTTTGACTCAATATGTTAATTATTTTCTTTATCATTTATCTTGCCATTTTCCTCATCTATTCCTCATTTTCCTATCAGCATCTAGGCTAGCACCACCATTCTAATTACCTGGCCTCAAAACCTAGATATTACCTTCAACTCTTTAATCTGTTACCTCACCCCTCCTTGCACAACCAGTTACCAAGTCCTACTGTTTCTTTTCTTGAAACATCTTTTATATATGCCGTTTGCTCTTCTATTATTAATTATTATTGTTCTATTATGCTTTATTAAGTCATATTCCTGGAGGCGGATCCTCATTATCTTATAAGAGTTATTCTGGCTGTTCACTTTGCCTCATTTCTTCCTACTATAATGCAATACTATATTGTATTGCAACACCCAGATGTCAAATTGATCTTCCTCAAGCTCCGTTTTATCTGTCACCTTCCTATTCAATAAATTTCAGTAGTTCCCTATCACTTCCAACATCAGATATGCAATCTTCAGTTCAGCTTTTAAAGACTTTCAGAACAAGCCTCCTTCATACCTTTTTAATCATCTTGCATCTTAATCCTCTCTATATGCTGTTGTGATCCAAGAAAAAACTGACCACATTGTAGTTTTTACACAATAATCCATCTCCCAACACTGAGGTTTTTGACTTGCTGGTCCCTATGCCAGGGATGCTTTCCCTGCTAATTGTTCCCTCCTATTCCCTTACTTCTTCAAATCTCTATTAAAGCTCCAGTGCCTTTCTCTGAGACTCTCTAATCTCTCTAATCTCAGTGCCTTTCTTCTAAGACTACCACCATTCTAACCTGTATGTATTATTATTTGTCCATAGTTGTATTTTGTGTTGCATATTAACTCCCTTACAAGACTGTGAGTTTCTTAATAGTAAAGATGGTTTTGCTTATGCTTTATTTTATTTTAATTTCATTTTTTTGCCTTGTATTGTTTTCCTAGTGCTAGCACAGTTGCTGGAACATAGTAGGTGGTAATAAATGCTACTTGACTGACTGAACCATGATGTGTTGGTGCCTTTTTATTCAGAGAACTAACTCACTGACTTCTGGTATATTTATGGGAAATCATGCTGGCACCCTAGTAACATGTTCCTCATTCCTTCACCATTAACTGCCAAATTTATTATGCTCATACTATTCTCTCCATCATAATCTTTCTATCAGTCTCTGGTGGTATTTTTGTGCAATAATGTACTGGATGAGATAGCATATTTCTAGTTAGCATTTTGTTTTTAGATTTTCTTTAGCATTAGACTTTCTCAGATAAATTTTAGATATTAACTGGAGTTTATTTGACAAAAAAATAGCTATTCCATAGACTTTCATGCCATGATCCTAATAAAAATATTTTTATCTTTGTTAATCATGCTCTCATAATTTTTATCTTAATCTTTAATATATACACGTGCATGTATGTGTTTGGTTAAAATATGCATAAATCTTTACCTGTACCAAAATTTCTCCCTGCTAAGAGGTGGAAAATGTGTCTAATTCTTTCCTGAAAACTCACTTGTCTAACTCTTATTACCACTAACACACTAGTTGGCCATAGTGATGACTTTTGCTACTTTCAAGGTCCTACGTATATCTCTGAGGTTACTGTCTACTTAAACAGTATCTCAAGCACCCACATGTAGATTTCTCCTTAAAAATCAAAGAGTACAGCCAATGCCTTAGCACAGACATTTATTCTTTTTTTAAAAAAAATATATGTATTTTTCTGAGGTTACTGTCTACTTAAACAATATCTCAAGCACCCACAGGTAGATTTCTCCTTAAAAATCAAACAGTACAGCCAATGCCTTAGCACAGACATTTATTCTTTTTTTAAAAAAAATATATGTATTTTCAGTTTACAACATTCACTTCCACGAAATTTTGAATTTCAAATTTTCTCTCCATTTCCTTCCCCCCACCCCCCCCAGGACAACATGTATTCTTATTAGCTTTTCCTCCAATCTGCCCTCCTATCACCTTGTCCCCTTTCTTATCCCCTTCCCTTCTATTTCCTGTAGAGTGAGATAGATTTCTACACCCCATTGCCTATATATCTTATTTGCTAGCTGCATGTAAAAGCAACTTTAAACATTCATTTATAAAGCTTTGAGTTTCACTTATTCTTTCTCATCTTCCCCTTCTTCCTCTCCACTGTAAAACTTCTGTCTTAGCTCTCTTATGTGAGATAATTTAATACACTATACCTCTCCCTTTCTCTTTCTCCTAGAACATTCCTCTCACAACTTAATTTTTTTAGATATCATCCCTTCACATTCAGTTTACCCTTTGCCATCTCTCTCTCTTTTCTTTCTCTCTCTCTCTCTCTATGTGTGTGTGTGTGTGTGTATGCATACACTCACAATATATAGACATATGTACAAATACACACACACATATATGTGAAAGTATATATGTATATATACATGTATATGTATACACATACATATATTCCCTCCAGCCATCCTAATAATGAGAACGGTCTTGTAAGTTACAAATATCTCCTTTATATGTAGGAATGTAAATATCTCAACTTTAATAAGTCCCTTATGGAATGCTTGAAAGTTCTCTTTTCTATTGAAGTTCCATTTTTCCCCTGAAGTATTATACTCAGTTTTGATAGGTAAATGATTCTTGGTTTTAATCCTAGCTCCTTTGACCTCTAGAATATCATATTCCAAACACTTCAATCCTTTCTTGTAGAAGCTGCTAAATCTTGTGTTATCCTGATTGTATTTCCACAATATTTGAATTGTTTCTTTCTGGCTCCTTGTAGTATTTTCCCCTTTACCTAGGAATAGGAGGTCAAAAGCTCTGGGATTTGGCTACAATATTTTTAGGAGCTTTAGTTTTTGGACCTCTTTCAGGAGTTGATCACTGGTGTTTTCCCATTTCTATTTTTCCCTCTGATTCTAGAATATCAGTGCAGTTTTCCTTGATCATTCTTTGAAAGATGATGTCTATGCTCTTTTTTTGATCATAGATTTCAGCTACAGCAATAATTTTTAAATTTTCTCTCCTGAATCTGTTTTGCAGATCAGTTGTTTTTCCAGTGAGATACTTCACACTATCTTCTTTTTTCATTCTTTTTGTTCTGATCTATAATTTCTCATAAATTCATTAGCTTCCATTTACTCCATTCTAACTTTAAAGGAATTATTTTATTCAGTGAGCTTTTGGACCTCCTTTTCCATTGGGACAATTTTGCTTTGTAAGGAATTCTTCTCATTGGCTTTTTGGACCTCTTTTGCCATTTGAATCACTCTAATTTTAAAGGTGTTATTTTCTTCAAGACTTTGTGAGGTTTCCTTTAGTAAACTGTTGACTCATTTTTCAAGTTTTTCTTGGATGACTCTTATTTCTCTTCCCAGATTTTCGTCTGCTTATCTTACTTGATTTTCAAAATCATTTTTGAACTCTTCCATGGCCTGAGACTCATTCATATTTTCCTTGGAGGCTATAGATACAGGACCTTTGACTTTGTTTTCTTCTTTGGGTTGTGTGTTTTGGTCTTCCTCATCATGAATGATGTAAGAAAATACTTCTTCACCAAGAAAGTAAGAATCTACAGTATATTTCTTTTTCCCCTGTTTGCTCATTTGCCCATTCAATTACTTGATTTTTGAGCTCTTTATTAAATGAGATGCTCCAGAAGCAGCCTCTGCTTCACCAGTAGGTACCACCACTTGGGGCTGGGATCTGGCCTGGGGCTGGACCATTTTCTCCTTTCAGAGAGGTGAGAGACTATTCCCACTGATCCTCAAAGCTGTCTTTGGCACTTGTGGGTTGAGAAGTCTGGAAACTATAGCAGCCACCAGCAATTCAATCCACTAAGCCCTGCTCTGCTCTGTCTATTCTGGTGTGGCTCATGTAGAATTGTGTTCAGCTCCCAGTACAATGTAATAGACCCTTCCTTTCAGCCTTCCAGATTGTCTTGGGCTGGAAATTTGCTTCATTCTGTCATTTTGTGAATTCTGCTGCTCTAGAATTTGTTTGGGGTCATTTTTATAGATTTTTTGTGGGGTTTGGGGGGAGAGGTCTAGAAGATACCTGTTTCTGCTCCACCATATTGGCTCCACTCCCCTCCACAGACATTTATTCTAAATCTATAACAAGAACATTCTATTTAGTTTCGCTATAACATGACATATGGGACATATGCAGGCATTATGTCCCAGTTTTCTTGCCTGCCTTCTTTCCTATAACACCCTGCTTCCCATGGGGCCTGGGTTGGCAAAGATAAATATACTATTTTTATTAGGTTCCTAACTTTTCTCCCATCTTATGTGTATTGCTGACAATGTTTTTAAGTCTTGTTCCCTTAATTCTATATTCCTATAATCCCTATGGCTTTTATTAAATGATTCAGCATAGTGCAATGATTTTTAGAAAAGCATTGGCTTGATTGGATGCTACTGTATTCTCTTCACTTGGAATGACGGAGAGCTCTGATGTCATTGCATAAGGCTTTTTACCTTACATGATGTTTCTTTATTACCTCTTTTATTTCACTTTAATTTCTGTAGATTTCATGTATGTATAATTATTCTGATATAAGTTTAAATAATTATTTTGAATATAACCCCACTATCTTGCCAATCATATGCTCTGATTTCATACTTGTTTATATATCCCCTCTAGTTTTACATATAGATCTTCATTCAGGTAACCAAACACTGAATCAACATGTATTAAGTGTCAAATATTTACACAATCATAAAGATTGTGTGTGAAATTATAGAATAGTAGATATGTTCTACTTTCCACTAGTAGCGGTAATATTACCTTCCGGGTATATTCCAGGAATAGCAGTAATAATTTTCTTATCATTTCCTCAACATTGAAAGAAAAGGTATCTTTGGCAAGGGGAGAAGAAGATTGGGCACACTCCTTGGCAGGGGAGATGATAGCTGTTCACATTGGCTTGTCTCTATTTTCCTAGTTGATAAATGGATTGGACAAAGTGTGGACTAAGCATTTTAAGCTGGCTGGGAGTATATGAATGAGGTAAAGATCATCCAGGTATCTCCTTAATACTCAAAATTGAGTGTATTACTTATTCTCCTTCCAGGGAATAAGATCTGTGATATTTCGCTTGAAGGAATTGGTGTGTTGTTTTTTTTGTTGTTGTTGTTGTTTTGGGTGAGAAATGGTCTATAGCAAAAGGCAGAAGGTAAAATGTCTATATTGTCTGGGTACTTGATATGCTAGAAGATGGCAGGATGGGATGAAGTAAATAAGTAAATATATATACATTTTAAAATTAAAAAGATCATATGTGTTCAGAGCAATATAAGGTCCTAAAATATTAAAAA
The DNA here is from genome assembly GCA_028658325.1 of Potorous gilbertii. NCBI lineage: Eukaryota > Metazoa > Chordata > Mammalia > Diprotodontia > Potoroidae > Potorous > Potorous gilbertii. Next base: position 168,529,306 of record CM053769.1, on the reverse strand, counting down.
AAATAAATCAAATAAGACTGTCACTGCTATCATGTTCTTTACCTTATATCAGGGGATACAGTACATCATATTTGTTATTCACAATTTTTATCACCTAATGCTTAGGACATACACAAATATCAGCTGAAGACTAATAGTTTTAGCTATATATTAATACAGAATGGCTAGAGTTCAGTTTGTCAAAAAATAGCTATGTATAGGCCTTAACAGGGCTCTTAGAATGTCTATGAGTCTTGCCACAGAATTCCTAAAATAAATAAATGATCCAATAAAAAGTCAACAGGAAGTAGCCTCTGGCTTACACAGAAGCTGTTTACAAAATCAGCAAAGCTCTTTCTCAGGCTAGAGGGCACTTGCCCAAATGAAAGAACCTGTGACTTGAAATGAACTCAGCTATTAAATAAAACCTTGTGACTGTCAGAGCTGTGGCCTCCTTGGCTCCTCTTTCTCTTCCCATCTTTCCCTCTGACCCCTTGCTAGAGGCCCTGAACTATGGGGATTTTCATGTTCTCTGCCAGAAATCAAGCCAGAAACCAATGCTTTGGATTGTTCCCTTGAAAGTGAAAGTGTGTCTCTCATCTCTCCTCTCTTTCTTCTCTCTTTTCTGTTCTCCCTCTTCTCTTTTCTCTTCTCTCTCCTCTCTTCTTCATCCTCCTTCCTCTCTCCTCTCCCCTTCCCACCCCTTTCTTTCTCAGTTTTCTTTTCAAATTGATTTACATTGTGTCTCACAATCCCTTCCTTTTTGGCACAAACACATTGTAGCTTCTATTTTTATAGTCTCTGTGTAAGATGTGGCATTCATCTGTGGTTATTTGTAGCTAAATTTCTTAAAACTCCATTTTAGACTTTTGTTTTCTTTATGTATCTTAAATAGTCTCATAAGAAACAATAAAGATAACAATTTATTATATAGAAGGGGTAGGTTGTCAAGCTAATATGCTTTAAATAATCCCTACCAATTGTATACTGTCTTAGATTTCTGAAAAGGTTCCATGTGAGGCTTACTTTAGCCATGTGAGTAGATAGACAGTTCAGGAACTGTATTTTATAGAGGAGGGAGTTGAGACACAGAAAGTTAGGTGAGATAATGCTATCTAATTAGAAAGACTTTCAGTCCGATATTGAGAAAAGGGGAGGAGTGCCAAAACTCTGAAAATTTTCCCTATCTTCTGTATTAACTAGGATAGGAAATTATCTTTCACACTGATTCTGATACTATTTCTATGTGTGAAGGACTCAGTTTAGGTTGCCTGAGAAGAATCACCTCTATAATCTGGATGAAAAGCAAAAAAGAGAGTGATATTGTAAAACACTGGGGGCATTCCAGATTCCCATTCCATTTACTCAGAATTTTACATGTCCCCTCTGAGTTATGAATCTATTTGATCCACAGGCAGATCTAAGGAGCAGGACTGTAAAATATATGTATCCTGTATTGCTCTAGGTTTTCTTATCCCAACTCCTATTTTCACAGATGAATCAGGTCAGAGAGCAATATTACATCTCCCACTCAGGATTCTAGAAGTAATCTGAGGGGATGGGAGAACTCCTTTCAAATGCCATCAGGGCAAGACCCAATTGCAGTGTGTTTTCTCCAATGTTTGTTGCCAATAATTAGTGTCCTTATTTCATTTAATCAATTGATTTACATTTAAAACCAATTGAATTTCTTTAATTTTTTTTAATTTTTAGCTTTTAACATTCATTTCCACAAGATTTTGAATTCTAAATTTTCTTCCTATCTCTCCCCTCCCCTCATGCAAATATGGCAGTCATTCTGATTATCCTTTCCCCCAGTCTGCCCTCCCTTCTATCTTCCCCCTTAACCACTTCCCTCTCATCTTCTTATAGGGTAAGATAGATTTCTATACCCCATTGCCTATATATCTTATTTATTCCCCAGTTGCATGTAAAAACCATTTTTAACATTTGTTTTTAAAACTTTGAGTTCCAAACTCTCTTTCTTCTTCCCTAGCTACCCACCATCATTGAGAAGGCAAGCAATTCAACATAAGTTATATGTGCATAATTATGTAAAACATTTCCACAGTAGTATGTTGGAAAGATTAACTATATCTCCCTCCATCCTATCCCACCCCGCACTTATTCTATTTTCTCCTTTGACTCTGCCTCTTTTCTAAAGTGTTTGCTTCTGACTATCCCTTCCCCTAATAGGCACTTCTTTCTATAATCACCCCATCCTCTCCCTGCTTACTTTCCTGTAGGGTAAGATACCTAATTGAGTGTGTATGTTATTCCCTCCTTAAGCTAAATCACATTCCCTCTCACTTCTTCCCTCTTCCTTTACATTGTGAAACCTTTCTCTTTCTTCTTTTCTGTGAGATAATTTTTCCCATTTTATATCTCCCTTTTTCCTTCACCCAATATATTCCTCTCTCACCCCTTAATTTTATTTTTTACTTATCATCACTTCATATTCATCTCACCTGTGCCCTCCGTCTACTGTTGATCAATCTACTTATCATCTGTATTTCCTTTAACTACCCTTCTACTAAGCAAGGTCTCATGATTTAAAAATATCATCTTTTCATGTAGCAATGTAAACAATTCAACTTTAATAGATCTCTTATAATTTCTCTTTCTTGTTAACTTTTTATACTTTTGTGATTCTTGCATCTGAAAGTCAAAAATTCTATTCAACTCTGGTCTTTTCAATAGAAATACTTTAAAGTTCTCTATTTCCTTAAAATTTTATTTTTTCCTTTGAAGTATTATACTTTGTTTTGCTGGATAGTTGATTCTTGGTTTTAATCCTAACTCCTCTGCCCTCCAGAATATTTTATTCTAAGCCCTTCTGTTCCTTAATATAGAAGGTGCTAGATCTGTGTTGTCCTGATTGTGTTTCCACAATACTTGAATTGTTTCTTTCTGGCTACTTGAAATATTTTCTCCTTGACCTTGGAACTCTGGAATTTGGCTACAATATTCCCAGGAGTTTTCCTTTTTGGATCTCTTTCAGGAAGTAATCAGTAGAGTCTTTCCAAATCTATTTTACCTTCTGGTTCTAGAATATCAGGAAAGTTTTCCTTGATAATTTCTTGAAAGATGATGTCTAGGCTGTCAGGTAACGCATTAATCTTAAATTTTCTCTCCTGGATCTGTTTGTTAGGTCAGTGGTTTTTCCCATGAGAAATTTGCCATTATCTTCTATTTTTTCATTGTTTTAGTTCTGTTTTATAATTTCTTGATTTCTCATTAAGTCATTAGTTTCCATTTGCTGCATTCTAATTTTAAAGGAAATACTTGCTTCAGTGAGTTTTTGGACCTTTCCATTTTGCCAATTCTGCTTTTTATAGCATTGATCTCCTTGTTAGCTTTTTGGAAGTCTTTTGACATTTGAGTTAGTCTATTTTTAAAGTGTTATTTTCTTCAAGCTGTTGAGCCATTTTTCATGATTTTCTTGGATAACTCTCATTTTATCTTCCCAATTTTTCCTCTATTTATCTTCCTTGACTTTCAAAATCCTTTTTGAGCTCTTCCAGGGGCTGAGATCTCTCTTTGCCTGGAGATATTCTTCACTCCATCATTCTGTGGTTTTTGCAGTTTCAGAATTTGTTTAGAGTAATTCTTTTACAGGTATTTGCAGGGGGTTGGGGGAAAAGCTTAAGTAGGTCCCTGATTTTACTCCTCCATCATGGCCCCACCCCTTGTAAATGTAAGCACCCCAATGTATACAAGGGAGCCTGCTATCACAGGTTCTTAAATCTGCATTCATAAAAGGTAAAACAGCTTTGAGGGGTTAACAATCACTTTAATTAAGCACATGTATTATGCTTTTAACCAAGCTATATATCATTCACTTAGTTCAGGGGAGTTAACACCTTGAACTTCAAAGAAAATACAGAGAAATCAAAGATTAACAGACATTGTTTCCTCTGCCTGAATTCAACAAACAGTTGGACCCCAGCCATCCGCCCATAGTTACCAGAGAGGCAAATACAGATATCTGAATTTCCAAAACTGGGGGGCTTCTTAAAGCAGCTTCCTAGAGTCCTGTTCTGGCACTCAAATCTTCTTACATAAATTAAGTCCAAAAGTAAAATCTCATCCTCCTAGTATTTATACACTTTTTTGAGCCAGAAGGCATAAACCTCTGACCCAGAACCTCAATAGAAAAAACAAACAAACAAAGAAAAGATACTTGGGACCCTCCTACAAAACAACCACCCTAATCAAGTTTCCTACTATAGGCAGGCCCATCAGTGGTTGGGTAAGATCTTCTTTAATCACATTATTCAATCAGAGGCACTTTTAGTAAAACAAAAACAGCAAAAGATCCTTATTTGATCACCAGTACACCCCTTTAAATTAGATTTTAAAAAGGGACACTTGTTGAGAAGGAAAAATAAGCACCACACTTAGAAACACTTCTGCCCACCAATACTCAGGCTTATACTTTTCCCTTATACAATCTTGGTCCATGAGAACAGTGAGCTCAGACTTAATATGACTCCTTCAATTGCCCCACCAGTTTTACTTCCTGATTTTACATAGGCATACAAATGAATTGCTGATGCTATCTCTAAGTTGCCTTCAATCTAGGCTGGATAAAATAGGTGACTCAATGTTGCATTCCTCACCTTGTTTTTCTAGCCAATCCCAGTAGAGATACTAGTGCTGATACTTCTGATGCTCCCATCTTCAAAAATCATTTACCTCAAGTAGGAAAAAAACCCAAAACCAAACAACATGAACATAGCCAAAGAATATGAGGTCCGTATTTATTGGTCATATGCCTGGCCTGGGTGGGGAGGGCCTGTGTCCTCTCTCCTTTCAGAAGCTTATATTATATCTGTGTCACCTGACTGCTGCCAGGGAAGAAACAAGTAGCAAAAACCCTGAGACTCTCACTTTGTCTAGTTGGTACATTTTTAATTTACCTCATTCTAGCTAAGAAACCTATCAACAGTATGTCTCCACCACATATTCACCAGACCATAATGAGTTATAGAATGTCTAGGCATGCTCCAAATCAGGGAGCAGAGATTTTTCATCATAGTCAGCATGATTGATGAGAAACAGGCTACTTCACCTCTTCCATATAAGATGGTGCCAGGAAGAGAGCACTGCACAAGCTTTGAGGATAGAGCTCCATTGGCCAGGCCACCATTATAATTAGACAAAATGTGACAAGCAAATAATATCTATCAACAGATGGATAAGGAAATTTACCTTCTTCAGATTCTCCTTAAAAGTGATGGTAATGGTAATTATGAAAAAAAACCTTGTAATTAGCATTTATATTGCTTGTTAAGGTGTTTAAAGAACTTTTATCTGTTAACTTGTATGGTAGCAATATGAAGAATAGAAGTAGTTTCTATTTATATAGCAGTTTAGATGTGTAGTGCACTTTATATGGTGAATTTGATACTTACAATTATATTGTGCTAATATGATTCTAATTTTTAAAAATTGATAAGTAATTAAACTTAGAGAAGTTAAGGCATTCTTCCAGTGTCACTCATCCCAAAAGTAGGCAAAGAGAGGAGTAAACCTAGGTTTTCCTGAATCTAAGTGAAGTTGTATAAAATCAGATCAAGACTTAGACTCACGGCATGAAATTTTGCAAATGGGTTTGTACTGAATATCACTATATGCAGTCTCTATCTCTGTACTGTGGAGTAGTACTATGTACTACTAGTACTAGTACTGTGTACTAGGTTTTGGATAGAGATTGCAATTTTTTTTAATGACTTATTCTCTGTCCTTAAAGAACTTATATTGCACTAGAATAGATATGACATCATTATGATTGAGGCTGAAGACATTTTTTAATCAATGGATTAATCAAGTGTCATCCCTTGTCCTTAAAAGATACCAAGATTAGAGGGAATTTTATCAGATCCAATCTTTTCTGTGTGTGTGGTACATTAAAGTCATCACTCTAGCTTTAGCAAGCTGGTAATCACCCTGGATAATACCTAGCAATACTTGGCATTAAGGTACATAGAAATTCCTTCTTAAAATATCTCTCTTAAGTTTGCCCCCTTAATTGTCTTTCTTCTCTCTGATCCTCTCCTTTCAGTTGACCTCACTATACAAGCTGGCAGTTGAAGACTTCAATTTGTCCATGATCCATTTGGAATTCTGTAAGGAGTTCCTATTAGTTCCAACTTCCATTCTTTAAGGTGAAAAAATTGCTCCCATCAAATCTTGGTTCTATAAGCTCTCTGAGGCCTACTAACCTCACCCCTTGGTTTCTGAGTTTTCTCTAAATATATGATGTATAGTAATGTGGCTAATCCAAGAATCTGACACGTTAACTTGACAAGCCATTAGAATGCTTACTCAAGGTTTCAATTTGTGGGGGAAAAAGAGTCATTCTTTGCTTAAGAGTATTTTTTGTCCTTATTTAATAGGAACGTATGTACTTTAACTTGTAGTCACAACTGACCTAACTCCATTCCCCCATTCAGAACATTAGTATATGTCATCTGCTTGAGATGAAAGCTAGTAGTCATCCATGAAGTCATATGTGTAACAGACCCAGTATAATAGTTCTTCCTGATGTCACAGGCCTTAAGAGTTATAGTTATGCCTAGTGTTGAGAGCCACTGGATATATATTTGTGACCTTGACACAGTTAAAGGGCGATAGCCCAAATAAGATGATAGATGCTTTTATATGTGCTACTCTTGAAATTTCTTCTCAATAAACATGCCTATTCTAAAAGTTAATTGATACAAATTAGTTGATGAGAGCCACTGGATGGAAGCTCAGGAGCCACAGTATTAGAAGCCATAATCCCTCAGGATAACAGCTAGAATCCTAAAGGAAGAAATAATAAAATCTCTTCTGCAAACCCAACTTGCCCGTAACAGTTGAACATATGCTCCACAGGATATAGAAAGAAAGATAATTTTGATAATTGGTAAGGCATTTGCCGAAAAGCAAAAGTATAATTTTAGGAAACAGAAATTGTCTTTAAAAATTCCAAATACGTTTGTTATGAAGGTCTCCTGGACAGCTGTTTGTAGTGGCACTATCCTGGGAGCATTACTGTGGATGTCACTCTGCCAGGGAATTTAGAGGATATATATGAATGAACTGGGCTAGTTATCAACCTGTACAAGATGTGATGTTTGTCTAGAAGTCCTGTAAGAGGAGTGCATAAGACCCATTTCAGGTTTGTTAAACACTCATGTTAAAAACTAGCTTCTCATGTCTTGATGCATGCAAGGTTCCATTGTATATCATAAAAAATAGAGATACAACGGTTTTAGTAGTTTTTTACAATCTTTAAACCTGTCTAATCACCTACCACAACCTCATGTCCCATCAATTTTAGCTGATTTGTGTAACCTATTTCTATTCTGGGCAAAGGAATAAACAAGTAGGTTGTTTAAGGTTCATTTTCTCTTGCTTATACCTCCTCAGAATTACTTGCAATTAATGATAGATGATGTCAACACAATGAACCTTCATTTTCCTTCAAGGCTAACTACCTTGTGGTGTTTGAAAAATGTCAGAGTATATCTGCATTTTTCTGAAAGATTAGAAAGTTACTTTTAGCAATCAGATGCTATTTTTGAGACAAAAAAAAATGAACAATGGCAAGAAAAATATTTGGTTAAAGCACTCAGCCCCCTAAGTAGAATACATCCTTTGGAATGATATATTATACATTTCAGAATAGGGGATGTTGGAGATGTCTTCTTGCCTCTGTAAATATTCCCTAAATGATATGTTAGTCATAGAGAACAGGGTAATGAGTAGTTAAGAAACTGAAGTTCAAAAGGATATTGTTTTTCAGGTCACTGGAGAAGCAGTCAGTTTCCCATATCTATATTTTTTAAGGTTAATTCAATATGTACTTGCTCAGGTGAACAGTCCCCACTCCTATTGTTAAAGTTTTTTTTTTCTTTTTTTAAATTTATTTATTTTTCGATTTCAATATTCATTTGCACAAGATTTTGAGTTCCAGATTTTCTCCTCATCTCTCCCTTTCACCCACCCCAACACAGCATTGCCCCTTACCCTCAATCTGCTCGCCTTTCTATCACACCCCTCCTTTCCCTTATCCCCATCCCCTCTTTTGTCTTGGAGGGGAAGATGGATTTGTATACTCCATTGCCTGTATATTTTATTTCCCAGTTGCATTTAAAAACAATTTTTAAAATTCCTTTTGAAAACTTTGAGTTTCAACTTCTTTACCATCTTCCCTCCTCACCCATCCCCACTGAGAAAGCAAGCAATTCAATATATGTTATACATGGGTATTTATGCAAAAGATTTCCATGTCAAAGACTAACTGTATTTCCCTCCATCCTATCCTGCCTCTCATTTATTCTATTCTCTCTTTTGACCCTATCCCTCCTCAAAAGTATTTACTTCTAATTACATCATCCTCCCATTTGCCCTCCCTTCTATCATCTTCCCCCAACCCTACTTATCCCCTTCTCCCCAACTTTCCTGTAGTGTAAGATAGATTTTCATGCCAAAGAGCCAATGTACTCCATGGTTCCAGGCTTCCATTGGATTATTAACCATTACTCTTTCTGAGTTCCCTCTATTATCTTGGCTTGTTCTGAAATATTTTCCTAGCAAAAAAGATAGCTCTCAGAAGACATTGTTTGTTGTGTTAATAGCATTAACATGCAAGGGGAAAATTAGGATGTCAACAGGAATGAATATAAAGTACAGAAATAACTTCAGATATCCCTGAATAATCCACTAGAGAAACAAAAAGATACATAGGGTTACACATTTCAGAAGTGAATGCAATTCCTTTTTTTTTCTCTAGCTGGCCTGTTTGTTTTTCATTGGTAAACCAAGGTCTCTTTGAGGAACCTATGCTACCTGAAGGGCAGATAGTTGGCACAGTGGTTAGAGCATTGAGCTTGGAATCACAAAGACTTATCTTGCTGAGTTCAAATTTGACCTCAGACATTTACTATCTGTGTGACCCTGGGCAAGTCATTTAACCTTGCTTGCTTAAGTTTCCTCATCTATAAAATGAACTAGAGAAGAAAAGGGAAAACCATTACAATGCTTTTGCCAAGAAAACTCCAGATGGGGTGATCAAGAGTCAGACACAAATGAAATGATCACAATAGCATGCTACCAGAATCACAGAATTTGAGAGTGGGGAGTGCTCTCTTCTTGCCATCTAGTCCAATCCTCACTATAGCATCACATACATGGTTTTTTTCAGTCTTTGCTTTTAAATTTTCAAGGTATCAACACATTCTGTGATACAACATTCCATTTTCAAGAATTTCAAGCTCTTAGGTAGTTACCCATCCTGAACCCATTTATAAATTCTCTTTTATCAGCTTCAATATATTGCTTTTGGTTTGGCCCTCTAGAGTAAAAGAACAAGTCTAACTGAGCTTCAGAAAATAGCTCTATCAGTCTTCTCTTCGCCTTCCTAAAAGTTCCTTGAACTGATCATCTCCCATGCTTCTGTATATACCTGGCCAAATGGCACTATCTTTTTTGTTTTGTATTGTTTTTGCTGTCACAGCACATTGTTGGTTCATTTGGGTATTGTTGTCAGCTAAAACCCCCAGATCCCTTTCAGAACAACAGATGCTAGAGATGACCAGTTTGCACAGGGAATAGCCTTGACTTAAGATCAAAAGCAGCCTCAGAGATGTCCTAGCTGTATAATCCAGTGCAAGTCACGAAAATGTTTTTGCCTGTTTCCTTAACTGTGAAATGGAGTTAATATCAGCATCTACCTTACAGGGGTGTTGTGAAGATAAAATGAGATATTTGTAAAGCACTTAGCACATGCCTTGTATATAGTGATATAATTTAAAAGCTTATTCCCTTCTCTCCTTGTCTACCTATATTTTTCACATCTTGTATAGTACTTACAAAGGTTTTTTTGCCTTTACAAAATTTTACATTCTTCACTACGAATTTCATCATATGCTCTGGTGGGAATAACCTGTAAAAATTTTTTTTTAGAGCTTGACCAATCATGTAATCTATCTACCCAACGTTTGTGTCATCTGAAAATTTCATGAGTATACCCTCTATGCGATTATCCCAGTCATGGATAATGACCACAGCACAGGACCAAGAAGTATTTCATGCATTACTCCATTGGATATGTTTTGTCACACTAAAACTGAATCATGAATGACTACTCTGAGAGGCTAAATGTCCAACTCCTTCTGAAACTAGAAAATTAAATTATCATCTAGTCCACATCTCTCCTCTTCTTCATAGGAACGAAATGAGAAACTTCAAGCTTTACTAAAATCTAGGGCAAACCATATCTACAGTAATCTTCTCATCTGTTGGTTTAGTAATGCTGTCAAAAAGAGAATGACGGGAATCTGGCATAATTTATTCTTGATGAAGCCCTGCTGGCTCTTTGTAATCACCTCTGCACTTTCCAGATACTCACCAGCTACCTCTTTAATGGTCCACTCTTTATTTTCCCCATCATGACTTAAATTAGAATCACTGACCAATTAATTGACTGTTCTTTTCCCTATTTTGATAATCAGCGTATCATTTCCTTTCTTAGTTCTCATGGTACCTTTCCCCTTTGACATAATCTTTCAAAATTTTCAATAATTAGATCCTCAATTTTTTCATTACCCTTAGATTTACCAAGGACTTCTAGAGGCTTTCTTATTATTTCCTTCCTTACTTTAGGTATGAACTCAGCAACTTTTTGTGCTGTCATTTGGAGAACAAAAGTCATTCTCTTTGGCAGAGGCAATAGACAAAAAAAAAAACATAAACAAAAACAAAAACAAACAGTTGAGCAGTACTGGCTTCTCTCTCATTTCAGTTATCTTCATCCCATCCACCTTAAGCTAAATTCATCTCTTTTTGATTCTCTTTTTTCTCCCAATATAAGTGAACCAAAACAAAACAAAAATAAAACAAATATTAAAAATGACAACCAAAATAATCACTTTACCTCTGGCCCTTGATAGTCATATGCCTTGGAGACTGTAATATTTATTATCTACTTCTGATCAATTAAAATTCTCAACTGGATAGTAGCCCTAGAGTCATGAAGATCTGAATTCAATTCTAGCTTTAGATGCTTTCAAATTATATGATTTCAACATTCTTAAATTCTATTTGCCTCATCTTCCTCATCCCTATAGGATCATGAAGTGTCACTGTAGAGAGCAAAGTAAAGTGCCTGGCTGGTGAGTCAATTCCTTCCCTCCTCTCCCCCTCCCAAAGAGGAGTTAGGAACAGTATTCATCCAGACCACACCAAACTCCACCCACAGACTTGAATCTGTCCCCAGCCTTTCCTCACTTGCACCTCCCCTACTCATCTCTGCATAAGGATTTGGAGTCTTAGTGAACCAAACATCATATTTAGCTAGGAATTTGGCCTGTCTTAAAATCATGCAATAGAACCATTTATATCCAGATACAGAAAGAAAATTCCCAGGTTTAAAAGTTTCTTTTTCAAAACCTAAAGTTATTAATAGAATGGGAAAAAAATCAATATTAGCTTGTTCACCTCCAGGTGTCATCTAAGTCACCAAGCCAGAAAAGAGACATAGGTAATTACTCCTTTTGAACATTGTTTCTTCAGAACCTGCACAACCTGCATACTCTGTATGTTCTTGAGAATATACAGAGAGAACAACTGGAATCACCTTCCCAACTTACCAAACACACACACACACACACACACACACACACACACACACACATTATTTTTTTTTAAGGTTAAAAGGGAACCACAAAGGCTTTGAATTTTAACCTCCACCCAAAAGAATGAAAGAGAGACATAAAGGAAACTTAAGAGACCCTTCCTTAAGCCATCTGGATTCATGACTGGTAGGAGAAACATCTACTACATGTTTTAATAAATTATTAGTCTCATAGAATTAAAATATTCTGAAATGTCATCTGTTCTCTCATGCACATCCTCCTCCAGCCTACTCCAACTTGTACCATGCCGATACTGTCAATCCCTTCCACTATATCCTCTGAAATTCCTCTTCTGCAGTGAAAAAACTTCCCTTCATCCTGACCATCTCTCTATAATATTTCTTACATTTACTAGTCGTCACTAAGATATGACTAACTCCTATCTATTCTACCACATACTCTTCTTCCATACCTCCTCCTCACATCTCCCTTGATCCACATTCATCTCCCTAAACACACACACACACACACACACACACACACACACACACACACGGTTACATACAGTTACACAAATACAGACACACATACACACATATAATCCTGGAGGGTTAATTGAAATAACATTTATTTCCTACAGCTGCTTCCAGTTCCCTCTTTGTTAGCACTCAGCAACTTCTCCCTCTTTGAAGTTAATTTAGTTAACATTTTCCCCTCATCCAGATCATAATAGCTATTCTATATTCCGCATCAGTTCTCTCTCCTTTCTCAAGGAAATCAGCATGTTGATCACTATATTTTTCTATTCTTCAACTCTCTACTAAGGCAATTAAACACCTATATTGAAGCTTCCTTAAATTCTCTGAACTCCAAGTTCTTCAATTTCCTTAAATCTCATTACCTCCTCATTGAAAAACAGCCCAAATAGGGAAAATCACAACTGGGTTCTCACCATTGCCCATACTTTTTTCTCTTCCTAAATCATGGACACTGACATTTCTCTATGTGTCATAACCTTAACATTTCATCTCTCCTTATCTCTTATCTTTACTAAACAGTTTGTTGTTATTAAGATATTCAATCACTCTATCCTTCAGTTTATTTTAGACCATTACCATTTCTCAGATCTCTCTTTGTTCAATTTCTAATTTCAGTCCAACCATTGAACAATTTACCTCCACACTTTATTCTTAAACTTCTTGCTTTTTGTTTGATCATTTCTTATCATTTTCCAAGCCTCAGCCAGGACAATCCCCACAGCTGATTTCTCTGCTTCTTATTGACATCATGTTAAAAACTTCTAGGGGAAATCATACAGCCATGCTTATTAGTAAATTGACGCTATCTGACTTCAACTAGGACCTCACTGCAGCAAGGTAATCTTTTAATTTCTTCTTAATTCAATTCTTGATTTAATACCCACTGAAGCTATTGTAAACCTTCACTTCACTCCTCAAAACGGCCACATTTTTATTTCTCTCCCTTGAATTAAAAACTTAACTCTTTACTTAGAAAATTTAAAGCCTTTAATATGGTTTCTTCATTTTTCCTTCACTTTATCTAAATCCCATGACATCATCTCCTACTCTTGTTATCCCAAGTTCTAAAAATGAGAGGTGGTGGAGTTAAGATGGTAGAAAAATGCAGGCACTTACCTGAGCTCTCCTAAATTTCGGTCCAATTAATTTTAAATAACATCTCAGAATGAATCAGGAGCAGCAGAAACCACAGAATTTTGAGATGAGGCAATCTTGCAACCCAAGACAACGTAGAATATTGGAAAGAAAGGTCTGTCCCACCTATGTTTTAGTGGAATACAGTCAAATCAAGCTGCACCTGCACAGGCCTTACCCTAACAAACCAGCAGCAGGACTGGGAGTGATTAAATCAGCAATGCAGTAGCATCTTTCAAAGATCTCAGCCCAGATAATAAGGGGTTTAGACAACTGGTCAACAATAGATAACAGGGGTCCCTTTGCTCCTACTGGGATGTAGGAATCTGTTACATTGCCCATACTCAGATCTGAGTTGTAGTTGAGAGTAACAGTTCCAGGGTGAGTTGGTGCCCTAGCACACCAACATTTGCATCCACAAGAGAGTGGAGACCCAAACCAGTGTTCCAGGGTAGAAAAGAAGGCATATGATCACTCATAAACCAGAGCACAGTCCAGGACAGTAGTAAACACACATCTCCTTAGATAATACCACTTTAGAAGAACTAAAAACTAGTTCTTTACTAGAAATACTTCTGAAAATAGCTGCATAAAAAGCTAAAGGTTGAATCAATACTTCCTCTATCCCAGGAGCATAGTCCAACTTTAACATAAAATTAAATGTTAAGAAATCAGTTCAAAAAGTTAGCAAATGGCAAAACAAATAAGCAAAAAGTTACCTGACCACAGAAAGTTACTATGAGACAGAAACTCAGAAGCAGACAATAAAGTCACAAAATCAAAGTTAATTGCTACATTCAGAGTCACAAAAAATGAATTGATCGCAGGCCAAAAAAGAATTCCTTGAATATCTCAAAAAGGATTTTAAAAATCAAATAAGAGAGATCAAGGAAAAACTGGGAAAATAAATTTTCCCCATTTTAGAGATAGGGAAACCTACTTCTGATTACATAGCAAGTAAGTGTCTGAGGCTGAATTTGAATTAAGATCTTCCTACCTCCAGGTCTAGTTCTCTATCCACCATCAATGAGTTATTCAGATCCTTTCCACAGAGCAGTCTTTATTTGGGGGTACAGTGCATGCTTTCAGAGTCTCTAAATGTATCAGCTAGGAGAGCAAAAGAGGTTCAAAAAAACAGGTTGGGAGGATAGGATAGAGATACTAGCTGGTCATTTTGACACTGGCCACTGTCATATTCCCCTTCTTTCCTCAACCCCTTCTTGCCAACCTCTTAACTTTATTTCCAATCCTGATTCGTTTTGTTATTTCTATTCTTCCTGCTAAAAGTTACTAACTCTAAAGTCATAGAAAATGTAATTCCATTCACAGACTGATCTAAGCATTTCTGATACCCCCAAAGTTTAAAATACTTCTAGGAGCTGGCGGCAAAAAGGTTAACAAATGAAGCAGTTGCTTGAACAGAACGTTTAATTTTATGGAAAGCTAAAATTGCTTTCACTGAGACTTTCATTCCCCTATGCCCTTGTAATCGCTAATATTCAAGAGGAAGAAAGGATAGGAGAAAGAGGCACAGATTCTACCAGTTTTCCCTATGCAGTTTATTAAGTAAACAGTAAGATCCCAAAGCAATTTGGGACCCAGGCTGTGGAAATGAGTAAGCAAGGAAGCCAAGATTGAGCTGCTATTCAAAGATGCTTAGCAGCAGCAGCAGCAAACAACAAATCTGTTCCGCATCTAACTCATTTCTCTCTGTGCATCAGGGAATCAGAAAATGAACACTCTGTCTCAAGTCATTGGCCAGGAGATATTCATGAAGGCTCTCTCCATAGGAATCAACCTATTAAATATTTTTTTTTAAAAAATAGGTCACTAAGCTAAAGCAAGCCTACACATGAGATTACATGGCAAACATAGTTGAAAAGTGAGAATTTGAAATATCTTGGGTCTGTCATCCAATTATCACTGAAATAATTTAGCCTTTCCAAGAAGCTTCACCTGCTTACTGCAGAAATATTTCTGGGTTTTTACCACTCAGGGGACCATTTTGTTGGCATCTACCCTCTCTATATCCTGTGGTCTTTAATTCTGATGTCCCAGTCTTTTTTGTCACTGTGGTATCTGGTGGGCAGGAAGATGTCAGTGACTATTTTTCCCTTGAAAACTAAATTGATTGATGCATTCAAAATATTCATCACACAAGGTAGTTATGTATCTTCATCATCTTGAAAAAGAAAGTGATTGTCACTTGAGAAACTAAGTCACAGAACCAAACTGAATCTTGACATTAGAATGAAACTCAAGGGTCAGCTAGTTCTAGTGGTATAGAACCTGAAAAAGAAATCCTTCTACAGCATCCTTGGCAAGTGGTGTCCAACCTTTGTATAAAGACCTGTATATGTATAAAGAGGCTAATGATTAATTGAATCATTTCCTTTTAAGATGACTCTAGAAACCTCCTCACATCTGGCTAAAAGGAATCTTTGAGCAACTTACAATCACATGTTGTATATTACCTAATCCCTTTTGCATAAGACAGCCCTTTAAAAACTTGAAGATCGATATGTATTTCTCCCCTGAGTCTTCTCCTCTGCAGGATAAAAATTCCCTAAGTTTTCTATTGATCCTCAAATGACAACATCACAATGATAGTAAATGATAGAACTTCAAATTGAACCCAGATCCTCTGACTCAAAGTCTGTAATACCATCTCATTTATTGTTTAATTTTATAACTATTTGGCATCTTTTTTCTAATTCCATCTTGGCTATAGTTTAGTTCTCATTTAGTCATTTTTAATCGTACCTCACTCTGCATGACCACATTTGGGGTTCTTTTTGGCAAAGAACTGGAGTAGTTTGTTATTTCCTTCTCCAACTCAGTTTATAGATGAGGAAATTGAGGCAAATAGGGTTAAAATGACTTGCCCAGGGTCACACAGCTAGTATCTGAGACTGAATTTGTAATCAGGTCTTCCTGACTCTATGGCCAGGAATCTATCCACTGCACCTAGCTGTGAGCTGGGTCCATTTTTTCCTTGTCTCCTCAATTTACTGTTCTATGAGGAATTCAGTCCTGTATTTGTCATATTGTACCACAATGCTTTATGCATGAGTTTGATTTGACTTAAATGAGGAACTATTAGACCATTTCTAAAATCATGCTAATGGATCTAGAAATTAATCTTACTTTGAATTATGTTAATTAAGTCCATTACACTAGTTACACATTGACATTGTTTCTACTTTGTTGTTTGAAATTCTTCATAACTATGGGTAAGCATCATTACATTTTCTTGAGATTAGGCTTTTTTGGCCTTCTTTCTATAATAATTTAACTTCATTAAGATGTAGTTTTCTTATCTTTAGAATGAATAGGATAGACTAGTTGATCGCAAAGTCTTTGCCCATCCCAAAATTGATAGAATTTCAGAATTTTTATTTCAAAATTTCATAGGGAGGGAAGTGCCTATGTATTTTCCCCTCTTAACCCTTCCTCACTTGTCCTTTGTACAATAAACAGTACTTTCTTCTAAGAGGGTAGAAGGTAGAGGGTAGAAATTTAGTGGTTTGACTTACTTTAGCTAAGTCCAATTGCAAAACTGAGCACATTTTTTTTCTGTTCTTAAATCACTCCAGAAGTTTCTGCCATGGGAGCTTGGTGATGATATCCAGTCAATGAAAAATGCCTAGAGGAGCTTGGCATTATTCTTTTATTTGGTCAACAGTTTCACAAAATGTCTTGTCATTCAATAAAATCACAGGGTTTCTTAGGACAAGACAAAAAGCAATCTCCAAGGCAGATTTCCAGTAAAATATACTTCCTCTCAGGTAACTGTGTATCGTATCAAAAACTCATTCCTCAGAAATTCTGTGTACTCTTTGTACTCACAGTGGAGATAATTTAGGCAGCATCAAATAAACCTTTTGGATTTAAAAATCAGTCCAGTTGTGATGAAACAACAGTGGTCTGTGATATGGGGCTTTAATACCAACTGTTTTTCCACTAATTTAAGGTAATTTAATTTTTCTAGAACTGTTTTAGTTTGCTCCTTGTTTGGTATAATGAAGTGGTTGATCCAGGTGCTTTGGAGGTTTCCTTCTACTGATATTTTTAAAGTCTGTGATACTATGTTATCATTCTAACTGTGAAGACCATACATAAAATAATGATACTTAAATCATCAAGTCCCATGATACATCCTTTAATTCTCTTCTCTCCCTTCTTTAGTGAATCATGAGAGATTAGTATACTGTCACAGACCTGAAACAAGAATTCATCAAATGAGGAAATGAAAATTTCAACCTCACAGAGTTTATTCCTACTTATAGTTTCTTCTGTGTCTTTTTTCTGCAGGAAATTCAGTTGATAACAAGAATTCAAGAATTTTAAGATGACTATAGGATTATCCCAACCAAGAAAGGATCATAAAATCAAAGGAATAAACAAAGGCAAGAGAAGGTCCTGTCTTATTTTGTTCTCCAAAAATCCATGTATGCAGAGGCCTTTAGAGAAAATCTATAGACCCCTTTCATCTGAAATCTAAAGCTTAATGTAGAGCATTATAAATGACTTATTTCTATATTAGGGCACAAATATCAGGTAGAATTCATGTACTATGTGTTGAATGTATTGGTAAATTTAATTGAGTTCTCTTTTACCTATAGGAATTTGAAAAGTCTGAGCACCATTTTGAGCTTAAAACAGCACAAAGCATTTTGGATAATCTGTGTGTGTGTATGTGTGTGTACAGACACACACATACACATTCATATATATGAATGTATGTGTATATTATATATATATATATTTACCTTTTACACATAGTTATATGGATGCTTCTCTGCATGTATGTAAAATGTATACCATGCATATATACATGTGTGTGTGCAAAAGGTAAACTCTGAATTTGCCTGTGGTTAGAATCTCAATGAGATTCAATAAGAAGAGCTATGAACCATAACATATGACAGAGGGAGAGACAAAGGGAGATAGGGAGAGAGAGACAGAGAGAGAAGACAGAGAGAGACAGAGACAGAGAGAGACAGAGAGAAAGAGAGAGAGAGAGAGAGAAAGTCAAATCCTCACTATTCTCCATTCTAATTTTAAAATTCTGTGCTTCTGAAGTATATGACACTCCTAAATGAAGATAGTCTGTTTATTCTAAGGAGAGGGAGGAGAGCACATGTTTAAACACGTCACTATGCTAATTGAAAACTTGGAAAGAGATCTAATGTCTAGTGAGATACAAGAGCATAGTGAAAACTGCACTTTGTTTATATTTAAAAATCAAGTTCCTTTGGGTATTTAAATGAGATGTTGTAGCTAACAGAGTGCAATTTATTTTTATTTTGTGGGCTGAGAAAGATTGGAATTCATCTTCACTGAGGATTTCCAATTACTTGAAAGACTCAAAGAAAAATCTATTACATTAAAATATTTTCTTTGAATTTTAGTTGTGGCCAACTTTAAACATTTTTTAATTTTAATTTAATTTAATTTTAAAAATTTAAAAATATTCTTCAAAAATATTATTATAATTATTTGTCTGGATCCATGATTTTCTTCATGATAAGGAATGTTTAGTGATGAAATTCTCTGTAGCAATGCAAAATAACAGCTGCTCTCTAGTTTATAGGATTGGAGTTGCCTTGGAGCAATGAGACGTTAAATAACTTACTCCTACAATCAATGTGTCAAGAGCAAGATTGGACTTTTCCAGCCCTCTATCCACTACTCCATGTTGTCCCTCACTTATAGGTATTAGATATTAAAGGCATTGGTAAATTTAGTCTTACAAATGTTAGAACAAGAAATGACCTTAGAGATCATCATTCTAACCTCCTAATTTTACATATGAAGATGGGTCTCCATTATTAATCCTACCCACCTTCCCTGCCTAAGATGTAACTACCTTTGTTGGATAAGAATATTTCTTGAATCACTCAGAACCAAGTATAATCAGGGCCTCTAGAATTCCCTGAATCATTTCAAGTATTTCAATTAGAGAGTTGGATTTTGTATATAAGAAAGGAGCTATCACAAAACTAGGACAAGTAGGTAGCACAATGGATAAAACACTGGAATGGAGTCAGGAATATTCATCTACCTGAGTTCAAATCAGACATGAGACACTTATTGGCTGTATGACCTTGGACAAATCACTTAACCCTGTTTGCCTCAGTTTCTTCATCTGCAAAATGAACTGGAGAAAGAAATGGCAAACTGCTCCATTATCTTTGCCAAGAAAACCCCAAAAGGGTTTATGAAAAATGCCACTGGGGGAACAAATGAAAAAGAGCAGAATCACAAAACTATAGGACAGTCAAAAGGGATGGAAGAAGAGAGGAATGAAATCGGTCATAAAGAGAACTAAGAACCAACATCCTTAAAGTAACGAGTGAAATGAGAAAGTCGATATCAGGAAGGGACATTGGCTCTTTAGGGATCTTGGAGCAGAAGACCCAGGCTGATGCCAGTAATATAACAATCTACGTAAGGAATTAGGGAAGCAAAATGTCTCCTCTTTCACTAAGTTCCCTTCCCTAATATCCCGTGCTCATCTATCCAAACACACTATCATTGCTATTTCATTACCAGAATGTTTTCAGTAACTCAAACTTTACTTCAACCACAAAGGGCCTGAGGATCAAGTAGAAATAGAAATCAATATAAATTTAGAAAGAAATGTAAATGTCTGAAAGGTGAGGGATTTTGCATACTGGTATCTTGAAATGATTATGACTGAATTTATTATTATATACCTTAAGGCATAGAAAGAACCATATGAACCTTAAGGGTTATCAATATTGCCCTAAGGCTTAAGATGAGCTAATTGTTGTAACAGAATATTAAAGTTGAGAAACCTATAACCCATGGTTATATGATTTACCTAAAGGTACAATTACAATAAGTAGCAGAACCAGTATTCTTGTCCAAATTGTTTGACTCCAAAATCATTGTGCCACAATACTCCTTTTATTGTTCTATGAGATCAATACTAGTATCTTTTAATATGTATCTTTTTATAGTTATATCATTAGACTTCTGGACCTAAGGGCACCTCTTCCATGGACTCAGTCATAGAATATAATTTTAATTTAGTTTTGGCCTTCTAATGATGGTGAGTAGTCTCAATTTTTTCCCATCTGAGGTTTGTTAGTTTTTAACCAATGCTTAGGTTTCCTCAAAGAGAGAATTTAAAAAAAATGTATGCCATGTAATCCAAATATTGAGGCAGATATTTATTTATTTTACTCAAATACTCCAATTTTTTCAGACATAATACAATTAGAATTACTTAAAATAAGATGTGTTAACATCTTATAACTATTGTTATAATCTTTCTGAGGAAGTGGATAAATTAACCTTATCCAAAGATAAAAGCAAAATAGTCTAATCTAGTGGATGAAGAACTGGTCTTGAAGCCAGAACAACCTGCATTTGAATTCTACCTATAACATACCCTAGATTTATGTCGCTGTGAAAGTCACTCTGTGTTTCAAAACTCAGGAGTGGGGAACCTGTAGCCTCCAGACCACAT
Source organism: Potorous gilbertii (assembly GCA_028658325.1). Lineage (NCBI taxonomy): Eukaryota > Metazoa > Chordata > Mammalia > Diprotodontia > Potoroidae > Potorous > Potorous gilbertii. The sequence goes on along the minus strand of CM053769.1, from coordinate 168,508,526 downwards.
GTGCTTTTCTAAGTGCTCATGTACTGCTTTTCAATTGAATCCAATCTTCACAGAACAAAAAGTTTGGATTCAGTCAAAGGGTCACACTTAATGATGTAAAGGGCCACATTTTTCCTCTGTTCCCTACCCCTGAGATTCTAGACAATTCTATTAGATTTTGAGTTTCAGATAATTTATTACCTTGAATAGTAGAAGCTTTCTCCCTTAAGTGTTCTAAATACCAATGAAATCGCAAATCCTAGATTGTAAAATGTTTCTTGGGGTCACTAAATAAGCAAGACCACATTCTGCCTTGTCTGTGCCTGTAATGCCCAAAGAAATCCTGGTCATTTTCTGTTCGTGATTTTCTTATATGATAAAGAAATTACCTTTTTTACTAGTCAGTTTGATCTGATGGGTACATGAACTAATAGATTCAGAAGTGGAAAGAATTGTAGAAGTAATTGTATCCCAACCCTTCATTTTACAGAATAGCACACTACGAGAGATTATATGGTTTGCCCAATGTTACTAATTTTGTATGATAGGCAAGATATGGACTCAGACCTTCCTGACTATAACTGTGACACCCTATGTACTACATCATGAAGCTGCCCAGCCTAGATATATCTTAAAGATGATGCTTAATTAGCCATTCAGAAAAGAAAACAGAAGATGCAAAAGGCAATCAGGGCTTTATTGCCAAGGCAATATTCACAGCACTGGTGGTGACTATGAATATGCCAACGTAGTTTCCAATCGCAATATATATATAAAGGACTCTCTGTATAGAAGACAGGAGAAAAACATTTAATTAGACATCAATAAGCCAAATCCCAGAACCAGAAAGCAAACTCTGTCATGGTGCCCAACAAGTTCATAAACATGATCACTACAGGGAGCAAAGTCATTCCAAAGATTCCCACTCTGAGGCAGGGCCTTCTCACAAGCCTGAGCCTTGCCATACCTGCCTGCCTGTGTCCTTTCTTCTCTGACCAGACCATGCTCACTCACTTCCTCCAGGTTGTGTTCTACCTTTCCTATTCCTCCTGTTCACCAAACTCCTCCCACCACATGAGACTTAGGCTTTCAGGTGATTTAAGCAGATCATATGGACCTATTAATGACTGAGAAAGGTCTTTCCATTTAAATTACTATTACAAGGGCCCAAATGCAAATTTATCTACTTTGGTCAGTGCTTTCTGTGGGAGTAGCCTTAGGGTACCAAGGTGGGGAAAAGTACTAGCTTTATCCCCTAACCCCCATGGGAATCTTACAAATATATGATTTCATCTTGAGGATCCAAAAAGAGTTCAAATGGAAACTTTGTTTCCAATGCTGCATAGCAGTATTCTATACACTTGGAGCTATCTTGGGGCACGAGAGTAAAAAGGGACCACTTAGGCTTCTCTGGATCATACTGAAGCAATTGATCTTTTTATCTCTGAGACATAGCATGGTCAAATTGGTTATCCCCAAATAGATATGCTGAGCCAAGACATGTGGTCAGCAAGAATCAGGGCAACTTCCATGAAATGTAATTTTGGTTCTTCCCTCATTTCATTTCATGGAGAAAGATGTTCCATGGAACTACCTTCATATAATTTCCTTCTATCTGTGATCTTATTGGTTCTGAAAACACCTCTGTGAAACAGAGGACTTATATTACTATTTGCATGCTATAAATAAGGAAATGGAACTACAGAGAAGTTAAATGACTTTTTCAGTGTTACATGATGAGGAAATGACAGAGCTGGGATTAGAGATAAATTTTTCTAATTTGTAATCCAGGATTCTTAGTATTCCAAAGAGAGATAATAAATACTTCACAAGTGCTTCTTGTGGTATTAATCCCCTTGGTGAATGTAAATACAGAGTCATTTGTTCATTCAAGAATTATCTGAATACTTATTTTAGCAGTAGCAATTTGCTAGTGAGGGGGAGATATGAAATAATGAATAAAACATTAATACATAAAATAGTGTGGAATTAAGTGCCAATATTAAAAATATAAACAATACATGCTACCACCTACAGAGGATTAGTTTTGATGTGGTGTGTTAGTGCTCAGGATAGATTTTGGGAAGAGGGATATAAGAACATAAAAAAAATGGAATTGTTAGAAGACTAGTCTTAGTCTTCTTATGGTTATGCCTGCTTATATGTAGATAAGTGAAGTCCTTGGAAACTCAAAAAAGGAGTCAATCAGAATGAAGGCTTTCAGAGTATGCAAAAATTGAATACTGTACAGCAAGTAGAATCAAGTAAAAATATTTATGAAGTGCCAAGCGTTGTCCTAATTTCTGGGATTACAAAGCAAAGCTAAACAAAACCTAAATAAAATATTAAACCACATAAAAATGTACATTCTCCCAAAAATTTCATAATCTGTTGAGGAAGACAACATGCAAAAGCTATTTTCAGACATGATAAATACAGGATAAATGGGAAATAATAGTGTCAGGAGAAAAAGGGCATCTGTATGAAAAATATTTCAAATTAACGAGATATGAAAACTGATTTACTAATGGTGGTGACAGTGAGCCAAGATTAAAGTAAAGTAAATTTATTTGATTTATTTTACTATGGTACCTAAAATATTCCTTTTATTATATTATCTATGGTGTCAAAGTATTAAGTAAAGCAATAATTCTCAAACTTTTTGGTTTTAAAATCCTTTACATTTTTTAAATTGATTAGGACTCTCCAGAAACTTATGTTTTTGTAGGCTATATTTATTAATAATTCTCATATATTGTAAAATTGACATGTGTTAGTATTATTATGAAAAAAGAGATTTTGCCTTGTGGATCCCTAGAAAGAGACTTGGGGATGCCCTAAGATTCCAAGTACCATTTTATGAAGCATACTGTGGTGGAGGATAGAAGATATTTAGGAGTTGTCTATTCCCTTGTAGGGTAGGAAACACATGGATGTTATGAACAAAAGGGTAGTTTACTTCAATGAAAATTTATATATTTTTACTCTATGCAGTTTCAATATTTTCATTTTCTGAAAAAAAGTTTCCTAACGTTAATATCTACAGGGTTTTTTCTTCTTCTATAGGCTATTGATTTCCTTGACTTAAAGTTTTTAGGGGATATTCATTTTCACTCTTGCAGCCCAGAGCTGTGGCTTTATTCTGAAATGTAAAATTACTAAACCTGTCTTAGAAGACTTAAATTCTAGTTTCAATTCTGCCACTTGCTAGCTGTGTGATCTCATACAAGTTACATTATCTCTCTCTCTCTCTCAGTTTCTCCATTTATGAAATAATGATGGCAATCATTTACTTACCATGGTGGCTGCAGAGTCTTGTTTTAAGATTGATATAATATAATGTATGAGAAGGGCAACTATGTGGCGCAGTGGATAGAATGCTGAGTCTGGAGTGACTCAGGAAAGATTCATCTTCGTGAAGTAAAATCTGGCTTGAGAAAACTTACTAGCTGTGTAACCATGGGCAGGTCACTTAGTACTTTCTGTTTCAGTTCCATCATCTATAAAATGATCTGGAGAAGGCAATGGCAAATTACTTCAGTATCTTTGCTAAGAAAACCTCAAATGGGATCATGAAGAATCAGACATGACTGGAACAACAAAATGATAACAATATACAACAATGTGTTTTATAACCAGAAGTGCAGAGCAGATACTCAATAAAATCTCTGCTGAATAAAGGTTTATCAAAATGTAAATTATGATGATGATTGAAGTCTTGCCCTATGATTTCATCAATGTTCTACAGGTGTGTAGACTCCTTTCAATGATACTATTCATCAACAAAACTTATTTGTGAAATAGTCTTAGTGATAGATGAACTCATGTTCATTTAATAAGCAGGTTCATGACATGAAATCTTTATTTTTGGTTGAACTATTCCCCTTTATTAATATAGATGATTCATGAATGTGCAATTTGCTTGTTGTATGATCAAATCAACCATTTTGACTTCCTTGAGGAAATGACTATGCATTTTGCTTTTCTACTTTTCTGGACCTTGCTTATTAAGAATGAAAAATCTGCAGTTCAAAGGCCCATTACTTGTCAAATGGCTACATGCAAGGTTCTATGGTGAGAATAAAGAAAGTAAATACCAGATGAATTGTTATTGCTTCAATAATCTGAAGTGAATATTCACAGTAAACATTCCTGATAAAGAATATCACTGCCTTGAGAAAATTTGTTGATGACTTTTCTTCTACTTTTCAATTTTGTATCCTTGTCTGGAAGTAAACCTTGACTTTTGAAAATATGCTTCCTTGGAAAAGTACCATTCATGTCCACAAGGATTATGCTTAATTATTAAATTTTCCCTTGATTTTGTTTAGTCATTTGACTGTATGCAACTCTTTGTGACCTGTGGACCTTATTTTCCTTGGGGCTTTCTTGGCAAGGATACTAAAGTGGATAACCATTTCCTTCTCCATTAGATTAAGGCAAACAGGGTAAGGTTTGGGCACAACCTTGGGCACAGTGTGCCCAGGTTCACACAGCTAGTAATTTTTTGAAGCCACATTTGAACTCAGGTCTTCTTGACTCCAGACCCAGTGCTGTCATTATTTCCCTTGTAGAATGCTTAAAGTCTAATAGAAAGACTTTTAAAAATTGTTTTAATTAATCATCTCAAATTTAGAATAAGGAACACAATATTTATATGTGGTCTCATAATAAACCTGCCCAGTCTCAGTTTACTACTTTGTGGACCAGATTAAAAATAAAAAAAGCATCAGTTAGTGCTCGGTTTCCTCTCCTCTGTAAAGTCAAATCATCTATTACAGAATTAGGATTTAGTCACTGAAATACACTGAACCAATGGTGAATTTGAAAAAGTGTCTGCAAAGACTACAAAATAATCTTCTTCTGAATTTAAAAAAAATACAAATTTTTACTTGACACTTAAAAAGTAAATTTCATTTAAAATTGGACTTTTCATTTTAATTCTCCCTTTTCAATTCTTTTCTTTGATGTTGTAGAAATGGAATCAGGTCTCAACGTAGCCCCCATTGCAGAGTTTTGACTCTATTCCTCTGATATATGTAGACTATTTTCAAGACTTGCAAATTCTTCAGTCAAGGTTATATTTAGGGGTCATGCATATGTTAGTCAAAACAGATTTTATGGCAGGTATAATAATCAATCATTTGGACTGTTAAAGTATGATCATTTCTTTCCTATGCACTTGATAATGGGAATAAGTATCATTTTTTCAAGGGATTTTAGTGACTATCTGTTCTAATTCATGCCTGAAAAGCAGCTACATAAATCATAAATGGTTTTGCTCTATGACCTCCATTGAAGGTTAAACCACCAGGCACTGATAGTCCATTCATGTTTCATATGGACAATTCCAAGTTTTAGAGTTTCCTCTTATATCACGTTTAATTCTGACATTTTTCTATATTTACTCATGTCTCCTAGTTTTGTTTTTTTCTTTAAAGGAAAAACAGAATAACTCTTGCTCCTATACTTTTTACCTGTGCCACTTTTGGAATGTCACAACCTCCTTGATTCTTCGGTTACTGATCTGAAAATGAAGAGGTTGGATTAGATGAACTCTAAGATACACTCTGGGTCAGGTAAGATAACACAGTAACCAGAGTCCTGGGCCTGGAGTTAGAAAAATTCATCTTTCTGAGTTCAAATCTGGCCTCAGACCCTTACTATCTGTGTGGCACTGGGTAAGTCACTTCATCCTATCTTCCTCAGTTCCCTCATCTGTAAAGTGAGCTGGAGAAGGAAATGGCAAACTAGTATTTTTGTCAAGAAAATACCAAATGAGGTCATGAAGAGTTTGAAATGTATGAACAACAGGGTATATTGCAGCTTTATATTTATGATCCTAATTCTAACCTTACTTTTATGTGATGGATTTTTAACTTCTTGAAAATGGCTAGAATGTCCCAGTCAATGCCTTTAACTTAGTTTCTTATTACATGGATATAAGATCCTTAAACATCCTACTTTATCTCTTTTGATACTCTCTAATTCAAACACCTACTTGCTAAAGTGTGTAGCTGAGAACTACATACAAAGCTTTATATGTAATATGACCAAGGGATAACTTATGACACATCAGAATTTTGAATTTAAAGCTCGAAGAGATCTCAGAAACCATCTTATCCAAACTTCTCATTTTAATTGTGGTGAAACTGAGGCTTAGAAAAGTTAAGTGACTCAGAATGGGCATTATGAGATAACAAAATCATATATTCAGAGCTAGAATGGATCGTAGAATTCATATAGTCTAATCTCATCAATTTACAGATGAGGAAAATGAGGCTCAGAGATGTTCAGTGATTTGCTCAATGATAAGAAATCTTAACGTGTCAGGAGAAGGTTTTGGACATAGATTTTTCTGACTCCAGTTCCAGCAAGTTATGCGCTATGCCATGTTACTCCCTCATTACCTAAAAGTCACACAAGCAACAAGAGATAAAAGTAGAATATGAACTCAAGTTTCCCTGAGTTCAAAGGTACCGCTTTCTAATATTTCATGTTACCTATTTTTTCCTTAAAAATCTGAAAAATAGCAGTTCTAACTTTTTTAAATTCATTTTTAATTGAATTGTATTCTATTCTTCAATCCTTAATTGAATCTTGGCTCTGCCCCAACTTTCTTTTTAAAAGAAATTGGGATGGCAGACTAGAAAGACATACTTACACAGGGTCTCCCCACACAGCCCATAAAATACCTGTAGAGAGGGACTCTCAACAAATTTTGGAGCAGCAGAAGTGGAGAACAACAGAGTGGAAGAGACTTCCAGCCTAGGGTGAGCTGAAAGACCTACAGGAAACATCAGTTGTCCTGCACACAGAGCAGAGAAGGGAGCCCAGCCCAGCCTTGGCCGCCTGCACACGATTCCTGAATAGCCTGCAGGGGTGGAATCTCTAGTCTTGGAATTCCTGGAGCAGCAGTAGCGTGTCTGCAAATGCCTCAACCCACAGGTGCCAAAGGTCAGTGATGGGGGTTTTTTCAGTTGGCCAGGAAGGGAGAAGGTCCTTCCCATAGCTCCTCAGCTCAGGCAGCAGCTGCAGAGGCCCCACCAGGCAGGTGGCAAGGGTTCTCACGGCAGCCCCTACAGCAGCCTAAGACTATTGCTGGATTGTAAAAACCCCTGGGGGCACTGAGGGAGCTGGTCTTTGTCTCCCACTGAGTGATGGCCCTGCTCCCACAGCTTGACTGAATCCCACCCCCACTCCCCCACCCCCAGTTCTAGCTTGGCGGAACTGGGGGTCAGGTGCCTGTGGAGAAGAAACTCTGCTAAGATTCTGAGCACAAAAAATCCTTCCCTGCACTCAGAACAGTACACGCTTGATTGTGCCACCTTGGAGGAACTGATGTCCCCAGTGTATACCCTACTCTTGACAAAGGACCCAAAAGTCAAGTAACTGGTTGGGAAAATGCCCCACAAAGGAAAAAAAAAATAAGACCATAGAAGGTTACTTTCTTAGTGACCAGATATCTCCTCCCATCTTTTTGGATGAGGAAGAACAATGCTTACCATCAGGGAAAGACATAAAAGTCAAGGCTTCTGTATCCCAAATATCCAAAATAAATATTCAATGGTCTCAGGTCATGGAAGAGCTCAAAAAGGATTTTGAGTAAGAGAGATGGAGGAAAAACTGGGAAGAGAAATGAGAGAGATGCAAGAAAAGCATGAAAAGGGGGTCAACACATTGCTAAAGAAGACCCAAAAAATGCTGAAGAAAATAACACCTTGAAAAATAGGCGAACTCAATTGGCAAAAGAGGTTCAAAAAGTCAATGAGGAGAAGAATGCTTTAAAAGGCAGAATTAGCCAAATGGAAAAGGAAGTTCAAAAAGTCACTGAAGAAAATAGTTCTTTCAAAATTAGAATGGAACAGATCGAGGCTAATGACTTTATGAGAAACCAAGAAATCACAAAACAAAACCAAAAGAATGACAAAATGGAAGAGAATGTGAAATATCTCATTGAGAAACAATTGACTTGGAAAATGGATCCAGGAGAGACAATTTAAAAATTATAGGACTACGGGAAAGCCATGATCAAAAAAAGAGCATAGACATCATCCTTCATGAAATTATCAAGGAAAACTGCCCTGATATTCTAGAACCAGAAGGCAAAATAAGTATTCAAAGAATCCACTGATCACTGCCTGAAAGAGATCCAAAAAGAGAAACTCCTAGGAACATTGTGGCCAAATTCCAGAGTTCCCAGGTGAAGGAGAAAATATTGCAAGCAGCTAGAAAGAAACAATTCCAGTGTTGTGGAAATACAATCAGGATAACACAAGATCTAGCAGCTTCTACATCAAGGGATCAAAGGATGTGTAATAGGATATTCCAGAAGTCAAAGGAAGTAGGACTAAAACCAAGAATCACCTATCCAGCAAAACTGAGTATAATACTTCAGGAGAGAAAATGGTCTTTCAATGAAATAGAGGACTTTCAAGCATTCTTGACGAAAAGACTAGAGCTGAAAAGAAAATTTGACTTTCAAACACAAGAATCAAGAGAAGCATGGAAGGCTAAACAGCAAAGGGAAATCATAAGGGACTTACTAAAGTTGAACTGTTTACATTCCTACATGGAAAGACAATATTTGCAACTCTTAAAACATTTTTCAGTATCTGGGTAGTTGGTAGTATTACACACATACACACACACACACACACACACACAGAAAGACAGAGAGAGAAAGACAGACAGAGAAAGAGAGAGAGAGAGAGAGAGAGAGAGCTAGCACAGAGTGAATTGAATAGGATGGGATCATATCTTAAAAAAAATGAAATTAAGCGGTGAGAGAGAAATATATTGGGAGGAAAAAGGGAGCAATGGAATGGGGCAGGTTATCTCATAAAAGAGGCAAAAAAAAAGACTTTTCAGTGAATGGAAAAAGAGGGGAAGTAAGAGAAAAAACATGAATCTTACTCTGATCACATTCAACTAAAGGAAGGAATAAAATGCACACTCATTTAGGCTTCTGGTCCTGCTTACATCTTATAATACAGGAAAGTGGGGGAGAAGGGGATAAGCAGGGTGGGGGGGATGATGGAAGGGAGGGCAGTGGGAGGAGGGAGTAATTTGTAATCAATACTCTTGGGGAGGGACAGGATCCAAAGGGAGAATAGAAGCAATGGGGGGCAGGATAGGATGGAGGGAAATATAGTTAGTCTTACCCAACATGACTATTATGGAAGTCATTTGCTAAACTGCACAGATATGGCCTATATTGAACTGCCTGCCTTTGCAAAGGGAATGAATAGGGAGGGAGGGATGGGGAGAAGTTGGAACTCAAAGTTTTAGGAACAACTGTTGAGTATTGTTCTTGCAACTAGGAAATAGAAATACAGATAATGCGGTATAGAAAGTTATCTTGCCCTATAAGACAAAAGAGAAGACGGGGATAAGGGAAGGGAGGGATGTTAGAAGAGAGGGAAGATTGGTAATATGGGCAATTGGAATGCTTGGTGTTTTGGGGTGGAGGAAGGGGAGAAATGGGGAGAAAATTTAGAACCCAAAATTTGTGGAAATGAATTTGAAAAGTTTAATAAATAAATTTAATTTAAAAAAAAGAACAAAAAAACATTTCCTTCATAAGCACAGATTGAACACAAAGGATTCAAACCTTCTCAATCTAGGCCACTTTAAAAAAAAATTCTCCCAAAGACACTGTCTCAAAATTTTCTACAGTCTTTCTTCTTTTTTTTTTTTTTTTTAACATTTCATGAGCATAAGTGCAACATGGGCTTCCTTTTCTAGTCATCCATGTCCTCTATGATATCACTCAAACCCCTGCATTACATTCTGTTTATTTATTGCATTTTACTCCTCAGTGAGTTAGTTTAATTAGGGAAAAGTATTCATTAGATCTTAGAGACTTGTATATGCCTGGGAAAAGTGAACCAACTCACTGGCCTTTTGTCCAGATAATTCTACTCCGATATTGTTAGTTTTGGGAATCTTTCTCTTCCTCCTCCTCCTCCTTCTCCTCTTTTTCCTCTTCTTCTTCATTTTAGTCCTCTCTTGGCACATGTAGGCAGGTTCTGAGGAAGAAGGGCATCAGAACAAAGTAAGTGTGTTACTATGGGTTTTTCTCTTATTTTTATCTCATTGATTTCTTTTATCTGATATTGTTTCTATGGAAACAGCATGGGCCACTTAGGTTATGAAATTTGGAAAGGACAGTGAAACCCAAGGGAATCTACTTTGATTTCCTAATACTGAGCATCCCCAGACATTATGCCACAACTTAATGTTCCCACTTCTTTCTATGTCTTTATTAACTTTTAAACTGCTTCATTCTCCTAATAAGAACATTCATTTATCATTTACTTTTTAAAAAATTTTCTCAATATTTCCAGAATTTAAAGAAAAAGAATGGAAAGGTAAAGATTTGCAGATGATGATCCTTCCTTCCTTTCCTATTTAGATGGATGTAGGGAGGGTTCTTATATTACCTGGCTAGGTATTATTTTTTTACTAACTATTCATTCTGAATTTTGCTGTGTCTACCATTCTCTTTTATGAGATGTGATTACACTTTGTTGAGAGAATGATTGTTCAGACTCATGGTTTTGTCTTTTCTTACCTTTGTTAATCATTAGATTTTATAAAGAAAACAGAAAAAATAAAAACTTTATTTTTTCCAGAATAAAAAGTTCTTTTTTATGGGGAAAATAATGGTGGTATAAGGAAAGTAGCCAAAAAAATGAAGACCAGATAAATTTTTGCACTTTCATTAATCTGAAGTGAGTGTTTACAATGAACAGCCTTGACAAGGAATATTACTTTGCCTTGAGATAAACTTCTGTTGTTAATATTTACCCCAACTCTCAAATTTCTATCCTTGACTGGAGGCAAAAGTTGACTTTTGAAAGTCTACTTTGTTGGAAAAGTCATATTCTTGTGTACAAGGACTGTATTAAATTTTTAAAATCTTTTTTATTACTCTGTGAAAGGAGGCACCAGGGAATGACAATTATTTTTAATAAACTGTCCTTGACAAACTTTTTTCCTGTATAAAAATTTCCTTTTCCTTTACCAAAAATATTGCCCTATATTCCTTATGCAAGTAGGCATTATCAGTTTTCTGATAGAAAATAACAGGCAGTCAGAGAAGAACACTTACCAATTCACAAATGCCTTTGAATTTCCCATGCTTCCATACTATATTCTATGAAAATATTACATTTCATATTTTCATATTTTCCTGCCTTTTTTCTTTCTCTACATCTTTAACTCCCCATCTTTCCATTTAAATTCCTCTGTTTTTTGTCCTGTTTTCATCAGTTTTAAAAATGAATGTAAATATCTGTTGAAAGGGATTCCTTCTCTTTCCTCTTTTACATTTTTTAGCTCTTTATTTCATTTCTGGCATATTCATCACTTCCGACAATCCGAGGAAGTTTTGTAGGTGCAAATCAGGTGGGGAGGTGGGGATAGGCAAGCCAAGTAATGATGTTGAACATTCTTAATGAAAACCTTGCATTTGAAGAAATGACCAGGCTCATACTATTGAAATAATTGTTTGACGACAAAAAAACAATATCCTTCATTCCTCTGATATCATAGACACTTTATTCGTATTTCAGAATAATTCTATTTCTTTTCATATGAAAATTACGTTACTCTGTAGTCAGTATGAAGTTGTAAGTAAGAGTCTGTCAAGGAAATAATAACAATATGAAATAAGGTGTGAGAATGTGAGAATAGCCCTTCATCTTTTGTCACAATATTTGTATGTTTTCCTTTAGAACCTGAAGACAAAATTTCCAAACAAATTATTGGGCTTAAAAGGCAAATCCAAGGAAACTTACCATTCCTTTTCAAAAGTTTTGAGTTCTAAATTCTGTTGCACTCTTTTTCTCCTCCACCGCTCTTTGGGAAGGCAAGCAATACATCAATTAAAACTGTGGGTTTATAAAAAACATATTTACATATTAGCCATGTTGCAAAAAGAAAAAAAAAGATGAAAATTTAAAAAAGTAAGAAAACACTATGCTTCCATCTGCACTCGAGTTCATTAAATCTCTCTCTCAGTCTCTATAGCACTTTCCATCATGGGTCTTTGGTATTGTTTTAGGTAACTTTCTTGATTAGGGGAGTTAAAGCTTTTACAGACAATCATTATAGAAACACTGCCTTTACTATGTACGTTGTTCTTCTGGTCCTGCTTACTTTACTTTTCATCAGTTCATGTAAGTTATCCTGTGTTTTTCTGAAATTTTCCTGCTCCTCATTTCTTATAACACAATAGTATTCAATCACAATAATAAATCACTGCTTTTTTGTATTCTTTGATCATTTTTCAATTGGAGAATGACTCTGTTTTATAATTTTTTCTCATTTCCTATGTAAGAAATGAAATCTTCATCAGAGAAATTTGTTGTAAAAAAATTCCCTACATTCCTGCTTTTCTTCTAATTTTGATTGTATTGATTTTGTTTATGCAAACCTTTTTTTAATTTCATGTATCAAAATTATTCATTTTACTTCTCATCCTCTTTATCTTTTGTTTGGTCATAAACTCTTTCCTTATTCAGAGATCTAATTCATTAAAATTATCACACTGCTCCAATTTAGTTAAGATATGACATTATATGTCTAAATAATTTACCCATTTTAACCGTACCTTACTGAATGTAATTTTACAGTATTGTGGTCTGGAGAGAGTGCATTTAATGTTTCTGCATTTCTACCTTTGTTTGTGAAAGATTTTTCTTTGTTTCCCCCTAATACATGGTAAGTTATTGTGAAACTGCACTATATCACTGTTAAAAATAAAAAGGTATACACCTTTCTATTTTCATTTAATTTTCTCCATAGGTCTATCATATCTAATTTGTATAAGATTCTGTTCATCTTCTTAACTTTTTTTTAAATTTAGTTTTGGGATAGATTTATTTAATTCTGAGAGGGGAAAGTTGAAGTCCCCAACTAGTATAGATTTATTTATTTTATTTTTTATTGTTTGTTCTTTATTTTTAGGCCCATTTCTTAACTTTTAACTTTATGTGTATATTGAGGGCTCTGTTCCAAGATTGAGGGTGGCATTGGGCACTTTCTTAAGATTCAGGGTTTTATTGTTATTGCTGTTTTGTTTTGTTCTACTCTTTTTAGAACTCATTCTAGGACTTGAAAATTTTGATGTTTCCAAAGTGTTGTGATCTGGGGAGAGGTATATTCATTGCTCTCCTGGTCTATACTATGGTCCTTACTCCAGAAGAGTCCTTGATCCCTTGGGATTGCAAGCACTTTTGGTTCTCAGGGCCCTTACTCACTTGGGACCAAAAACATTCCTTTCTACTATGGAACCGAGACTCAGAAGCAGGTATAGGCAATGGAGTTGCCAAATAGTATCAGGTACAGTGCTCAGTGCTAATACAGAGGTACCCTATAATCTCTTTCTGATCAGTTCCTTGATCCCCATTTCACCTCTAGCTTGAGAGTTCCCAAAATGGCTCTTATTGTCACAGTGTCCTCTGAGACCCACAGATGATATTGTGTTCCCATTACAGTGTCATAGAACTCTCCTGCTGACCTCTATATTGTCTTGCACTAGAAAAAATGTCTCAGCCTGAGCTTTTATTGGCTTTGTCCTTCCAGAATACTAGTTGAAGTTTTATTTTCCAATTGTGTGGAGGGGAATGTTAAGGAGAACTCAGCTGTGATGCTTCCTCTATGCTACCATCTTGGCTTTAGCTCCAAGGAGATTTTTTAAACAATCAATTCTAGTACTAATTATTATGTAAATAAGTTGAGTTAGAAGAAACTTGTCCTTATTCCATATATTTGTGCTTATTAATTTAGGCTTATAGTACAGAAATATTCCCCAAGTCTATAGATGAAATGTAATCTCTTTACCTTAATATCCAATACCTTTCTCAATCTGGTTACACATATTTTTCAGTTTTATTTTATAATATGTCCCTTCATGCCCTCTACATTCTTGCCTTCTACCTGGTCCCTAATATTATCCTGCATTTTTTTTTTGAATTCACAAAGACTTTCCTCTCCTACTCATAATATAATTTCTCTTCATCTCTACCTGCAAAAGTCCCTTTCCTTTCACATCTAATTTAGGTGTTAACACTTCCACTTAGTTTTCCTTTCACCACCTTCCAATCTTTATCTTATTATCTTTGCAAATATTATCTCCTATTACTGTAATGCTCTTTCTTCTCCTAATCATCACTTCTTATCTTGTCACTTACAAAGATCTTTTCCTGATTCTCTCAATCTTTAGTATGCAACTCTCCTACCCTTCTTCTCCCTGCTCCACTGCCTCTTTTTGTCTTATATTTTCTTCTCTGTAAACATATTGCATCTAATTAATAGAAATTACATGAGGGCAAAGATTCTCACTTGAATTTGTACGTTTTGTCTCTATCAAAGAACTGAGCATAGTGTATGTCACCTAGTGGGTGACTGGTTAATGTCTGTTCTTGATGACTTGGCATATTCCTTCATTTTTTCAACCAAAAATGACATTTTCTTTTCTTACTGTTGCTAGGGTACTTTATTTTTATATCTTCTCTGCCCCTAATTAACTAACTACACACACATACACACACAATGAATGTATACACACATATACCTATCTATCTATCCATCTCCCTCCCTATGCTAATATATTGCAGAGTTTGTGAGGAGACTCTCTGCATCATTTTCCAACTTTGTAGCAAAAGCAACTAGTGCAAATGTCCTCCATATAAAAGATATTTAATAATAAGAGTCTTTGAGTGGTAACTAAAAATTAAAATATTACTTTCACAATATTTAATGCTACCCCACAACTGATTCTCTGAGTCTGTTAAACTGTGTAATAAGGCTATCATCTGCATAAATTTTACTATTTCTTGAGGTAGATGAGTGACTCAGTTGATAAACATTTATTAAGCACTCACTGTATGGCAGACACTTTTTAAAAGTAATGAGGATGTAAATCCAAGTAACACATACAAAAGACTACAAGAAGCTTACGATCTAATACGCTGGATGTCAAGTGGATAATACAATGAATTTGAAATTAGGAAGACCTAAATTCAAAACTTCCCTCAGTCACTTATTAGCTCTATGACAATGGGTCACAGTTTCCTCCACTATAAGATAAGAAAATAATAGTACTTAGTTGTGAGGATGAAATAAAATAAATTTTATAAAATTATTTGCAAACTTCAAAACACTATGTATTGATTAGTGATTATTCCTTAGGGAAAAGGTAATAAAGTAAGAGCTATGGCAAAGAGATGCAATGATAAGGGGGTTCGCTTCAGTGAGCAAGGAAGAAAAAGCATGAAAATGAACAGAGGAAAGAAGAACATGGAGTATTATAGAAGGGATAAATGGAAGTCATAAATGATTATTAAACATTTTGTAGTCTCAGGCAAGCAGCACCAAACAAGACAAAAATAAATAAATAAACCCCCAGAACCTGGCTCTCATCTTAACAAATTAATGTCTTATGTGATATATCTATCTATCTATCTATCCATCCATCTATATGTTTGTGTTTATAAATATGCATATATTTATATGCATATAAACTAATTTAAACAAATTCAATTGAATGATAGGGAAAAGTCATTTGTACCTTGGCTTATAATAGAAAATCTTTTTTACAGGTGACATAATGAGGCATAGTGGATAGAACGCTTGACTTAAAGCCAGGAAGACCCAAGGTCAGATCCTTCTTTAGATACTCACTAGCTTTATGAATGTAAGTCAATTACTAAACACTGTTTAGTCTCTACTGTTAAATGGGTATTATAATATACATAATATTTACATTTCTTCAAGTCTTATTATGGCAAAATTTATGTGATTTGAAGAATTGATTACATTGTTAAAGTGGGAACTTAATTTTTTTTATCAATGATTCAGAGTATCTTAGAATCAATACCTGTTTTTTCCAGTTAGAAAATTGAAAAAAAACCCAATGCTTCAATCAATATATTGATTTGGGTGCTGTGATATATATATATTTCATATAGGTAAAAGATACATGACAGAATGAGAATAGAATTTGGAGAAAAATTTATACAATTTCAACAATATTCATTTTTATTTAACTATATTAATTTTTATTTTTAATGTTCTACAATCACTACCATAAAACTTAGATTTTTCCCCCCTCCCTAAGACAGCATACAATTCTATATAGGATGTACACATACATGCCTATTGAATACATTTTCATTATAGTCATGCTCTGTAGAAGAACTATAATAAATAGGAGAAATCATATAACAAACCAAAACGTAATACACACACACACACACACACACACACACACACACACACACACGTACACAAAATGATCTACTACATTCTGTGGTTGAATTCCATAGTTCTTTCTCTGAATGTGGAAGGCATTTTGCCTTAGAAGACCATTGGGATTTTTATTTTTAATGTCCTTCCTTTGCTATGAAAATCCAAGTCTACCAGAAAAAATTCTCACATGCTGTGGTCATTGCTGCGCACAAAGTTCTCCTGGTTCTGCTCCTTTCACTCAGCATCAGATAATCTAAGTCTTTCCAGGCCTCTCTGAAGTATTCTTTTTCTTCATTTCTTATGGTACAGGAGTATTCCATTACATTCGTATACCATAATTTATTCAGCCATTCCCCAATTGATGGCATTCCCTTGATTTCTAGTTTTTGGCTACTACAAGGAGTGCTGCTATAAATATTTTTGTACATATCGGACCCTTTCCCATTTTTAGGATCTCTTGGGGATACAGTCCTAGAAGTGATATTACAGGGTCAAAGGGTATGCACATTTTTGTAGCCCTTTGGGCATAGTTCCAAATCGCTCCCCAGAATGGTTGGATGGGCTCACAGCTCCACCAACAATGGATTAGTGTTCCAACTCTCCCACATCCTCTCCAACATTTATCATTTTCCTGTTTGCCAATCTAATAGGTGTGATGTAGTACCTCAGAGTTGTTTTGATTTGCATCTCTCTAATCAAAAGTGATTTAGTGGGGGCAGAGCCAAGATGGTGGAGTAGAAAGACTCACCTATGCTAGCTCCGAACCCACAACCGATGGATTTCCTTTAAAAAGAACTCCCAACAAATTCGGAAACAGTGGAAGACACACAGCAACACAGTGAAGGAGATTTCCATTCCAGAGAGCCCTGAAAAACCGATTCCAAAGGTCCATCGCGCACCAGACAGGAGCGGAGCCCTCCCCTGCCCTGGCCCCGCAGCACTGAGAGGAGTGAGCAGATCCGAGCAGGCTTCAGGGACTGAATCTCCAGCGGCTGCGAAGGTCCCTCCACCCACAGACTCACAGGTCAGTGAGAGAGATGGGCTGAGAGGGGAGCGGGGTGTCTCCAGGACTCAGGCCCCCTTGGGAGGCAGCGATAGAGGCAGAGGCAGAGGAAGTGGCAGAGGCAGTAGCAGAGGCAGCAGCAGAGGCAGCAGGCAGCCCGAGACTCCCAGAGCAGGCAGGGGCTCAGCAGGAGCTCCATTACAAAAGGTCTCTGCATAAACCCCTGAGGGAACTGAGCCTGGGAGGCGGCCCTGCCCCCACATGAACACCAGCAGATAAGCTCCCATTGAATAGCAGCCATGCCTGCCGCCAAAAGCCCTGAGGCTGGGGAACAGCATTTGAATATCAGACCCCAAGCACTAGCTGGGCAGACCTTGGCCAGGGGTGGAGAGGACTCTCAGAAGTCAAGTAACTGGCTAGGAAAATGCCCAGAAAGGGGAAAAAAAATAAGACCATAGAAGGTTATTTTCCTGGGGAACAGATGATTACGCCCTTCCTCTCTGACGAGGAAGAAAACTTCTTACCATCAGGTAAAGACATAGAAGTCAAGGCCTCTGTATCCCAAACATCTGAAATAGATATCCCATGGGCTCAGGCCATGGAGGAGCTCAAAAAGGATTTTGAAAATCAAGTTAGACAGGTGGAGGAAAAACTGGGAAGAGAAATGAGACAGATGCAAGAAAAGCATGAAAAACGGATCAATACCTTGATAAAGGAGAACCAAAAAAATGCTGAAGAAAACAACACCTTGAAAAATAGGATAACTCAATTGGAAAAAGAGGTTCAAAAAATCAATGAGGAGAAGAATGCTTTCAAAAGCAGAATTAGCCAAGTGGAAAAAGAGATACAAAAGCTCACTGAAGAAAATAGTTTTCTCAAAACGAGAATGGAACAGATGGAGGATAATGACTTTCTGAGAAACCAAGAAATCACAAAACAAAACCAAAAGAATGACAAAATGGAAGAGAATGTGAAATATCTCATTGGAAAAATAACTGACCTGGAAAATAGATCCAAGAGAGATAATTTAAAAATTACGAGACTACTTGAAAGACATGATGAAGAAAAGAGCCTAGACATCATCCTTCATGAAATTATCAAGGAAAACTGCCCTGATATTCTAGAACCAGAGGGCAAAATAAGTATTCAATGAATCCACCAATCACTGCCTGAAAGAGATCCAAAAGGAGAAACTCCTAGGAACATTGTG
>CM053769.1:168415157-168489574 GCA_028658325.1 Potorous gilbertii | reverse complement strand
TCTTCCTCTGAAAATTGGCTGTTCATATCCTTTGACCATTTATTAATTGGTGAATGACTTGTAATGGTTCTATGCCTAATTTCCACCATACTGTTATCCAGTTTTCTCAGCAATTTGTTTTTGAACAGTGAGTTCTTATCGCAGAAGCTGGGGTCCTACTGTGTCTTGAGTACCTGGTATAATCCACTTGTCTACCCTTCTGTTTCTTATCCAGTACCAAGTGGTTTTGATAATTGCTGTTTTATAATACAATTTGAGATCTGATAGCGCTAGGCCACCTTCCCTAGCATTTCTTTTCATTCATCCCTTTGATATTCTGGACCTTTAGTTCTTGCAGATTAATTTTGATATTATTTTTTCCAACTCTAGAAAATAATTATCTGATAGTTTAATTGATATGACACTAAATAAGTCATTTTTATTATATTTATTATATTGGCTTGGCCTGCTCATACTTTTCCACTTACTTAGATCTGACTTTATTTGTGCAAAAATGTCCTGTAGTTGTATTCATGGAGTCCCTGGGTTTGTTTTGGCAGGTAAACTCCCAAATATTTTATATTGTCTACCCTAGCTTTAAATGGAATTTCTCTTTCAATCTCTTGCTGTTGGATTTTGTTACTAATATATAGGAATGCAGAAGATTTGTGCAGGTTTATTTTGTAACTTGCAACTTTGCCAAAGTTGTTTCTAATTTCAAGTAGTTTTTTACTTGAATCTCTGGGATTCTCTAACGATATCATCATATCATCTGCAAAGAGTTGTAACTTAGTTTCTTCTTTGCCTATTCCTGTTCCTTCAATTTCTTTATCTTGTCTAATTGTTACAGCTAATATTTCTAGTACCATATTGAATAATAGTGGTAATAATGGACATCCTTGTTTCACCCCTGTTATTATTGGAAATGCACCTAGCTTATCTCCATTGCATATAATGCTTGGTTATTATTTTATGGAAAGTTCTCTTTATTCATGTTGTCTAGTATTTTTAATAGGAATGGGTGTTGTATTTTATTGGAAGCTTTTTATGCATCTACTGAGATAATCATGTGGGTTTTGTTAATTTTTTGTTGATATAATCGATAATGCTAATAGTTTTCCTAAAATTGAACCAGCCCTACATTCCTGGTATGAATCCTACCTGATCACAGTGTACTATTCTTATGATAAGATTCTGTATTCGTTTTGCTAAAATTTTATTTAAGATTTTTGCATTTATATTCTTTAGAGAAATTGGTCTTATGAATTTCATATATCATCTTCCCTAATAGGAATCTAACAATTTAATCTTATTAAGTCCCTCAAGGATTCTCATTTCCATTAACCATTTTATCCTTCTCTTGAGTCTTGTATGTGAAAGTCAAACTTTCTCTTTAGCTCTGGTCTTTCAGTCAAGAATGCTTGAAAGTTCTGTATTTCATGGAACATCCATTTTATCCCTTGAAGGATTATACTCAATTATTGCTGGTTAGGTGATTCTTAGTTGTAATCCTTTGTCCTGTGGAATACCTTATTCCAAGCTGTAGGATCGATTAAAGGTGAAGCTGCTAAATCTTGTGTTTTCCTCACTGTGACTCTACCAAACTTGAATTGTTTCTTTCTGGCTGCTTGCAATATTTTCTCCTGGATGTGTGAACCCTGGAATTTAACTATAATATTCCTGGTGGTTTTCATTTTAATATATAATTCATGAGATGATCAGTGCATTCATTCTATTTCTATTTTATCCTCTGGTTCTAGAATATCAGGGCTGTTTTCATTGATAATTCCTTGGAAGATGATGTCTAGCCTCTTTTTTTGATCAATGTTATCAGATCGACCTAGAATTTTTAAATTATCTCCCCTCACTCGATTTGCCAGGTCATTTGTTTTTCCAAAGAGATATTTCACATTGTCTTCTATTTTTTCATTCTTTTGATGGTGTTTTATAATTCCTTGATTTCTCATGAAATCATTATTTTCTATTTGCTCCATTCTAATTTTTAAGGTACTTTTTTATTCATTGAGCTTTTGGACCTCCTTTTTCCATTTGTTCAGTTCTGCCTTTTAAGGCGTTCTTCTTCTCATTGTCTATTTGCACCTCTTTTGCCATTTGGATTAGTCTATTTTATGATGTTATTTTCCTCAGTATTTTTGAGGTCTCCTTTAGCAAGCTGTTGACTCATTTTTCATGATTTTCTTGCATCACTCTCATTTCTCTTTCTAAAGTTTCCACTACTTCCCTTCCTTGATTTTCAAAATCCTTGTTAATCTCTTCCATGACCTGAGACCATTTAATATTTTTGGAGGCTTTTGGTGTAGGAGCCTTTACCTTTCTATCTTCCTCCAGTTGTATGCTTTGATCTTCCTCCATTGGATGTTTTGATCATCCTCATCCACAAGGATAGAAGAAATAACTTTTAACCAAGGAAGTCGCCTTCTATAGTCCCATTTCCTTCCCTTTTGGGACATTTTACCATCCAATTACATGACTTTTGAGCTTTTTGTTAAGTGGGAGTTGTATTATTTTAAGTTTCAGTGGTTTTGTGATCCTATTTTCCAAGATTTGTCTAGGGATCTGTATGTTTTCAGTTCCTGCAAAATGGTATAATCAAGGGAAAGGTGTTCACTCCTCTCCTGGTCTATCCTCTGATCTGTGAACAACTGCAAACACTCTTTTCTGCTCTAGAGCTGCAAGTAGTATTTCCTCTCCACAGCTACCACTGTATGTGCAATGATAGTGCTCCTCCTCACCCCAGGACTATGACCCAGATTAGCTGCTCACTTACACTGCACCATCTGTATGCCATGCCCTATAGAAGCAACCACCCCTGTAGAACTGACTACCACTGTGTTGAGTCTGAGACAGGTCTGGGGCTAAACCAGGCTCCCTTCTTACCTGGGTCAGTGAGACCTAGGTCACTGACCTTTGAAGTTGTCTTTGATATTTGTGGGTTTAGAAGTCTAGAAACCACAACCCACAAATATCAAAGACAACTTCAAAGGTGCTAAACTACCAGCAGTTTAGCACACTGAGGCCTGCTTCAGTCCTGTTTGTCCCCTTACAGCATGAGCTGCAATCTGCTCTGAGCCTGTTGTGATAGATGCTTCCTGTCAGCCTTCTAGATTGTTTTGGACTGGAAGTCTTTTTTGCTGTCATTTTGTGGCTTCTGCTGCTCTAGAATTTGTTTAGTCTTTTTTACAGGTATTTTGAGGGGTTTTTGGGGAGAGTTCAAACAGGTCCCTGCTTCTACTGCTCAACCTCCTATTTGCTCATTTTCTAAGTCTATATCTTTACTTAGTCTTTATGTTGGACTTTGGCTCTTCTTACCTCTAAGGATTTTGATCATGTCTATCCTGAGCTTGTCTCTCTGTCTCTGTCTCTGTCTCTCCTTCCCTCCATCTCAGTCTGTCTTTATCTCTCTCCCACCCATCCCCCCACTTAATGTCCTTATGGTTCTTTCCTAGCTCATTGGAGGCCTGTAAGTTTTCAGTGCTTATGAAGTGGCATTATCCAGGAACACTTGTGCTCCTTACCCTCCATTATCTGCACTATGCTCCTTAGACAGGTAGGTCCCTTCCTCTCTCATACCTATGACCCTCCTTTATCACCAACAACTGAGCCTCACAATTAGTGAGATAGCATTTTGCAAAAGGCAGCCAGTTCCCAAACCCAGTGCCAGTATAGTGGTACACTGGAATCTCTTTCTGACCAACTTTCCAGTCTCATTCATTGCCTGAGTGGTGGGCTGCTCTTTCCCACCAATGCTGCTATAGAGAAATTACTTACTGTGACTTTTTGTTGACAACAAAACAATGTTTTCACTTCACCATGTTGGTTTTACCACTATTTGTTTTTTATCTTACTCATACACACATCCATTTTTGGCAATTACTTTTTCTTTCCTTACTTCCTGAATTGGGACTTTGTTTTAGGATGCTGCTATATGCATTTCAGGGATGTAGTGTCCTTCACTTGTTCTAGTTTGTGTTTTCTTCTGTTGAGTGCTTCTTCAATCAGAATGATTGCATTATGAACAAATTCTGGTTTTTACATCTTACTCTAAGATCCATTTTTGGTTTAGAATGTACTGTGACCTTCTTCTATTCTTGTCATCTGTCTCTGAAATATTCTCTATTAGCCTAGAGAGACAGAAACTCAGCCTTTGTAGCTAGGAGATGAGTTGGAGGTGCCTTCCGGGATGAGAATGACAGCACTGGAGGACTGTTCTTTTCTTGAAGACTGAGGTGGAGATCTCTCCTTAGGGTCAGAAAGGTAATACTGTGGCCTCCATATCCACAAGCTAAATCAAAGTTCCGAGTATCTTCTCTGGGGTCAGAGAGACTATGCTGTGGCTCTGTTCCTTTCTAATAAGAAGTCTTTATGATCCTTACTCATCTTTGTGCTGTATTTTCTTACTTGGTCACTTGTCTGAGGGTCAAATAAATAATCTTGAATTAGTAAGATCATGCAATATTAGTGTTGTTTTTGCTTGGAATTGGGTTAGTTTAATGTTTATTTGATATCTTTGTTGAAATAGTTATCAAGGCTGCTAGGCTTTACTATTTTGTGCACATTTTGACTATCATATTACCTGGTCTCCTGCTGTTTTTGTTTAAGATTTTATGTTTGGGGTGGGAAATTCTATAGGAAAATGCTTTGTATAGGATATATAAACATGTACATGGCTTTTATTTGGAGATGCTATTTCTGTCCTCACTTTGGTATAATAATATGATATATTATTATTATTTTTTTGTTTTCTTGATGTCTTATAGAGTCATTAGTTCCTACTTAACCATTCTCATTTTGAAAATGCCATTCACTTCAATGAGATTTTATAATTTATTTTTTACATTTTGATCAATTCTGATTTTTTTCTGTTAATCATTAATTTATTTTTAGTTTTCAAGTCACTTCAAGATTTTGAGTTACAAATTTTCTCCCCATCTGTTTCCTTCTCTCACCCCAAGATGGTATGCATTCTGTTTACCCCTTCCCCCAGTCTATCTTCCCTTCTGTCACACTCCCACCCTTCTTTTATTCTTTTTCCTCCTATTTTCCTATAGGGCAAGATAGATTTCTGTACCCTATTGCTTGCGTATCTTATTTCCCTGTGACTTGTAAACATAATTTTTAATGTTTGTTTTTAAAACTTTGAGTTTCTAATTCTCTTCTTTGTTCCCTTCCCACCATCCCTCATTGTAAAGGCAATAAATTTGTTATAGGTTATACGTGTGTAATTATGCAAAACGCTGCCATATTGGTCAAGTTGTACAAGATTAACTATAATACCTTCCCTCCTATACTGCTCCACGTTTATTCTAATCTCTCCTTTGGTCCTGTCCCTCCTCAAAAGTGTTTGCTCCTATTACTTCCTGCTTTGTGCTATCCCTTCTATCGTCCTTCACTGCTTCCTCTCTTTCTACCCATTTTCCTGTTGGGTAAGATAGAGTTCCATATCCAGTTGAGTGTTCATGTTATTCCCTCTTTAAGCCAAATTTGATGAGAATACATTCACTCATTCACTCTCATCTGCCTCCTCTTCCTCTCCAAAGTAAAAGCTTTCTTACCTCTTTAATGTGAAATAATTCACCACATTCTACCTGTCCCTTTCTCCTCCCCATACATTCCTCTATCATATTTTAATTTTATTTTTAGATACCACCCCTTCATATTCCACTCAATATGTGTCCTCTATTTACATATATATTCCCTTCAACTATCCTAATACTGATGAAGGACTATTGAGTTACAAATATCTGCTTTTCATGTAGGAATATAAACAGTTCAATTTCTGCAAGTTCCTTATGTTTTGTCTTTCCTATTTACATTTTTATACTTTTCATGAGTCTTGTATTTCAAAGTCAAATTTTCTATCAAGGTCTGGGCTTTTCTTCAAGAATTCCTAAAAGTTCCTTATATCATTGAGTATCCATGGTTCCCCGGAAGGATTACACTCAGTTTTGCTGGGTAGGTGATTTTTTGTTTGAATCCTAGCACCTTTGATTTCTGGTATATCACATTTTAAGTCCTTCAGTCCCTTAAGTTCGAAGCTTCTAAATCTTGTTTTATCCTGATTGTTTCCACAATTGTTTCCTCCAATTGAGGTATTCCTTACTGGCTGTTTGCAGTCTTTTCTCCCTGACCTGGGAACTCTGGAATTTGCCTACAAGTTTCCTAGGAGTCCACCTTTTGGGATCTATTTCAGAAGGTGATCAGTGGATTCCTTCGATTTCTGCTTTTTCCTCTGGTTCTAGAATATCAGGGCAGTTTTTTTTGATAATTTCTTGAACAGTGATATCTAGGCTCTTTTTTCGATCTTGATTTTTAGGGAGTCCAATAATTTTTTAATTATCTCTCCTGGTTCTATTTTCCAGGGCAGTTGTTTTTCAAATGAGGTATTTCACACTATCTTCTAATGTTTTTATTATTTTGGTTCTGTTTTACATCTTAATTTCTCATAAAGTTATTAGCTTCCATTTGCTACATTCTAATTTTGAAGTAATTATTTTCCTCAGTGCTTTTGGACCTGTTTTTTTATTTGGCCAATTCTGCTTTTTAAGGCATTCTCCTCATTGTTTTTTTGGACCTTTTTTTGCCATTTAGGTTAGTCTATTTTTTAATGGTGTTATTTTCTTCACTATCTTTTGTGTATCCTTTAGCAAACTGTTGATTTCTTTTTTATAATTTTTTTGCATTTCTCTTCCCAATTTCCCCTCTACTTTTCTTGCCTGATTTTAAAAATTTTTTCTGAGCCCTTCCATGACCTGAGCTCAATTCATATTTTTCTTAGAGACTTTATATGTAAGAGCTTTGGGTTTGTTGTCTTCTGGTTGTATATTTTGATCTTCTTTATCTCAACAGTAAGATTCTATAGTCAAAGTTTTCACACTGTTTGCTCATTTCCCCAGCCATTTACTTCACTTTTTAACTCTTTGTTAATGTAGGACTCTAATTCCAATGTAGAGGGTGTACTGTTCCAAGCTTCAGGTGTTTTGTGCAACTATTTTCAGAGATATTTCTAGGGGTCTGTAAATTTTCAGTACTTCTAGGGTGCTATGATCACAGGAAAGATGTTTCCTCTTTTCCTAGCCTGTGCTCTGGTCTGTGAGTGACCACAAGTACTGTTTTCTGCCTTGGAACTATGAGGAGAATTCCCTTTCCCCTACAGTCATAAGGTCCACCAAACTAGTGTTCCTCATCATCCCAGGGCCACCACCCATGGTTGTGACCCAGATACAAGCAGGCAAAGTAAGAGAAACCTGCCTCAGTCCCTGCGAAGAGATCCTTGCAATCCTGCTGTAATCAACTACACAAGCCCTGCCCGCACCACCCTCCCCTCCCCCGCCACTGTTAATTGGCTAAGAGCTCCAAGAGTAACCACGGTTGCTGCTGCCACCACCACTGCCACCACTGCCATCTGTGTTTCCCCATTTCTGGGTCCAGACTGCTCCTTTGTCACCCAGGTACCAACAGACCTTTCCTACTGACCTTCTAAGTTGTCTTTGGTGTTTGTGTGTTGAGAAGTCTGGAAATCGCCACAACCGCCAGGGATTCAGTCCTATGAATATTGCTTCTGGTTTGGTTGAGGACCCAGCCTGTGCTGGCATGGTCAGTGTTAGTCTGTGCTCCTCTCCCTGCTCAGTGAAACAAACCTTTCCTGTCAGTCTTCCAGGTTGTCTTGGGCTGGAAAATTTGTTTCACTCTGTTGTGTGAGTTTTACTGCTCTGGAATTTGTTTAGAGTTATTTTTATATGTATTTGGAGGAATTTTAGGGAGAGCTCAAACAAGTCCCTGCTTTTACTCTTCCATCTTGTCTCTGCCCTCCCACCAATTCTGATTTATAAGAGTAATTATCTTAAGCATGCTTTTCTGCTCTGGAACTATGAGGAGGTCCCTCCACTATGACTTCAAGCTCTGCTCTGCTATGCTAATGATCTTCTTCGTCCTGGGACTGTCACCCAAGCCTGGGACATGGATTCAAGTATGGGCAAAGCAACAAAATCCTGCCTCTGTGCTAGCGAAGAGACCCCTATAATCTACTTCTGATCAGTTGTTTGACTCCTTACCATCTGAGAGCTGGGAGCCCTGGAAGCAGCTGCTCAACAACTTTACCTTCTATGGGTTAAGACCTCTATAAGCAGCCACTGCTTATAAGAATATTATAAGAAGCAGTAGCTTCTTATTTAGTCACTCCTCGGGCCTGGTCCTGGCTTGCTGGGGCCAGGCTGTGCTGAGCGGGTGGGAGGGTTGTGCTGGACTGTGCATGACAGATCCTTCCTGCTGACCTTCTAAGTTGTCCTTGTTGTCTGTGGGCCAAAAGGTCAAGAAACTGCCACAACTGCCAGCAATTCAGTCACCCCAAGGCCTGCTCCAGGCTCACTGGTAAGGTGGTCTGCACTGGCACAGTATGTGATGGACTGCACTCCTCTCTCAGCCTGGTGCAACACACCTTTCCTGCCAACTTTATATGTTACCTTGGGCTGAAAATTTGTTTCACTCTTTTTATGGGTTCTGTTGCTCTAGAATTTATTTAGAGTCATGTTTAAAGGTATTTGGATGATTTGGGAGGAGAAGTCAGGTGAGTCCTACCTTTACTCCATCACCTTAGCTATGCATAAACAGGACTTTTTGAAGAAGAAGATAAGAAAGGGAAACCTACTTGACTTAGAGGGCAAAAAAAAGAGAGAAGAATGAAATAACTAGATGA
This sequence comes from Potorous gilbertii, assembly GCA_028658325.1. NCBI lineage: Eukaryota > Metazoa > Chordata > Mammalia > Diprotodontia > Potoroidae > Potorous > Potorous gilbertii. The sequence goes on along the minus strand of CM053769.1, from coordinate 168,480,882 downwards.
AAGAAAAATAAATTAATAAGCAAAATTCCAAGGAAAAGGGATTATGGAATGGGAGTGGCAGAAGAAGAGACATAATAGGAAGGGGGACACCATAAAAAAAGATTAAATTCAAGTACTTGAAGAAATATGTTACTATGTTTTCAGCAGAAGAGAGAAAAAACCAGAATATGACAATAATTATATTAGAGACAAATGGAGGAGCATATAGTTAACAACCATAATTTTAAATATTAATAAATTAAGCAATTCAATAAAATAGTGAAAAATTGTATCAGAAAGTAAAACTCTTTAAGCAATACTTGCTTAAAAAACACATTTAAATTACAAAGACATAAACAAAATAAACTTATGGCATAGAAAACAATTACCATGTGTTAAGTAAATCTAAAAGAAAAGTCAGCCTACAGAATGACAAGGAAAAAAAAGAAGCATTCAAAAATTAAAAAAAAAAACACAATAAGAAAACCACAATATGCTAAACAAAACAAGACAATACTGGTAACAAACTTATACACTCCAAATCCTTTAGCATTCAAATTTTAAAGGATTATTAACTGAATTAGAAGATATCAACAGTACCTCAGTAGAGACAGGAATCTTCAATATCCCTCTCCCAGTTCAGTATAAGTTTAAATGAAATATAAAGAAAATGAAAATATAGAAATTCACAAAGTGCTAGAGAAAGTAGAGTTAAAAGACTCATGACATCTTCTAGGTGTGTATACACCTACACCTACACACACACACACACATATATATATATATATATATACACATATATGTATATATACACATATTTGTATACACACACATACAATATGCATGCATATATCTGAGTACCACAGAATTTTTACAATGCAAAACCTTGTGAACACTTCTAAAAGCAGAAAGTGTTAATACACCCTTTATAGACAATTATGGAATAAAAATAATTTTTGGTTCAGAGCCTACAAAAATTACATATATTGAAATAAAGACTTAACAGTGGGATCCTACATAAAGAGTGGGTCAAAGGCTAGTTGATCAGAACAGTTAATAGTTATGTGAAAGAAAATTAAAATAATGAAATATATAACAAAATTTCTTGGATTCAGCTAAAGGAGACCTCAAAAGTTATATCCTTCTGAACATATATTAATAAAATAGACAAATATAGAAAGTTAATGAATTGAATATTCATTAAAAATTAGAAATCTAACAAATTAAGAATTCAATGATTAAGTGCAACAGGTGACATGAAAAATTAGAAGTAAAAGAGGTAAATTGAAGATGAAATGAAATAATGCACAAAGAAAAGCTAGTTATTTGAAATGACTTTGGATATAACAGCTTTGACTTTGTTGTCTTCTTCTGGTTGGATGTTTTGATATTCTTTGTCACCAAAATAAGATTCCATAGTCTGACAGTTTCTTTTTCATTCTGTGCCCATTTTGCCTGCCAAATACTTGACTTTCTAACTCTGTGTCAAGGTAGGACTCTGCTTCTAATGGAGGAGGATGGTATACCGTCTGAAACTTCAGGGGTTTGTGCAGCTGTTTTCAGATCTACTGCTAGAGGCCTATAAATTTGCAATTCTTCTAAGGTAATCTGATCAAAGGAGAGGTGTTTACTCCATCCTTGGCCTGTGCTCTGATCTGTGAATGGCCACAAGCGCTCTTTTCTACCTTGTAATGGTGAGGAGGCTCTTTATTCACTGCACCACAAGGCCTACCATACCAGCACTGCTCCTCACCCTAGGACCGCCACCCAGGATTGTGACCCAGATCTAAGCAGGATAAAGTTAGGGAATCCTGCCTCAGTGCCTCCAAAGAAATCCCTGAAATTGCTTTCTGATGAGCTGTTTGATCCCCACTTTTTCTGTGGGTTGGGAGCTCTGGAAGCAGCCACTTGCTGTCACTGCTGCCACCACCTCCACAGCCCTGAGACTGGGGCCGGATCACATGCCTCTCTCATTCAGATCTAACAGAATTTTCCCACTGACATTCTAAGCTGTCTTCAGTATTTGTGGGCCAAAAAGTCTGGAAACCAACACAGCTACCAGTGATTCAGTCCCCTGAGGCCTGTTCTGGCCCTGTGTATGGAGGGGTGGCCTATGTATCATTGTGATTTCCTCCAATCCCAGTGCAATAGACTCTTCTTGTTGACCTTTGAGGCTGTCTTGGGCTGCAGAATTGTTTCATTGTGACATTTTGTGGGTTCTGCAGCTCTAGAATTTCTTTATAGTCATTTTTAGAGGTATTTGGAGGGGTTTCAGGGAGAGTTCAAGCAAGTCTGTGCTTTTGCTCCATCATCTTGGTTCCACTCCCCAGATTGCTCTGTTGAAAAGAAGAGCTAAAGTCTATCATAGCTGATCATCACACAGTGTTCTGGTTGCTGTGTACAATGTACTCCTGGCTCTGCTCACTTCACTTAGCATCAGTTCATGTAAGTCTTTCCAGTCTTTTTCTGAAAGTAGCATGCTCATCACCTTTTATAGCACAAGAGTATTCCATTGCATTCATATGCCATAATTTTTTCAGCCATTCCCCAATTGATGGTCATCCCTTCAATATTAAAATCTTTGCCACCACAAAAAGAGCTACTATAAATATTTTTTTGTACTTTTCAGTCCCTTTCCCTTTTTTATTATATCTTTGGGATGCAGAGCTAGCAAGGGTACTGTTCTATCAATACCACCACAGTGGTATTGCACAGTTCTATAGCCCTTTGGGCATAGTACCTAATTGTTTTCTGGAATGATTCCCAATTAAGTGGATTGTCTTTGCAAAACATTTTACACATTTTTTTCAACCACAGGGTGTTATCCTAGCATGCCATAACAAGTAGACTATGATTGGGTGAATCAGGGAATTTTAGGGCCCTTTTTTCTAGCCCCTTCTTCATGCCAGGATGTAATCAGAGTGGTCCTTACAAAAAACTTCTATGGGGATGGAGTCAAGGTGAAAGAATAAAAGCAAGGACTTGGTTGAACTCTCTCCCAAATCCTTCCAAATACCTGTACAAAATGACTCTAGACAAATTCTAGAGCTACAGAACCCACGAAAGGAAAATGTGTAACAAATTCCCAGCCCAAGCAAAGCTGGAAGATTGACAGGTATAGTATATGGCACTGAATTGGGAATGTGGCACAGTCCACCACGTCAGCAGAGTCAGGCCAGGAGCAGCCATCATTGTACTGAATCACTGTCAGCTGTGGCAGTTTCAAGACTTTCCATCCCATAAACACCAGGGGCAGAATAGAAGGTCAATGGAAATAGTCTGCATGACCAGAGTGAAAGAGGGAAGAGGAGCATGATCAAACTGACATGTAATCCAAGCTGGGGAGATGGTGGTTTCCACAACAGTGGCAGCAGCAGTGGTGGTGGTGGTGGCAGTGATAGCAGCAGTAGAATTGCTTCCAGAGTTCTGGACCCACATACAATGGGAGATTGAACAGCTGATATAATTCCTCTGAAGCCTGGGACACTAAACTCATCCCCACCCCCACCTCCACTGGAAGCAGAGCCTACACGGAAAAAGAGTTAAAACGTCAAATATTTGACTGGAAAGATGATCAGACAATGTAAAAAAATAGACTATAGAATCATACTTTGATGACAAAGAATATTAAAACATACAACCAGAAGCAGACAATAAAGTCAAAGCTCCTACATCAAAAGTCTTCAAGAAAAATATGAATTGATGTCAGGCCATGGAATAGCTCAAAAAAGGATTTTAAAAATCAAGGAAGAGAAATATAGGGAAAATTGGGAAGAGAAATGAGAATGACACAGGAAAATCATGAAAATTGAGTGAACAGTTTGCTAAAGAAGACTCAAAAATACAGATGAAAATAAAACCTTAAAAATAAACTAACCCAAATGACAAAAGAGGTTCAAGAAGCCAATGAGGAGAAGAATACCTTACAAATCAGAATTGACCAAATGGAAAAGGAGATCCAAAAGCTCACTGAAGAACATAATTCCTTAAAAAATTAAAATGGAGTAAATAAAAGCTAATGACTTCATGAGAAATTGAGAAATTATAGATCAGAACAAAAAGAATGAAAAAAGAAAACAGTGTGAAACATCTCATTGGAAAAACCACTTACCTAGAAAATAGATTGAGGAGATATATTATAAAATTTACTGGGCTACCTGAAAGATATGATCAAAAAAATTAGAACCTGGACATCATCTTTCAGGAAATTATCAGAGAAAACTCCCTTAATATTCTAGAACCAGAGGGTAAAATAGAAATAGAAAGAATCCACCTCATGAAAGACATCCCAAGAGGAAAACTCCTTGTAATATTGTAGCCAAATTCCAGAGTTCCTAGGTCAAGAAAAACATATTGAAAGCATCCAGAAAGAAGCAATTCATGTATTGTGGGAATACAATAACACAAGATCTAGTCACTTCTACCTCAAGGGATTGAATGGCTTAGAATATGATATTCCAGAGTTCACAGGATATAGGATTAAAACCAAGAATCACTTATCAGTGAAACTGAGTATAAACCTTCAGGGGAAAAAAAAGTGGATACTCCATGAAGCAGAGGACTTTCAAGAGTTGTTGGTGAAAAGTCCAGAGCTGAATAGAAAATCTGACTTTCAAATACAAGACTCAAGAGAAGCATGAAAAGGTAAACATTAAAGAGAAATCATTAGGAACTGATTAAAGTAGAACTGCTTGTAATTCTACATAGAAAGGTGATTATTTTAAGTCATGAGACCTTTCTCAGCATTAGGGCATTTGGAGGAAATAAAGATAGAAAGAAAGAAAGATAGATAGATAATGTACATGATAGATCTACATGAATTGATGCACAATGAAATAAACTATATAAGCAATGACTACAGCAACATAAATGGAAGAAAAAAAACACTCATACACACAATTTATCCTTTCTAGAAGTAGGAAGTCCACAGGTGTCACACATTATACATATTTTTAGACTCTCAATACATTGACCAATTGTACTGTGTTTTTCTTCATCTTTTTCTTTCTTTTATTTTTAAATAATGTTATTTTTGTGTAAGTTAGCTCTTTTGGAGGGGAACGCATAGTAGGGATAACTGTGATGTGAAAAAAAACAAAGAACAATAAAAACAAAACAAAAAAAGAATACACAAAACTATGTAAAACAATACTATTTTCACTAATTAGTATCTGAAAATAATCTTTTCATAAAACATGTTATTTATCTTAACATAAATTCATTGTTGTTATTGAACAACTTAAATAATTTTAAGTATTAAAAAACTGGAGGGGAAAGGATACTTAAAAATTTATTGAAAATTTTTCTTACAATAATCCTGTGGAATAGGAAACAGAGAACTATCTTTATTTTAAAGTTTTAGGAAATAGACTTAATGGAGTAATTGGTATAATGTAGAATCCTGACTGCAAAGATAGTGCTCTTTTTTCTATAACTTACTGCCATCCATAACATGGTCATCTAGAACTATCCTGCAAAAAGGTCTCTACAGACTTGAATGGGTATGTAGCTTTTTTTACTCCCTTGGCTCCTTTGACTTGACAGGCTTTAAGGATTATTAGGTAACACTAGATAATGGTGTGGAAGTAAGTATCCCAACACACACAGGGGACCTGCTAAGACAGGTTCTTAAATCAGCATTCATAAAATGAAAGGAACTTTCAAGGGGTTAGCAATCACTTTAATCAAGCACATGCATCATTCCTTTAACCAAATACATATATCATTCAGTTAGTTCAGGGGAGTGAGCAACATGAAATTCAAAGAAAATACAGAGAAATCAAAATAGCAACAGGCATGACTTCCTCTGCCTGAATTCAAGAGACAATTGGACCCCAACTGTGTGATCATCATTACCAGAGAATGAAGCCCGTCATCTGGGTTATCAGGGGGCTTCTTAATGAATTCCCAGAGTACTCATTTGGCATTTAGACTTTCTTTCTTTCTTTTTTTTTTTTTAAGGAGGAAGGTGCTGATCAACTTTTTAAAATTTTTTTAATTGAATTATTTTATTTGTTTTCACTGTTCAACAATCACTTCGTGTACCTTAGAACTTTTTCCACTCCCTCCACCTTATTCTCCCCTCCCTCTCTGCTCCCTCGCTGAGATGGCATACAATCATATATAGATTGTACACATGAATTCCTATTACATTATGTTGCATAGGAAAATTAAAATGAATAGGGGAAACTATAAAACAAAACAAAACATAGCATAATACAAAAGAATGTGGTCTGTTTCTGTCTCTGATCCAATTCCATAATTCTTTCTCTGGATGTGGAAGGTGCTTTGCCTAAAGAGTCCATTGAAAATTTTTTAAGTCCATGCATTTCAATGAAGTACTAAGTCTAGCAGAAAAATTCCTCACACACTGTGGTTGTGTTGTGTACAAAGTTCTCCTGGTTCTACTCCTTTCACTCAGTATCAGATCATAAGTCTTTCCAGGCTTCTCTGAATTCTTCCTGTTCAGTGTTTCTCATAGCACAATAGTATTCCATTACATTCCTATACCACAATTTGTTCAGCCATTCCCCAATTGATGGGCATTCCTTTGCTTTCCCGTTTTGGGCCACCACAAGGAGAGCTGCTATAACTATTTTTATGATCTTTTTGGGACAGAGTCCCCCAAGTGATACTGCTGGGTCAAATTTTTGTAGCCCTTTGGGCATAGTTCCAAATTGCTCTCCAGAATGGTTGGATCAACTCACAGTTCCACCAACAATGACTTAGTGTTCCAAGTCTCCCACATTTTCTCCAACATTTATCGTCTTCTTGTTTTGGCATGTTAGCCAATCTGATAGGTGTGATGTGGTACCTCAGAGTTGGTTTGATTTGCATTTCCCTAATCAATAGTGATTTAAAGCATTTTTTCATATGATTACAGATAGCTTTAGTTTTTTCATCTGAAAATTCTCTGTTCATATCTTTTGACCATTTATCAATTGGAGAATGACTTGTATTCTTGTACATTTGATCAGTTCTCTATATATTTTATAAATGAGGCCTTTATCACAGACACTAGTTGCAAAAATTCTTTCTCAGTTTTCTGCTTCCCTCCTAATCTTGGTTGCATTGGGTTGGTGCAAAAACTTTTCAATTTAATATAATCAAAATTATCCATTTTGAACTTCATAATGCTCTCTATCTCTTGTTGGGTCATAAATTTCTCCATTCTCCATAAATGTGACAGATACACTATTGCTTGCTCCCCTAATTTATTTGCAGTATCAATCTTTATACCTAGATCATGTATCCATTTGGACTTTATTCTTGTGTATTGTGTCAGGCATTGGTCAATGCCCAGGTTCTCTCACACTGTTATCCAGGTTTCCCAACCATTTTTGTCATATAATGAGTTTTTATCCTAGAAGCTGGGGTCCTTGAGTTTATCAAACAGTAGATTGCTGTATGCATTAACTACTGTGTCTTGAGTATCTAACATATTCCACTGGTCTACCCCTCTGTTTCTTAGCCAGGACCAAGGGGTTTTGATGGTTGCTGCTTTATAATACAATCTGAGATCTGGTAGGGCTAAGCCAACTTTTCTAGTATTTCTTTTCATTAATTCCCTTGATATTATGGACCTTTTGTTCTTCAAGATGAATTTTGATATCATTTTTCTAGATCTAGAAAATAATTATCTGGTAGTTTAATTGGTATGGTATTCAATAAGTAAATTAATCTAGGTAGAATTGTCTTTTATATTATATTAGCTTGGCCTATCCATGAGCAACTGATGATTTTTTTTTCCATTTACTTAGATCTGACTTTATTTGTGAGAATAGTGTTTTGTAATTGTGTTCATATAGTCCTTGGGTTTGTTTTGGCAGGTAGACTCTCATATATTTTGTATTGTCTATTGTAATATTAAATGGGATTTCTCTTTCTATCTCTTGTTGATGAGCTTTGTTAATAATATATAGAAATGCAGATGATTTATGTGAGTTTTCTTTGTAACCTGCAACTTTGCAAAAGTTGATTATTACTTCAAGTAATTTTTTACTTTATTCTTTTGGATTCTCTAAGTATAACATCTGCAGTGAGTGATTATTTAATTTCTCCTTTGCCTATTCTAATTCCTTCAATATCTTTTTCTTCTTGTATTGCTACAGATAACATTTCTAATACCATATTTAGTAATAGTGGTGATAATGGACATCCTTGTTTCATCCCTGATCTTACTGGAAATGCATCTAGCTTGTCCCCATTGCATATAATGCTTTATGGTAGTTTTAGGTAGATACCGATTATTGTTTTATGTAAAGTTCCATTTATTCCTGTGCTTCCAGTGTTTACTGCAGAAATGGGTGTTGTATTTTGTCAGAAGGTTTTTCTGCAACTATTGAGGTAATCATGGTTTCTTCTAGTTTTGTTGTTGATATGATCAAAAATGCATATAATTTTTTCTAATATTGAACCAGACTTACATTCCTGGTATAAATCCTACCTGATCATATTGTATTATTCTAGTGATAAGTTGCTATACTTTTTTTGCTAATATCTTATTTAAAATTTTTGCATCTGTATTCATTAGTGAAATTTGTCTATAATTTTCTTTCTCTGTTTTGACTTTTCCTGATTTAGGTATCAGAAGCATATTTGTATCATAAAGGGAAATTGATAGGACATTTTCTTCCTCAGTTTTCCCAAATAGTCTATATAGTATTAGAATTAACTGTTCTTTAAACATTTGGTAAAATTTACTTGTAAGTCCATCTGGCCCCAGAGATATTTTTTTAGGGAATTCATTGAGGGCTTGTTCAATTTCCTTTTCTGAGATGGAGTTATGTAAGTACTCAACTTCCTCTTGTGTTAATATGGGCAATTTATATTTTTCATAATAGTTATTTTTCATAATAGTGACTCATTAAAATTGTCAATTTTGTAGGCATAGATTTGGACAAAGTTATTTTTAATTATTTTATTAATTTCCTCCTCATTGGTGGTTAGTACACCCTTTTCGTTTTTGATATTTGTAATTTGGTTTTCTTCTTTCTTTCTTTTACTCAAATTGACCAAAGGTTTATCAATGCTATTGGTTTTTCATAAATCCAACTCTTACTTTTATTTATTAGTTTCAATTTTATTAATCTCTCCTTTGGTTTTCGGTATTCCTAATTTGGTATTCACTTGGGGATATTCAATTTGTTGTTTTTCTACCTTTTTCAACTGCATGCCCAATTCATTGATTTCCTCTTTCTCTCTTTTATTCATGTAGGCTTTCAAAGATATAAAACTTACCCTAAGAACTGTTTCACAGTTTCCCGTAAGATTTCATAGGTTGTCTCATTATTGTCATTTTTTTTGAATCAAGTTGTTGATTGTTTCTATAATATGTTATTTAACCCCCTCATTCTTTAGGAGTAGATTGTTTAGTTTCCAAGCAGTTTTTGGTTTATATTTCCATGACCTTTGATTACATATGTTTTATTGCATTATGATGTGAGAAGAATTCATTTACAATCTCTGCCTTTCAGCACTGGATTGTGAGGTTTTCCTGGACTAATACATGATCAATTTTTTGTATATGTGCCATTTATCACTGAGAAAAAGGTATATTCCTTTCTATCCCCATTCAGTTTTCTCCAGAGATCTATCATATCTCCCTTATCCAGAGTTCTATTCATTTCTTTAACTTCTTCCTTGTTTATTTTCAGGTTAAATTTATCAAGTTTAGAGAGGGGGAGTTTGAGGTCCCCCATTAGTATTATTTTGCTGTCTATTTCTTCCTGTAACTCCCTTAACTTCTCCTCTAAGAATTTGGATGCTATAGTACTTGGAGCATATATGTGTAATAATAAAATAGCTTTGTTATCTATGGTGCCTTTTAGCAGGATATAGTTTCCTTCCTTATCTTTTTTAATTAGTTCTACTTCTGCTTTTGTTTTGTCTGAGATTAGGATTGCTACCCCTGCTTTTTTACATCAGCTGAAGCACAAAATATTTTCCTCCAACCTGTCACCTTTATCCTGTATGTATGCCCTGTATGTATGTTTCAGATATTTTTCTTGTAAACAACATATTGTTGAATTATGGTTTTTAATCCACTCTGCTATCCATCTCCATTTTATGGGAAAGTTCATGCCATTCACATTCACATTTGTAATTACCATCTGTGTCATCCCTTCCATCCCCTTTCCCCTTGTTTGTGCTTTTAGTTCTCCCTTCCCCTCCACAATAATTTTTGACCACTGCCCCCCTCAGTCTTCCCTCCCTTCTTTTAGCCCTCCTCCCTTTTAATCCCCTTTTCTCTTTCTACTTCTTCCCTCCCTTTTAGCCTCACCTCCCTTTTGTTTCCTCCTTTCCCTCCTACTGCCTATAGAGCTAGTTGTATTTCTCTATTTAACTGAGTTTGTTGTACTCTCCTTGACTCCAATCAGATGAGAGTACATCTCAAACAATGCTCATCTCCCTCCCCTCTTTCTCTGTACTGTAATATAATTTTGTGCCTCTTCCTGTGATGGAATTTATTTTTTTTCGTCTTCCTTCTTTTCATGTCTCCCATTACAATCCCTTCTCACCCTGAAGTCACTTTTTATCATCACGTCATTTACTTTATACCCGTTCCCTCTGTGCCTATCCCTTTTATATTTCATAATAAATATACAATTCTCAAGATTAACAAGTTTTATCTTCCCTTATAGGAATGTAAGCTATTTGCCCACATTGTGTAACAGTTTTCCCCCCTCTTTCCCTTTTTATGCCTCTTTTGAGACCTGCATTTGAACATCAAATTTTTTGTTGAGTTCTGAACTTTTTACCAGTAAAATCTGGAAATCCTTTATTTCATTGAATATCCATCTCCTTGCCTGAAATGTTATGCTCAGCTTTGCTGAATAATTAATCCTTGGTTGTAGTCCTAGCAACTTTGCCTTACAAAATATTATGTTCCAATTCCTTAGATCATTTAATGTTGAAGCTGCAAAGTCCTGTGTGATCCTAATTGCAGCTCCTCGATATTTGAATTGTTTTTTTCTTGTTGTGTACAGTTTTTTCCCCTTCACTTCAAGATTCTGGAATTTGGCAACAATATTCCTTGGTGTTTTTAATTTGGGGTTCCTTTCAGAAGGTGAACAGTGAATTCTTTGATGATCATTTTGCCCTCTGGGTCTAGGACTTCTGGGCAATTTTCTTTGATCATTTCCTGAATGATATTGACTAGACTCTTTTTATTCATCATGGCTTTCTGGTAGACCAATAATCCTTAGATTTTTCTCTTCTGGATCTATTTTCCAGGTCAGTTCTTTTTCCAATTAAATATTTTATATTTTCCTCTATCTTTTCACTCTTTCAATTCTGTTTGCCTGATATTTGATGTCTCATAGATTCATTCTATACTTGCCCGATTCAATTTTTAATCACATTTTTTCATCAGTTAACTTTTGCATGTCCTTTTCCATCTGTCCAATTCTTCCTTTTACGGAGTTATTTTCTCCAGTTAGGTTTTTTTACTTCCTTTTCCATTTGTCCAATTGTCCTTTTAAATCCTTCTGTGATTTATTTTTTCTTATTTTTAAAGTCATTGGTCAGTTTTTCTTCTATTTTTCTAATATGCTTTTTAAAATCCTTACTCAGCTCTTCCAGGAAGGCTCTTTCTGCTTCAGACCAGTTCATATTCCCTTCTGAAGTTTCAGATGGGAGTACAGTCTCTATGCTGACCTCTTTGCTATTTGTGTTTTGGCCTTGTCCCCATAGAAAGATTCTATGGTCTTTCCTGTACTGCTTTGCTTCTTACTCACGATAATCACATGATTCCTGACTTTTAAAGTAGATCTCTACTTCTGCAGCACAGGGAGCTCTGTCTCACAGTTATTGTGCCTAAACCTTGAGGCTTTGTGTGTTGTGGGCTCTTATTCTTTTAGCTAGAAGCTGAAATGCTGAAGCTTACCTGGTGTGGATGGTGTTGGAAAGCAGAGGCCAGGTGAGGTCTTTTTTGGGTTTCCCCACAGTTTCCCTGGAGCTAGGTTGTTAAGTGTGGGGAGGTTTGATCTAGTTATAGGAGGTCTCCACTGTTGAGGTATAGGCAAGCTCAGAGGATGGTGATCCAGTCTGCAATTTCCCTGGGGTGCTGAGACACACCGGGTGTCCTGGTCTTTGCAGTTCCTGGCTTCACATCCCTGGGGCTCAGGATGTGCACCAAGGTTGTTGATGTGGGACTTTCTGGGTCAGCTCTGATCCTACACTGGTCCCCTTCAACCACAGCAAGAGGAACCCTCCTAGTGATCTTCTTAGCTTCATGGGCTGCTCTTTCTGTTGCTCCCACTTCTGCTACTCCCACTGTTCCAGGGTTCTTTTCAGGGGAGATATTCTCTGGGCCCATCAAGGTCAACAAGAGGAAGGAGACAGCAATTACCAATCACTCCACCATCTTGGGTCCCAGAACTGGAAAATCTGGCTCTCAAACCTCCTTACCAAAACTAAGCCCCAAAGTAAAACCTCACCTTCAGAGCATTTACACCTTTTTATAGCCAGACAGCATCATAATGCTATTACCCAATGCCTCAATACAAAAAGCAAAAAAAACCCAAAAACCAAAAGGTCCTTGGGACAATCCTACAAAACATTTCCCTTAAACAAGCTTCCCACAATGGGCATATAGGCCCATCAATGGTTGGGAAAGATCTTTAATCACATTAAAACAATTAATAATAAATATATATACACTTTCTAGTTAAAAAACAATCACTTGTTTCTGTACTTTACTCCTTGTAAAGACTCTTGATTAAGGCAAGATTCAATCAGAGGCACTTGGTTATACTAAAACAAAAATACCAAAATATCCTATTTTGATTGCCATCACAAAAGGTTACCTGACAATTTACCAGATTTCTACACTTCCCTTAATTTGTCTGAAAAACTTCATTGTTTTCTCTTAATTTTAAAGCAAGTATATGGATTTTAAAAGGAAAGATGATAGGAGAAGGGAGATAGATTTTTCTTTCTTATCTTCTCTCAGGAGATGGAGACAAACATCTTTCCTTAGGATTATGTAGAGCTTGGTTATAATATATAGTTTCTTTCATTCATGTCTATAACTAAGAATTTTATAGGAAAGAGGGGTAATTCTGTTATTACATTGGCATATGAGACTCCTAGATGAGAAATTGTTTCCTATCAGTTTATATAAGCACTTTCATTAAAATTTATAGCCTTAAAACTGTGCCTCACTTACTAAGAGAGTAAATAACTTATTCAAGGTCACGTATTAAATTTGTGTCAGAACCAAGGCCTGAACACAGATTTTCCTGGCTCAGAAGTCAATTCTTTATCTTCTATCTTTCTCTGCTTCTCTTAATATTTTATTAGCCCATTTAAATGAATAACTTGAAAATAACTGTTTCCAATACAATGATGTAGCGTGGAAAAAAATATTCCAGGTTATTTAAAAAAAAAATTTTTTTCCTACCATTGCATAGGTGGTACACTTGATAGGCACTGAATCTGATATAAGTAAGACTTGAGTTCAAATCCTGCCTCAGACATTTAGTAGGTGTGTGACCCTGAGCAAGTCACTTAATTTGTCTGCTTCAGTTTCCTCATCTCTAAAATGAGAATAATAGTAGTATCTAACTCCAAGGGTTGTTGTGAAGAAAAATTGAGATGGTTGTAAAATACCTCTGCAGAACTTAAATATGGCATACTGGCATATGGATGCCAGATATCATCATCATCATCATCATCATTGTTATAGTGGATAGAGTGGTAGGCATAGGGATGGGAAGACAGTGTTTCAAATCCTACATATATCATTTAGTAGTTCTGTGAACTTGGACAAGTAACTCAACCTGTATGGGTCTGAGCTGACTCTATATAACATTTTTGGATTTCCATTTGTGTCATTGGAGGAAATTCTAACAGGAGAAAATGATGCACCTTGATGTAGGGATGCATTTGTTGGCAAATGGTGACTAACTATTGTTCAGAGAAGGGAGAGGTCATTTGGTGCCATGAAGTTTGTCTATATCACTTTATTTGACTGGTGAAAGTCAGCCTTGTTACCTTAAACCTCCTTTCCATAAGGTCAGCCTTTACAATTTCTTTGTTAATGGAAATTTACAGAGCTGAGGCATGGTCTACTGATCTGATCACAGACTTGGGAGCTTGGTTCTCCTAAATGATATGCCCAGCTTTGAAACTGATTCCTACTGTGGATTTTGGCAAAAGACTCAATTGTCTCTGATGACAGATTCCCCATCTATATAATGGAGACATTGATGCTTAACTATAGCTCCGAGCAGTGCTGAAACCATTAATTAGGAAATGTTTATAAAAATGAAGATGAAAAGCACTATTTGATGTGCCATTATCCCGGGCTACCAATGGATTATATCTGATGTTTGGCCACTATCCATGTGAAGTTGGCATTTCTAATATCTGTGTGTTTAATCATACATTCTTGGGAGTACCTTTTCTTCCTAAGATGTAATGTCCTTCCTATGCTGCTTCTCTGTGGGGAAAGTAGAAGCAGCCTTCAAATTACCTTCACTTGATTTAAGTAGTAGCTTGGCTTTGTTCAGTAATGGCTATGAAAAAATATAATGTCAAATGTTTCAGTTTATTTGGCATTTTATCACCTCTCTTTGTAGTAATGGATATGGTTATCCCCATTTTTCAGATGAGAAATAATGTAGAAATAGGATAAATATCCAATCAAGGTCATATATTAATCTAAAAGTGAAACTGGGATTAAAAACTACTGTTTTTATTTTATTTTATTAACCTCAATAGCCTTTATAGATGAACAATAAATTTAAATTCCTTGAAATTTCCCATTTTCTTATTGCTTTTTCTGTAATAATTTGGATACCAGATTATACTTGCCTGGAAATGAAAAACAACTTTTTTCCCCATTATTCACTGTCAAGTATTGCTTATAAACAGATATTTATAAATATTCAATATATAAGAATGAAGCTGTACAATCTCAGTTCTAAAAAGAATGTATTTCTACTTGTCTGGGACTGTTTACATACAGACTTCTCCATGGAGAAATTTCCAAACATTCAAATTTCCTTTCAGTATGCATAGTATAGATTTTAACTAAATCAATTATTTTCAGAACCAAGCCCTTCTTCCTAATACAGATGATCATAAATAGACCTTGGAATTTTATGTCAAAAAGATCTTAACCCTAGAGATTGTTTGAAGCTTATCACATAAATCATCAAAGGTTCAACCATCTAACTTTTTTCTCATTCACATCTGTTCTATTTCACTTGTAGAATAAAATGTGCCTGAATCTTTGAGCCAAAATGAAGAGTGAAAATTGGAAAAAAAAATATGAACCTCAGGTTATAGGTTATCTGTACATGAAAACAAAACAAAACAAAAGTTGTCTAAACTAAAAACCATGCTTAAATTAGTACAACATCTTACAAGTTCATAATGTAGTCAAAAGTTTAGTAGCTTTGGAAAATCTCATGATTAAAAATATTTCTAACTTTTATAATGATGCTTTACTTTCTTTAACAAAAAAACATTCCATTGCAACATTGTTGGCTACAAGAACTCTGAATGTTCAAATGTTTTCCAGCTAATTATAAAATAATCTAATTACTTATGAGACTTGTCACCAGTAAATTGGTGTCTAGTTGATGATTTTTTTAGGCAATGTTATGAAGACCAAATAGGTAAGATATTCATGAAGTGTTAAAGTAATTTTTGTCTTCAGAGTGTTGAATAATCAGTTATTTGGAAAAACATGATGGATGACTAAAAATAAATTTTTTCTCTTATTAATCTTGACATTTTGACACATCGTATATACAGCCAAAATGAGGGATAGACTAGTTTATTTAATGGGTTTTAAATATAAGTAACATATACAATTTCTTTCAATTTTGTTACTGCTTAATTCACTGGAGCTAATGGTAGAAATAGAAATTTACTCTGGGTACTCAATTAAATATTGTTCAATTGTTTATTATTTTATGAATAAATTTCACATTGTTCTGAAGTCATAGAAGATTCTATCATAGGGTACATTTTTCTTCTGATCTCCTTTGGGATTCTTCTTTTTAGAACCTGACATTTTATCATTGGCCAAAATAAGGAAAATAAGAATGATGTTTATGTGACTTCTAGGTGTAGTTTCTGAAAGCTGGTCATCCAGAACCAATATAAAAATGTTTATAGAGTGAATTGGAATTAAGGACCTAGTTGTTTCAGTCTTTATGCCTATCAATTATTGTGAGATACTGGGAAAAAGCATTCAATCACTAAGTGTATTAAAAGATAAACAGTCCCTTTCTTCAAAGAGTTTGCATTCTACTCTGGTAATATATAGATAAGTGAATATAAGATAATTGGACAAAGAGCTAGTAAATAGGATAATCAGTAAAGAATTCCTCTAAAAAGTAGAAACTTGTGATCCTAGAAAGAAGCAAATGATTCTAAGACATGGAAGGGAGGAGGGTTTTTAATGAAAGAAAGTGGAACAACTTGTGAGAAAATTAAAAGGTAAGTGATGTCACATCAAGTGGGATGTCTAGCAAGTAGCCTAAGTTGATTGCCATATGGCAAATAACGTGATGGAGGTCAGCAATGTGAAATAAGTTTAGGAGGTTAGACTGGAGGTGGACCATGAAGGCTTTTTCATGCTAAAGAGTTTCTGTTTTTATGTTAGATCCAGGAAAGAGATGTTGATTTGTTTTGTTTTGTTTTGTTTTGTTTTCAGAAGAGAAGTGTCACGGTCAGAAGCTCCTGGCTAATATCAAATCATATTTTTTTTTTGCCATGGACATATTTTCTTCCTAAAATGAGTCCAGTAGCAGAAAGTTCTGTTAGTATTGCATTTTACAAAAGAAAATATTTTTCATCCAATCTTGAAGAGAAAATAAGAGTAACATAATATGACTCTACCATTGTAAATTTAAACAAGGAAAATATACTGTCCTTTAAATATTTCTTCAACTTTATACTTCCATTGTGAAGGCATCACCACTTATTTCCTTTCTTGTTTTCTTCATTGACTAGGATTCAAGTCTTTCCCCGGGATAATGTGACTTCCCTAGTGACTTCTCCCAATTGATAGCTCCAACATTTTGATGCAGACATTTCTTTCTTCTGGTACATTAAGATTATTTAGAGCAATTTGTTATTATAAAGTTCACTTAAACAATAAACAATTTGAAACAGAGGACGTCAAGAAAATTCCTTCAGTTATGCACTTTCTTGTGTCTCTCATCTTTAGTAATGATGGTGATAGAAGCTCAGAAAATGTCTACTATAGGACGTTTGTAGTTTTGTAGTCATAGAGTAATAAAGCTTTTGCTTTATGATAGAACTGCCATGATTATAGCAAAGCTATGCATGCTGTTTCTGTCAATTAAATCCCCATTTTCTTTCTTAGTAACTAATTAAGAAGTCCTTATCATTCAGGTAAGGATAAATCATAGAAACAATTACTGTCAGTTTTAGAAGCACATTATACACCTGAACAAACCATCTGTCAGCCTTTGTGAGTGTGATTTTACCTAAACTCCCAAGACCTTTTCTTCAGTGGGGAAAATGATGTCAAAAGTATCACAAGCTTTGTTACTGTGCCTGCATAGCACCAGTCCTAGTAAACCATGAGCAGGCTTTAGGAGTGCCTGAATCAGCAAGGACAGTGGCAGTCACAAGGAGCCCTCAGCCTATAGAGAGTAAGGAGAGCAAACAACTTGTCAGAAGGAAATTAGCCTTTTTGCTAGCATGCAAGGACTCTGTTGCTATGCCCATACTCAGAACCAGGTTGCAGTCCTGGATGACAGTCCCAGGGCAAGGAAGAGCACTACCATAGTAGAGTATGTGGCCACAGTGGAGGCCAGGATCCTCTTCACAGTTCCAGGGCAGAAATAAATGCTTGTGGTTGCGTACAACTCCCTTCCACCAAAGTCTCAAAAATCATATCTAGCACATCTCTTTATCAAAATAGTTAACAGAAATCAGAAGAATTATGCAGACTAGAATAGACCAAAGATACATAAGAGGAAAGGAGGTCCTAAGAGCAAGATGAAAGACTTCAGTCCAACGAAAGGAAGAGGGAATAAACTCACCAAGGGAAGTCCGGTCTTCATGGCTTATAGTTTTTATGCACTGGAAGTCAAGGAAAGTAATTAAGGCATTGGATGGGGGTTAGGGACAACTTCCCTTAAATGTGGTCATTCATCCAACACAGGCCAGGAGAGTAGGAAACACATTTCATTAGATCATTCCACTTTGGAAGAACTGCAAACTTATTGAACCCTAGAAATATTTTGGAAAACAGCTGTGCAACACGCTTGCAGCTTTGGAAAGTAGGAGGGAAAGGGTATAGGAGAAGTAAGGGATGATAGAGAGGGAAGATTAGGGGAGTGGGCAGTGAGAAACAAAACAATTTTGAGGAGGGACAGGATGAAAGGAGAGAGAATAGAATAAATGGGAAAGAGAATGGAAGGAAATACAATTAGCAAAATAACTGAAAAATTGAATTTTGAAATTTTTGGAAAAATTTGGAAAACAGTTGAAAATTTTGATAAAAATCTTATTTCTCAAACATAGAACTGAGTGAAGGTTGTCAAGCTAAAAGCTCTTCACCAACTGATTAAAGATCCAAAGATATGATTGGTTTTCAGGTGGTATATCTATAGTCATATGAAAAGAATACTCTCACTATTGATTAGAGTAATGCAAATTAAAACAATTCTGAAGTACTCAATCATACTGATTAGATTGTGTAAGAGGACAGAAAGGTAAATGACAATGTTGGAGAGAATGTGGGAAAAATGAGATATTAATGGATTATTGGTGGAGTTGTGAACAGAATTACCTATTCTGTAGAACAGTATGAAATTTTGCCCAAAGGTCTCCACAATATATCCTTTGAGTGAGCAATACCACCACTGTGTCTTTATGCCAAAAGATATTAAAAGGAAAAAAGGAAAAGGACATATAGGTACACAAATATTTATAAAACCTGTTTTTGGGGGTAAAGAATTGAGGAGATGCTCATCAATTGAGGAACAGTTAAACAAGTTATGGTATGTGATTATGGTGCAATAGTATTGTACTATAAGAAATATGAGCAGGATGCTCTCATAAAAAGTTTGGAAAGAATTGCATGAGATGATGCAAAGTGAAATATACTGTGTACAAAATAACAGCATTATTGTAAGATGATCAGCTGTGAATAACTTAGATATTCTCAGTAATACAATAATCCAAGACAACTCTGAGGGATTTATGATGAAAAACGCTATCTATCCCCAGAGAAAGAAGTGATGGTGTCTAAATACAAATTGAAATATACTTTTTTTTTAAAACTTTCTTCATTTTTCTTGAGTTTTTTTGTCTGTTTTGTTTTGCAACATGACTATTACGGATATGTTTTGCATGACCTCATCTGTCCAACCCAAACTGAACTACTTGCATTCTCAGAGGGGTTGTGGGGAAGGAAGGAATTGAATTAGAAACTGAAAATTCTGTAAATCAATGTTAAAGTTTGTTTTTTTACATGTGACTGGGGAAAATAATTTAATTTATTGTTTTTTTTTAAGATTGAATCTGGATACAATTACACTTCTTACAAATACCCCATGGTTGACCCTGCCCTTTCATATTTTTTTATCCCTTTTTTCTTGGCATGAGTATACTAGACAGTTAAGATACCCATACAGGAGAATGAGACCTCTCCTACAATAAGGCCTCTATTCTTTCTCCTGAGTGTTTTCTTTTTCTCTAATTGTGACATAATAATTAGTCATTGATATGTTTGATAGTTATTCTTTAAGGTCACAGTTAGTATGGACTTGGATATTTAAACATTCTCAATTAGAACCTAAGTCTCATAAGCTATTATTTTACCTGGTAAGACATTGAAATGAAGTGGTTTAGTTAGATAAACACACCCAGAGATACTTGCCACTTCTAGATGTGATTCTAACATCAGAATTGGCGGAGTGAGAATTTAAGCCCTATTCTTGTGATCTACGTTCAGTATGTTTTAAGTGTAACATTCTGTCCAGGAAAGTCCTAATACCATCTAAAGAACAAAGTGATATGTCTGGGTCATAACTGGGCACCTAACAGTAGGGTTATGTGTATGTTGTTTCATTTTCTACATCTATTTCACCATTTGTGACATAGGCAAATCCCTTAGCCTGGCCAGAATAGAGGATCTTAAAGCACAGACCAATAGCTTGGACTTTTCTTCATTGTTGTTCCTTTGAAGATGGGTAGTCTATAGACTTTATAAGATTACAGAGATTTCCCTCCCTTCAACCAGATTCATGACTGCCTGTTAATAGAGTAGCTACAGCATAGACTTCAGTTCACTATAGCTTCATTCTCATTCCTGTATCCTGGCAGTGGATGGGGAATAAAAGACAGCAGAATAGTGTTGAATACTGTATCTCTGAGGGAAGTGTTGAACCACACTGTCAAAATGGCTTGACACATCTCTAATAACATTCCCTTTCACCTTCATATCAGCTAGATTTGTATTTGAAGAATTCTAGAATATTGGAAAACATGCTAAAGTCTTGTGATGAAGGGTTCTGCTTTCCTGGTGTCTGCTATGTTTATATCCTGTGACTGGCAACAAAACTCAATTCCCAGTATCTCTTGCTGAGGTCTCAAGTCTCAGTCAAGTAAGAGATTAATGATAGACTAATAGTGCTGATTGAGACATATTTTTTGGACATCAACAATACGGTAATTTATTTTATGTTATTCTGCATATTTATTATAAGGGTTTTCATTTTGTATTTCTTTTTCATTGGGCCAAGGGAAGCAGGGGAGAGAGAAAACATTTATTTTAAATGAAGGAAAAAGGAGGAAGAAAATAATAAGCATTTTATAGCAACTACTATGTGCCAGGCTCTATGTTAAGCACTCTCTTTAAAAAAGCAAATATCTCATTTTCACGTCACAATAACCCTACAAGGTAAGTGCTATTGTTGTCTTATTTTATAGTTGAGAAAAATGAATCAGAGAGAGGTTAAAGTTTCCCAGGGTCACACAGCAGCCAAATGAATGAGGACAGGTTTGCACTTTAAGGCCAAGGTTCTCTCCATTTGTAAAGTAGATAGGTAAAATTGAAAAAAAAAATTTAAAAGTCAATGTAGAATGGTGAAGATTACTGTAAAATATATAATAGATTGTTACCTAAAAACAGCAAATGGTAATTTAAATATTTCAACTGTAAAGAAAACTTTTAAACTTTTACACTGTTATACAGGAACTGGAGTAAAATGACTATGATTTGAGGTGTTACAATTTCTTCTAGGCAGAAATGGGTTGTGAAATAATATACTTTTAAAAAAATTGTGTGATTGTTGAAATTCATTTTAACTTCTTTAAATTCAATAAAGAAATACATTCATTTATGAATGACTTGTGATTTCAAAGTCATTTCACTGGATCCTGTCAATTGCTATTTGGAAAAGGTGATACTAGTATGTTTTCTCTCATTTTATACACTAGGAAATAAAGGCTGGGAATTGAGCTCTGGAGTTTTAATTCATAGTAACATAGATCTAGTACTAGAAGGACGCTGAAAGGTCATCTAGTTCAACATTCCTGTAGATAAGAAAACTGAAGTTCAGGGAAATTAGGTAACTTGCCTGAAGTTACACAGAAAGTAAGGATCATATTCTGAATTGGAACCTAGGGATTCTTATTCAGTCGCTAGTGCTCTTTCAAACACAATTATTGCATTCTAGGTTCAGTATTCTTTTGTAAATTATGAGCTACGTCTCCATATCAATAAAACAATATGTATTTATTCAGTTCCTACTCTGTGCTGGGCTTGGTGGGTGGAAATAAAACAAAAATGATAAACAATCTCTACTCTCAAAGAACATATTCTATTAGGTGAAATAACATGTGAATATATGTATGTGTAGATTTATGTACATGTAAATCTGTGTTCTTATACATATATGCATATATAATATATACAAAATACATATAAAGAGATCAATATAAATGAATGAACACGTGAATCTATCACCCAGTCAATAGTAGTTAAGGTAATTGTGGAAAGAATGATCTACACCCTAGTTGCACAGGCTCCTGACAAAGGATAATATGGTTAATAATTATTATTAACAAAGAATTCAATCACTGACTTTATTCTTGGTTATCAAAAAGAAAAATTGGTGAGGAGAGTCCAAATACCCCACTTCATGCATGTGGCCATATTCTTTGGAAATAAAACTTGTATGAACAAAATTAGCCTGTATGGAAAGGTGCATGAGGTGAATTTCAGTCTCCTACATGCTTTGTCAATGCCAGCTGAGGAGAGAGAATAAGAGTACTATCCCTTTTTTGGGTGAAGGATCCCTCTGGGATGGGGTGGGGAACCTGAAGCCTCAAGGTCATGTGTGGCCTTCTGGATCTTCAGATGCAGCCTTTTGACTAAGCCCAAGTTTTGTAGAACAAAACCTTTTATTAAGAGGATTTGTTCTGTGAAGTTTTGATTCAAAGGATTGCACTTGAGGACCGAGAAGGCTACTTGTGGTCTTGAGGTCACTGGTTCCCTACCCTTGTTCGGGAGTAAACTAAGGTCTGTATCATGCTAAGGATATGATTACTGTTCCTGGAATTTGACAGATCAGTCCTTAAATGGGGCCAAAACCTGATTTTTGTAATGCTTGATAGGACACTAAAAAAAGATGATATGTCCTCTTGTGCTAGCCAAGAAAACTCACTGAGCTATAGCTTGATTCACCTAGAGCGAAGGGACAATTATATCATTCAACTTAGAAAAATCATAGGAATTGTGATATAATGTTACTCATAACTCTAAATATATATTCATACCCATATCTATAATTTTAGCTATAGTTAAATCTTCATATTCATATCTATGTTGATATCTAATAGATATAGATATCTATCTAGATGTATAAATTGATATATAGATGTCTATACAGATAAGACTATATAAATAGACATGCATATATATATATATATATATATATATATATATATATATATGTATGTATACACACACACATGCAGATGAAGATGCAGATATATAGTCAGGTATTACTTTCTCAATTAAGCCATTGCTGACTTCCCCAAGATGAAGTCACTTTATTTTATCGTTTTCAAATTTTTCAAGACTCATGATTCAGCGAAATATGTTATGAGTTTAGAATCAGAAGTCTTGGGTTCAAAATCTAGCTTTAACACCATCTATATAGGTCCTTGGATAAACCAATCTCCCTGGGCCTCAGTTTCCTGAATACTGCTCTGGTGATCCTTCACCTTTTCAAGCTCATTTTGACTAGGCAAAACATGATCCCCTTCCAGAAGGAAAAGCAAACAACAACCCTTGTGATTAGAAAAGGAGCTTGCTACTGGGGACCAAAGTAGAACCGGCCAGTTGGGCACACAACTTCCTTCCTTCCTTCCCTCCTTCCCCCCTTCCCTCCTTCCTTCCTTCCTTCCTTCCTTCCTTCCTTCCTTCCTCATAGAGTACCACACCCTTACCTGAAGGTACTCTGCCAAAGGGAATATAAATTTTAATCTCTGAAAATTGTTTTTCTCCTTTTCTCTTAAATAACAGCCTTAACCACAAATCACTCTGGTTCTCAATGTTTGGCCAATAATTGGTCCCAAGCCAAGCCCAAATAGGCCATTGTTTGAACCCAGACTGTCTCGTAATGAATGTAAATAGTAATTGTTTCTGATTTGGCCAGAAACCTTGAGGGTCTTTCCCTCCCAGATCTATTTTTTAAGAGATCATTCTTTGCATCATGTTTTTAAAGCTTTAAACACTGAATAGGTTTTTCCTTAGTCAACAGAGAACTGTTAAAGACCTTATTTTGAAAAGACCAAGGATATTGACTGCATCCTGGGTCACATAGAGGTGTTCTGATCTATATCTGGCCACTGGACCCAGATGATTCAGAAGTGAAAGTGAGACTGGTGGCATTGCACAGTCCTCACTTACTTAAATCCAATTCACTTGCATGTCATGGTATTCCCTTCCTGATGGCATTGTCCTCTTCGAGAATGTACAAGCAACAGCAGCAACCTCAGGAATAGGTAGATGATTTCTGATGTCCCATCTATTTCTAAATCTTTGATTTGGAGATCACTTTGATTAATCCTGTTCTTTGTATTTTATTATTCAGAATTATTTCTCCACCTCTTTTTCCCTTCTCTACTCTCATCATTTTAACGGTCAGATTTGTGTTTTTAGTGATCTTTGTATCCCCAATGCCTTGCCCACAGCTAGTGTTTATTAATATTTGCCAAATTCAGTCAAATACTGTAGCCCAATGACTATGCCCACCTTGAACAATACAATTTCTCATATTGAAGTATGTCCTTGGTCTATTCCTTTCATTCTTTGATGCATTACTGAATTTATGACATTGGTATGTATCTCCTTTGAAATAAATTAATGTACTAAAGGATATATCTCCAAAGATTTTTTGTGTATGATCTGATTCTCTTTTAGAATAATTTCCTTGGAAGTAATTTAGACATAGCTTGAGAATGTGTATATGTATGTATGTATTTATGCACATATATATATATATATACATATATATATATATATATATATATATACACACACACACATATAGAACTGCCATATTTTTCAAAATTAATGCTATTTTCTACACTGAAGCGTGTGGCAAATCCAGAAGGGACAGTTGAAGAAACTATCAATAACATATGAAGCTGTGATTCCATGAAAATGAGCATGTGAACTGGGAGTAATCTAACACCTATGTCTATCAGAGTTGAAATAATAAACTATTTAACATATATGTCATTTCAATGGTGAACTTGAACACTATTTGTACTCCCAAAGTAGAACCTTAGAAGCTTTTCCCAAATATCTAATTTAATGCTGCTCTGTGTATTGAAGGCTTTTGCCCTATCGTTGTCAAAACAATTGATTATCCCTTAAAACAATTATTTACAGATGAATGCAGTTAAAAACAACTCAGCTGGAACCAGTGCAGCATTAAAACCCCCTGCACAAAATCATTTCAATAGCACTAAAGTGTTGACTCAAACCTAAAAAAGCAAAGACATTTTGAATTTGGGTAGGTAACACCTTAAGGAAAGCAAATGTCTTAGATGGTGGGAGAAAGGGTAGTATTAGGGATGGGAAAGGAGAAGGTTTTCAGTTTTTAAAAATAGCAAAAGTGATGTCTTATCAGTACCTCTTTACATGATAAACTGAACTTTTCTGGTGACAAAGGAAAAGAAACACAAACATCTGATACAGAAACTTGTTTGATGATATACTGTTTATAGATCTTTCTTAGTAGTCTATTTCCTCTATATTGTGAAGGGAGAAGATAGAATAGATATTATTTAAGCAGTGTTTTAAGATTGGTAAAGTGATACATGCACATACACACACACACACACACACACACAAACACCCTCCTTATTTTTAACACAAATTACAACAGAGAATTAAGCAGCTTCTCCTCACTGGACATGTTAAAACAGAGTTTACATGATCACCTGACAGGGATGCTAGAGAAACTACCTATGTGGGGTATAGTGTTACATAAAGTGACCTCTCCATTGCAGCTCTGTAATTCTATCACCTGAATGTTTTTTCTAGATATAATGTAGTAATAATTTTAATAGAAGGATATGTTATTTTGGCTCAAAATAGTGCTTTATTTTTGGGAATTGAATTTTGGATGGGAAGGTGACAGATTATTAATAGAACAATAAAAATATTTTTTTCTTATTTGAATGTAATTTGCTGGATTCATCAGAATCATGGTGGCTTCATGGAATAATAGCTTGAGAAGAGTTTTTATCCTCTGACACATATTTGCATTGGTTGGGAAATTTCTTAGCCTGGCTTCCTTGAGAAGCCTGAGAAAATCTTATCCAGCCGAAAGTCCATGGAAGTGATGATCAAAAATACTGAGGAGCTAAAGTGAAAGGAAAATAATTTTGTTAATAAACTATGAAAGACTGCTTCCTAGGTTAGGTTCATCTTGCTAAGATACAAATTTTGCTAATATCTTACTATGATTATGTTTTGCCTATGTCATCAGAGGCAGCTAGTGGTGATGTGGATAGAGTGCTGGGTCTGGAGTCATGACAATTGGAATTCAAATTCACATACTTGCTAGCTATATGACTCTGGGCAAGTCATTTAACCTCTGTTCATTTCAGTTTCCTCAATTATAAAATAGGGAAAATTATAGCACCTTCTTCCCAGGGTGGTTGTGAAGGTCAAATAAGAGAATGTTTTCAAAAGAACCTAGCTCAGTACACTACACATAATCGGCATTATGGAAATGCTTGTTCCCTTTCCTTTTATTGTGTTTTCATATTTCCTGAGAATACCTTACCAATAAGCATCATTCAGTGATGGTTGATTAAAGCAGTAGAATATAATCTCTATAGGAAAGATGGTTGGAAAACTTGCAGGTTGTGTGTTGGGTACCAAACTTGTGGACTATTTGAAGTTAAAGAATATTTTAGTTTTTCAGCTTAAACAGGATAGAGATCGTTACGTCAAGTTTTGTCATTCAGTCTTCAGCAAGGAAGATGGTAGTGTTGGTAATTCAAACAACTCATTCTGATAACAAGATTGTTTTTTCCTCTACAATTCTTGGGTTTTCTCCCTTTACACTTTACAATTGAGGAAATAGAGTTCCAGTTCAGTTAATTGATTTGTGTAGGAGACAACCAGTTAATTATATAGGATTTGGATTTAGGGTGTCTGACTTCTTTCAATGTGCTCTTTCCCATGCATCAGGCCAAGGGCAGGTAGGGACCAGTTACCATGCACACACACATACACACACACACATACACACACACACACACACACACAAAGACACACACAAACACACACATCTGTCAAATAGGATAGAAGCTCAAAATTGTCTGTGTAAGGTCAAGTCCAACTTTATTTAATAACTTCTAACCTGTGGATGCCAGAGAGAGAGATTTTGCCCTAAACCAGTAAAGGATTTGGGCAGGTAGGTTGCACAGTGGATAGTGCACTGGACTTGGAATCAAGAAAACTCATTTCCATTATTACAAGTATGGCTTCAGACATAACTGACTAACCATATGACCTTGGGCAAGTCGTTTAACCCTGTTTGCCTATTTTATCTTCTGTTAAATGAGCTAGAAAATAAAACGGCAACCTACTCCAGGATCTTCACCAAGAAAACCACAAATGGGGCCACAAAGAGTTGGACATAACTGAAATAACTGAAGAGCAACAATGAGCAATCAATAAGTGAATGCCTGAATAAGTAAAGTGAAGTATGTAATAAGAAAGCACAGCCTCCTCATAAGGTATTCTTTGGAGAGAACATTATGTTAGAAAGCCATGAAATTGCTTTAAAGAAATAAGAAAAAAGATGCAAATTGAGGGAAAAATCTTCTCTAGAAGAAATGAAATGCAGTCCTTATTAAAGACAGAACTGCAATATTCTGGAAATTAATTTCTGAAGTAGTTTCCCAAATGACTCTTTTCCATTAAGAAGCCCATGTGGATTCATACACAATCTTTTGCACAAATAATTTGGAAATATGTAAATATAGTCCCTTTAAAAGAAATTTCTGTTTTATTAGACTATCTGCATTAAATGAGCATTTTTACTTTCCTGGTTCTGAATACTTAAGTATGTAAATGGTGTTTTCTTAAAGATTTTTCAAGTAAAAGAATATTACTGAACTATTTTTTAAAAGAAAATTATTGCTTGATAAGCGATTACCCTGCTGCTTTCTGAAAATGTATTTGCTCAGTTGGGTGTTGAAACTGGTGTGTGCAAACAATTTTGCAGAGTGCCAGAACTAATGGGAAGGATGAGGAAGATGTCAAGTACATGTTAGAGGTGGAAGAGCAGGCCTGGAAGGGAAGAGAGAACAAGAGTCTGGCACTGGATATCTTGACTTTGAAAATAATACAGATCAGATTCATTCCATGAAGGGTAATGCGAGCGGAAGAATATTCCTCAGAGGCAGAGGACAGAAAAGCAGTACTGCTGAGATGTGCATCCCATGGCTGAGAACTCTCAGATAACATAGACAATAGTTGCTAAAGAATAAAAGAGGTCAAAGGCCACAGAGAAGACTGTCTAAGAGAAGAAAGGCAGGTGATGAATAAGGCATAGCAGTGGGCTAAGCTGGGAGGGGCTGGGAATACATAGCATGACCAGCAAGGACTACCTTGGTTCATAGCTCACAAAAGAAATCCTACTTCATTGTCTCAGTCTAGAAATCTATAGATGATAAAGGACACAAAATGCCTTAGAGGCAAAATTCTTAGCTAGGGATTTTGAAATTAACTATTTGGGAGAACTCTCTTCTTAACAGAAGATCACCTAGAGTTGAGAAAGCTTTGAAGCTTAGTATTACCTTCAAAAATATGACCAAGTGGGGTCTTGTGAATTTTAAAAATTCCGATGTCCTTTTCAGTCAGGTCATTCAGTTCAGAATAAGAACAAGCATGGAAGGGATATCCCACCTCCATGTTTTGCTATGCTTTTCCCTTCCACTTGAAACGTTCTTCTCACTTTTTCCTGCCTAGTCAAACCTTAATCATCCAACCAGGCCCAGTTCCAGGTCCATGTCTGTTGGGGTGGAAGCTCAGTTCTCATGTGAACAGTCTCAGGTTAGGTAAAGGTGAGGGTTTCTAAACCGCAGAGCTCTCATGAGGCCCCCCAGGGAACAGCTGGGAATTGAGGAGTGAGACACGAGCTATCTTGTTTTTCCACCTCTTCTCAGTGGAAACTTGCTGGGGAGAGCATACCACCCTTGAGATTGATCCGTGTTCTGAGCACACCTGTTAATTGGCTAAGGGGTAGAGAGCACACTGTCCACAAGCGAACCATGCAGCTGGGAGAGCTTAAATGGGGCCAGGAAAGCCTGGGGGGTGGGGTTCCTCTCTCCTCTGGATGGAGGGAGGGAGCTCCATGGGGAGAACTCATCCTGCATGCTAACATGTAGCTTGTATCCCTAATAAAGCCTACACTTCTGTTTGATTCTGGAGGTCTCTTCTCTCATTATGTCTATCCGGTTGGCCACCAAAGACCTAGAAAGGTAAGAGATCCTGGCAGCCCACGGCAGTTAGGCCGTTCACATATCTTCCCTGACTATATTCCCATGTGACCTTGTCCTTCATCAAGTTTCTATTATACTTGTTCTATGTCATTTTAATTCACCTTTGGTCATCTGCTGTTAGTTATTTTCCATCCCTTTTTCTCATCTCTATCTGTATCATCACTTCAATTACATTGCAATTTCCTTGTAATCAAGTAACAATGTCTTATTTTTCCCCAACTTCAATCTATACTTCACTCAGATAGCAAAAAAAAAATCTTTCTAAAGCACAGGTCTGACCATGTCACATAGCCTCTCCTATTCAATAAACTAGTGGCTCCCTATGACACCCAAGGTCCAATAAAATATCCTCTTACTTAGAAAGCCTTTCATAACCTACCCCCATCTTACTTTTCCAGTCTTCTTATAGGTTCTTTCCTTCATCTATTGTATGCTTCAGTAGGGCTGGTCTCCTTGGTTTTCTTTACACATGACCCTACATCTTCCAATTCTGTCTGTGGAAGACTGGCTGTCTCTGATATCTGCAATCCTTTCCCTCCTTCTTCTTCTCCTGGCTTTCTTGCTAACTTGCAGTTCCTTCTAGAATCAAATCTTCTATAAGAATCCTTTCCTGATCCCGCTTAATACTAGTGGCATCCTTCTGAGCTTACCTTCAATTCATCCTTTATATATTTGTTTTTATAGTTTCTCCCTCATTAGACTCTGAACTCCTTTGCCTTTCTTTGTATTTCTTCTGCTTGACATATGACTTGGCACATAGGAGGTACCTAATAAATACTTGTTTACTTGACTCCTGTCATCACTCAAAATGTGTTTATAGTGATACCAGGAATAAACTAGGTCTTCAATAAATACTTTTTTGATTGACTGCCTGTACCATTGAATCAATATTGTAAGACCTCCTTTCTTTTCGTCTGTAGTAATATGTTTTCAAAAAGAGAACAGCTTAATTGCTTTCATTCAGAAATGTAGAATTGTTCATAAATGATGAGTGCTCTTTCATTCCAAGCTGTAGGAGAGACAAACTGGGATTATTATGATGCACATTCACAAAATCAGTACATTTTAAATATTCATTATGTTTCTTTTCCTCTGAAACTTTTTCCAGAGCAAAATTCAGTCATGCATTTGCCTGGTATTTTTCCCCTATCCCTCTTCCCAAGCACCCATTACAGCATGTACTATAATTGTAAATATTTTTTAATGATTTCTACAAGTTGTTTTTTTTAGTACAGATCTCCACATCACCATGAAGCATCCCATTATTTATGACTGCAACATTTGTTTTTGCCACTACTTTCTGAGACTAATTAAGCACATTTTTCTTAATAGAAAGTTAAAAAGCTACAACAATTCATGGTGGGTGATTTTTCTTCTCAGCCTTGCCTCATCATATCCAAAGTGTCCTAGATTTTGCTGACAATTAGGGAATGCCCTCTCAGTGGCATTTCTCCTTCTTACCTCTTACTGAATCACTACCTCTAGCCCTGAATTCACAGAAGCTTGTTAAGAAAATAAAAAAAAAAATTTCTTCCAGTCAAATGAATTGGAATCTGACCTTCCTAGTGACCAGTGAAGTGATCTTCAGTGATCTCTTATTTGCTTCTTATTTTCTGAGAGCTGACAGGTTTGTACCATATTCCCCAAATTCATAAAACTCCAACCTCTCAAACCCTCACTCAAAATAAACAGTTTTAAAGGACCTTATCATTTGGGGTCAAGATAAGCTTACAGTTCCTCAGATACATTGACCCTCCAGCTATTAATTTCTTCTCTGAGAGGCTTTTTGGAGGATTGAAATCATCTGCCATTAACTCTGATGCTTCACCTATGACCTCTTATTTTTTTTCTCAGTTAACCTCATATATTGAACAATATCCTTTGCTCTAGGCTTCTTCTTATTTCCCAGGCTGATCCACATTTTATTAAAACTTGGAATTTGAGTACTCTTTTTGGACTGTAATTATCTCTGTAATAATTCCCACATTCCCAATGCAGACCACTTTTTTAACCTTCGTAGAAGCATAAGAGAGAATAATGGTGATTTAAAAAAAAAATCCCCATGTTTGTAGATTTCTACAGGTAGCTTCAACATCCAGATATATAGTAATACCAAAGTTCAATTTCCTACAGCCTCATCTTTTCTAGTGACCAGTCATGAATTCAGAAGGAAAATAATCCTACACAACTCAATGGTTCCTAAGGGTCTCACTGTAGTGGTGTCTACTGTGATAATTGACATTTCAAATAATGACTTTGAGTCATTCTGACAAGGTAAAATTATGTTCAGTAAAAGGTTTTTAAGTAGGCAAGTTTCTGATATATGTTAGAAAGTTTTAAACCAACTTTAAAAGTGTTAACAACTGATAGATGTGTTAGCATCCCATATGATCAATTCATCAGGTACCCTGCAGCATGGCTAAGTGACTGTGGACACAAATTGTAGACAGTCAGATAAAGGAAGGAGAATGGCTTAGGAAATACCTTAATGTCAAAAGGGCAACATTAATGTGGCTAGTGTCTTTAACAGTTGCAGAATTGGAAGCAAATCTGAAGGTAAAAAGAGGCAGAAATTCAGACACAGAAAAATAAATTGTCTTATGTTCACTTGATCAAAAACAACTTCAAGTGTAGAGGCTCCATTAACTTGTTGGGAAGAATAGTGCTCTGACAAGTGTCTGAAGTTAGGCTGAGCACATTCTTCCCTCCTTAACAACTATGGAGTTCCAGAAAAAGTATAGAACCAAAGACTTTAGAGAGAGATATACAACTGGAATCATATAGGATCAATGATAACTGGAATTGACATAGTAATTTAATATTTGTAAAGTCCTGAAAATAAAGTACATTAGTTTTTTTGGGATTTAATAATAATTCTGGGAAACATAGGTACTGCAGGTATTACTATAATATTTTATACTCATGAGGAAATTAAGACTTAAAAAGGTTGTTAATTCCAATAATTAAAATGTTAGTTTTACGAGTGGGATTTGAAGACAGATCTTGACAAATTGCAGCCCACTAGATGCAATTAATTTCTATCACTTCATTGTCTTTAGACATCTAATTTCTTAGGGTAGGATCAATCCATTTTAGTAAATTGAAATCATTCTAAAATGATGAGAGTTGAAGGATGTTTACACACATACATATGCACGCATATTTATGTTTAATATTTCATTTTTCCCTAATTACATGCAAAGTAACTTTTAACATTTTAAAAATATTTGTTACAAGTTCTTTCCTTCCTTCCCAATATCCTTCACTGATAAAGAAAACAGTTTAATATAGAATTTGATATAAATTGCACTAATGCAAAGCATATTTCCATGTTAGTCATGTTGTAAAAGAAAAAAAAGATCAAAAACCCCAAGACAATACAGGAAAATTAAATATGATGTAATACAATTTTCTTGTCATTGTATACAGTATTTTCCTGGAGCTTCTCATTTCACTTTGCATCATTTCATGTAAGTCTTTTCAAGTTTTTCTGAGAGTCTTCTGCTTTATTTATTACAGCACAATAGTATTCTATTATAGCCATTTATCACAATTTGTTTATCCATGCCCCAATTGATGATCCTCATTCCAATTCTTTTCAACCACAAAAAAAGCTGCTATAAATATTTTTGTACATATAGGTCCTTTTCCTCTTTTGGTTTTGTTCTCTTTGGGATACAGATCTAGCAGAGTATTGTTGGATCAAATGGTATGCATATTTTATAGCCTTAGTGCATATTTCTAAATTGTTCTTCAGAACAATTGAATTAGTTGGTTGAATTAGTTCAAACTTTACTAACAATGAGTTAGTATCTAAATTTTGCTACACACTCTCCAATATTTGTCCTTTTTTATCATCAAATCAAATAAATTGATATGGGTATGGTGATATATCAGAGTTGTATTAATTTTCATTTATCTAATCAATAGTAATTTAGAGTATTTTTTCCTGTAACTATAGACAGCTTTGATTACTTCATCTGAAATTCACCTGTTAATATTTTTGAGCAACTTTCAATTGGAGAATTTTTCTTATTTTTGTAAATTTTCCTCAATTCTCTATATATTTGAGAAATTAGGTTTTTGTCAGAAAAAATGGTTTTGAAATCTTCTCAAAGCTACAACTGTTATGTCTTTGCCTCCATCCTATTTTCCCCTTATTTCTCTGTCTTGCTCTGTCTCTCTGTCTGTCTGTCTCTCTCTCTGTCTCTCTGTCTCTGTCTCTGTTTCTCTCTCTGTCTGTCCCTGTCTCTCTCTCCTTTAACCCTGTCCATCCATCCTCAAAAGTATTAAAAGTATTTTGTTTCTGAATATCACCTTCCCCTCCTTTCTGTCAGACCCAACCACCTTCACTTATCCTTTTTCCTTCCTACTTTCCTGTAGGTTAATAGGCTAATATAGATTTCAACATGAAAATGTGTGCATGTTCTTCCTCTTTTAAGGCAATTTCAATAACAGTAAGGCTAAGGTGTTACCCCAAACTTCCCTATATTCTTCTCCACTATAAAAGTTTTTCCACCCCAGCCACAACCTCAAGGAGTTATTATCTTCAGCGATCTTTTGTACCTACTCTTCTATTTGGCCAAATCTACTTTTAAAGGAGTTCTTTTCTTCAGTGAATTCTTGTACCTTCTTTTCTATTTAGCCAATTCTACCTTCAAGGTTCTTTACTTCAGTAATTTTTTTGTGTCTCTTTCCATGTGTCTAATTTTAATTTTTTTCAGGCATTCTTCTCTGCAGTCAACTCCTCTGCCTCTTATAATTTGGTCTAATATGTTTTTAAAGTGCTATTTTCTTCAATATTTTTGTGCCACCTTTGCCAAACTGTTGACTATTTTTCAAGACTTTCTTGAATTACTCATTTCTTTTTCAAAATTCTCCTCTACCTATCTTATTTCATTTTTAAATCCATTTTGTGCCCTTCCTGTGATTATTTTTGTGCCTGAGATGAATTTTCGTTTTTCTTTGATGCTTTGGATGTATCAGTTTTGACTTGATGGTTTTCTTCTGAGTTTGTTTCTTGATATTCCATTTCACCACAGTAACTTTCTATGGTCAAGTTGTTTGGTTGTTCACACATTTCAGCAGCTTATTTTAAAAAAAATCTATGTTAAAGCAGACCTTTGTGTCTTGGTTGGGGAACATTTTCTCAAGCTTTAGATTTTTTGAGTTACTGTTTTCAGAGTGCATTCTAGAAATCTGTAATTTTTTGGTTCTCTAAGGAGAAATGTGGTCGTTGTTCTCCTGGCCTGTTGCTCTGATCTGTGAGTGACAATAAGCAATCTTTTCTATGCTGGAATTGTCACTAAATTTCTCACTCCTCTGCAGCCACAAGCTCTGGTGTGCTAGTGGTCTTATTTATTCTGGGACTGAGTCTCAGGAATTCAATCTAAATCCACAGATGGGCAACAAACAGAGTCTTGCAACCAGTACAACTAACAGGACCCCTGTGATCTTCTTCTGACCAGTTATCTGACCCTCTTACTGTCTGTGGGATGCAAAACTCTGGAAACTGCTTATGTTCCAGTTGCTTCCTTTGATTGAGTCAGTCCCAAATTCTACTGCTGGTTTATTGGAAGTTCGCCTGCATTAGCACATACTTCACTAGAGTACATCCCAATTTTATTTAAGTGTGATAGACTTTTCTACCAACCTTCCAAAATGGTTTGGGTTGGAAGATTATTTTACTCCACCCTTTTGTGTATTTTTCCACTACAGAATTCATTTTGAAGCATTATTTACTAAGCTTTTGATATTGCTAATAGTAATAGTTTTCAACATATACTTTTTGAAAAAGATTTTGAGTAGCCAATTTTTTTCTCACTCCCCTACTACTCCCCAAGGTGTCAAGCAATCTGACATGGGGTATATATGTACAATCATATTAAACATATTTCCACATTAGTTATTTTGTGAAAGAAGAATCAGAACAAAAGAGAAAAGTCACAAGGAATAAAAAACAAAAAAATTAAAGTTAAATTAAAATAGTATTTTACAATCTACATTCTGACTCCATAGTTCTTTCTCCAGATATAGATAGGATTTTCCATCATGAATGTTTTGGAATTGTCTTGGATCATTATATTGTGGTCTATCATTTTTTGATCATCACACAATGTTGCTGTTACTATGTACAATATTCTCCTGGTTCTGTTTTTTTACTTAGCATCAGTTCATGTAAACCTTTCCAGGTTTTTCTGAAATCTTCCTGCTCTTAAATTCTTATAGCACAATATTATTCCATTGCATTCATATACCACAACTTGTTTGGCCATTCTGCAATTGATGGGCATTTCCCCAATTTCCAATTCTTTGCCACCACAAAAAGAGCTGCTTTTAATATTTTTGGTACATGTTTATCTTTTGGTATACAGACTGAGTAACAGTATTGATGTGTCAAAGGTTATGCAGAGTTTTATAGTCCTTTGAGCATAGTTCCAAATGACTCTCCAAAATAATTGAATCAGTTGACATCTCCACCAACCATCCATTAATATCAAATTTTCCCCACATCTCTAGCATTTCTCACTTTCATTTTTTTGATTATATTATCTAATCTGATATGTATGAAATTATACCTCAGAGTTGTTTTAATCTGCATTTTTCTAATCACTAATTATTTAGTTCTATATGATTATAAATAGCTTTATTTTTTTATATCTGAAAACTGCCTGTTCATATCCCTTGACAATATATCATTTGGAGAAGGACTTGCATTCTTATAAATTTGACTTGATTCTCTATGTATTTGAGAAAAGAGGCTTTTTTTCAGAATGATTGACAATAAAAATTAATTCCCAGTTTATTCTTTCCTTCTAAAAATGGTTGTATTGGCTTTGTGAAAAACCTTTTTAAATTTAATGTAATTAAAATTATCTATTTTGCATTTCATAATGTGATTCTTGTTTCATTATAAATTCTTCACTTCTCCATAGATCTGAGAGCTAAACTATCTCTAAGTCTCCTAATTTGCTCAGGATATCACCCTTTATGTCTAAATCATGTGTCCATTTTAATTTTATCTTGATATATGGTATAAGATGTTGTCTATGTCTAGTTTTTGCCATACTACTTTTTAGTATTCCCAATTTTGTCAATTGATGAGTTCTTATGCCAGAAACTGTGTCTTTGAATTTATCAAACAATAAATTACTATAGGCAATAGTGGTATAAGAAAATTTAAATAAATAAACGAAAGCAAAACAAGTAAATTATGAAAAACCAAATAAAAACTTGATGAAAGAGACACAAAATATTGAAGACAATAATACCTTAAACAGAATTGATGAAATGGGGGGGAAAGGTACAGAAATTCACTAATGAAAATAATTCCTTAACAAGCACAACTAGTCAAATGAGAAAAAAAGTAAAAAATGTTCATTGAAGAAAGGATTCATTAAAAATTAGAACTGGAATAGGGAAAGCCAATGACACAATGAGCCTTCAAGAAACAACAAAGCAAAGGTAAAAAAAAATGCAAAAAAATAGTAGAAAAAGTGAAATATTTTCTAGAAAATAAAATCTGAAAAATTGATGGATATAAAATTTAAGAATTGTAGGACTGTCTAAAACCCATGATCAAAGAAACAGCCCAGACATTACATTTCAAAAAATTATCAAAGTAAACTGTTCAGACATCCTAGAATGGAAGAGTAAAATAGCAATTGGAAGAATCTATCAACTGTCACCTGAAAGATATCTCAAAATGAAAACTCCTAGAAAGATCATAGCCAAATTCCAGACCTCTGAGGTTAAAGGGAAAATACTTCTAGCAACCAGAAAGGAATCATTCAAATAGTACATAGTTACTGAAAGGATGACATATTATTTAGCATTTACCCTGTTAAAAGATCAGAGGATTTGGGATATGAAATTATGTAAGGCAAAACACGTGGTATTACAACCAAGAAATTCTACTCAGAAAAGCTTAGAATAATCACTCAAAGGGAAGAAACAGATATTTAATTAAAGAGAAGACTTTTGAGCATTCCTAATTAAAACAAATATATATCTGAATAGAAATTTTAAACTTTCAAACCAAGAATAAAGACAGGCATACAATGTTGTAATATGGAAAAGAAATCATAAGAAACTCAGTAAGGTTAAACTGTTTACCTTTCATATAGAAATATAATACATGTAACCTCTGTGAACTTTATTGTTGTGAAATCAGGAGAATTCTACATAAAAAGTCAGTGTGGGACTGAACTGATTATGTTGGCACGTAAAAAAAAGGTGAGAAAAAGAGATGAACTGGTAAAAGGGGGAAGGTAGAGAATTAATGAGGAAAATCAAAGAGCCATGTCAAAAAGGAGATCTTACAGTGGATAAGGGAATGGCAATGGGTAGCATAATGCTTGAAATTTATTCACATCTAATTTGGTTCAGAGATAGAAGTACACATGTATGTATGTATGTATGAATTCACTTGGTAATTGAACTGTATCTTACCAATAATGGAAGTAAGAAGGGAAAGATAGGATTGGTTAAAGAGAAAGCAAATAAAGAAGGTAGTAGTCAGAATAAAAACAGACTTTAGAGAAGGGCAAGATAAAAAGAGAGAATGATAAAAAAACAGGATAAAAAGGAATGGACATTTAATCACTATAACTGTGAATGTGAATAAGATGAACTCACCTGTAAAACAGAAACAGATAGCAAAATGCATTAGAGACCACAGTTCAATAATATTTTTTTACAAGAAACATTTGAAACTGACCAAAATATATAGAATTAAAATAAAGATCTTGAACAGACTCTATTAAGATTCAGTTTTAGTGAAAAAAGAAAAGGGTAGCAATCATTATTAAAGGGAAAATGCACCTTGCTAAAAGGAACCATGGATAATGATGTAGGATCAGTATTAAACATATATGTGCCAGTTGACATAACCTCCAGTTTCTCAAAGAAAAGCTTAAAGGACTTATCAGAGGAAATAGACAATATAAGTATACTAGTGGCTGATCTTACCTTTTCCTTCCCCAAAAAACTAGATAAATCTAAAAATAAAATAAATAAGAAGTTAAGGAGATGAATAAACTCTTAGAAAAGTTGTATAATCATCCTAAAGAATTAATGAATAGATCACAGGATAAATCAATAAATTCAGTAAAAAGAGTGTCAACACTGAAACAACATTTCAAAATGTGTGGGATGCTGCTAAACCAGTATGTAGGGAGAAAATTATATACCTGAATGCACATATCTGTAAAAGAGAGAAAGAACATATGGATGAATTGGGCATGCAACCAGAAAAGAAAAAAATGAACAAATGAAAACTTTCTAGACACCAAAATGGAAATCCCAAAAATTCTAGGAGAGATTAATAAAACTAAAAGTAAAAACAAAGCAAAACACTGACCTAAAAAGTAAAATTAAAATTTGATTTTATTAAAAAATGATAAACCATTAGGTATTTTCATTTTTACAAAGAAAGAAGGAAATCAAATGACGATGCTCAAAAATGAAATGTATAAATGTGCCACCAATGAAAATGAAAGTAAATTGATTATTAGGTGTTATTTGCCCGATTATATGACAGAAAAACTGATAATCCAAGTGAAATGGATTAACATTTACAAAAATATAACTGCCTAAGTATGCAAAAGTGGAAATGGAATACTTAAAAACCCTTTCCTAGAAAAAAAAAGGAATTTATGAGACATCCATGAATTCCCTGGAAAAAAATTAAATTGAATACTGTCAAATGTTTAAGGATCAATGAATCTCAAAACTAGAGTTATTCCTTCCACATCACAACTTTCCCCATTGTGCTTTCTGCATATGCTCAGTCAGCATAAGAAATTAAGTGTAAATTTTTGGGAAGCTTTGCAGAAACTGCAGATGACATATGAAGGCCAACAAAAACATAGGACTATGAGCAAATACTTAATCTAAATTTCACAGTACAGTACTGTACACATCCCATAAAAGGAAAAGGAAAAAAAAATCAGACATCTAGATTATGAAGGGAGACCAAAATACTTTACTTGGATTTTCCAGATTATGGTGTTGCTATACCCCTAACCCCTGCAATGTGAAAGGGATAATTGTATAGATGATATCTGAAAAAAATAGGTAAATAGGAAGTCCTATCAAGTTCCTTTCCTGACACAAATATGGTGCTGCTTCCTAAACCAAGGAGAGCAGAAAGAGAAAGATATAGACCATTTTCCTTAATGAATACCAATATAAAAATTTTACATAATATATTATCAAGTCCATTACAGCAATATGTCATAAAGATCATACACTAAGACCAAATAGGATTTATACTAGGAATACAAGGCTGGTTCATTATTAGAAAAAAAAAAAACTATTGGCGTATCTAACCAGATCAATAGCAAAAACAATAAAATTCATATGATTATTGAAATAGGGGTCGAAAATATTTTGACAATATTCAATACTCATTCTTATTTTTTGGTTTTTATTTAAAATTTATTTATTTTTACTTTTCAACATTCATTTGCACAAGATTTTGTTCCAAATTTTCTCTCCATCTCTTCCCCCCAAAACACTGTGCATTCTGTGTTACCTTACCCCAATCTACCCTCCCTTCTATCACACCACTCCCTTCACTTATCCCCATCTTCTCTCTTTTCTTGTAGGGCAGGATAGATTTCTATAACCCATTACTTGTATTTCTTCTTTCCCAGTTGCATGGAAAAACAATTCTCAACATTTGTTCCTAAAACTTTGAGTTCCAACTTCTCCCCAAGCCTCACTCCCCACCCATCCCCACTGAGAAGGCAAGCAATTCAATATAGGTTATATGTGTGTAGTATTGCAGTGGACTTCCTAATAGTCATGTTGT
Source organism: Potorous gilbertii (assembly GCA_028658325.1). Classification (NCBI taxonomy): domain Eukaryota; kingdom Metazoa; phylum Chordata; class Mammalia; order Diprotodontia; family Potoroidae; genus Potorous; species Potorous gilbertii. The sequence goes on along the minus strand of CM053769.1, from coordinate 168,441,044 downwards.
GTAAGACTAACTATATTACCCTCCATACTATCCTATCCCCTATTTATTCTATTCAGTCTTTTGACCTTGTCCCTCCCCTAAAGTATTTGCTTTTAATTACTCCCTCCTCCCATTTACCCTCCCTTCTAGCATACCCACCACCCCACTTATCCCCTTCTTCCCTCCTTTCCTGTAGTGTAAGATAGATTTTCATACCAAATTGAGTGTGCATATTGTTCCCTTCTTAAGGCAAATGTGATGAGAATAAACTTCGCTTTTTGCCTCTCACCTCCCCACTTTCCCCCTCCATTGAAAAAATGTTTTCTTGCCTCTTTTTGAGAGATAATTTACCCCAATCCATTTCTGCCTTTCTCCTTCCAATATATTCCTCTCTCACTCCTTAATTTTAACTTTTTTAGATAGCATCCCTTCCTATTCAACTCCCCTGTGCCCTCTGCCTATATGTGTGTTTGTGTGTGTGTGTGTGTGTGTGTGTGTGTGTGTGTGTAATCCCTCCAATTACCCAAATATTTTGAAAAGTTTCAAGAGTTACAAATATCTTTCCATGTAGGAATGTGAAAACTTCAAGTTTAGTAAGTCCCTTATGATTTCTCTTTCTTGTTTACGTATTCATGCTTCTCTTGATTCTTGTGTTTGAAAATTAAATTTTGTATTCGGCTCTGGTCTTTTTATCAATAATACTTGAAAGTCCTTTATTTCATTGAATGACCATTTTTTTCCCTGAAGTACTATGCTCAGTTTTGTTGGATAGGTGACTCTTGGTTTTAATCCTAGTTCCTTTGACTTCTGGAATATCATATTGCAAGCCCTTCAATCCCTTAACATAGAAGCTGCTAGATCTTGTATTATCCCAATTGTATTCCCATAATACTCGAATTGTTTCTTTCTGGCTACTTGCAATATTTTCTCTTTGACCTGGGAACTCTGGAATTTGGCTATAATATTCCTAGGAATTTTTCTTTTTTGGATCTCTTTCAGGAAGTGATTGGTGGATTCTCTCAATATTTATTTTACTCTTTTGTTCTAGAATATCAGGGCAGTTTTCCTAACACCCACTGCTATTAAAAATATTATAAAGCAGTTCTTAAAATGAGAAGTATTATCTATTTAAAACCCAAAGCAAACATTATTTATAATGGAAATAAATGTGAATCCTTCCCAGGAAGATAACAGGTGAAATGAGGATGTTCATTATCATCACTATTATTCAATATAATAATAGAAATTTTAACTTTAATAATAAGGCAGGAAAAAGAAATTGAAGGCAGGCAATAGTTGATGAGGAAACAAAACTATCACCCTTTGCCAATGATAGGATTTTATCCTTAGATAACCACACAGAATTGATTAAAAATCAGTTGAAAAAATTAATAATAATTTCAGAAAAGTTGTAGAATGTAATATAAATCTGCATTATTCGTCAGCATTTCTATCTACTACAAAGCAAGAACAACACAATGACCTAGCAGCAAGACTTCGAAACAGAAATCCCCTTTGATATAATTGAAGACAGTATAAAGTGCTTGGCAGTCTACTTGCCAGCCTGGGATTAAATAAACACAATGACAAAACTCTTTTCACACAAATAAAAATAAATCTAAACAACTGAAGAAATACTAATTGCTCATGAATACACTGAACTAATTTAATAAAATGACAATTCTACCAAAGTTAATTTACTTATTCAGAGTCTGGATAATCAAACTACCAAGGAATTATTTTATGGAGATAGAAAAATTAATAAAATTCATCTGGAAGTGAAAAAGTAAAAAAAAATCAAGGAAATTGATGAAAAAAAAATCTTAAGGAAGGTTCTAACCATTCTAGATTTCAAACCATATTACAAAGTGATCATCATCAAAACAATTTCTTATTGGGTAAGGAATAGAGTAATGGATCAGTGGAATAGACTGAGGAAACTGTACTCAGTAGTAAATGACCATACTAATCTACTGTTTGATAAACCCAAAGATCCAATCTGTTGCACAAAAAATTGCTGGGAAAACTGGAAAGCAGTTTGGCAGAAACTAGGCATATATCAATGTCTCATACCATTTATCAAGATAATTTCAAAATGGATAAATTATTTAGATATAATTGGTTAAAACTTAAGTAAATTAACAGAGTATGGAAAAATATTCCTGTTAGATCTATGGATAGGGGAAGAAATTTTTACCAAATAAGAGATACAGAGTGTCATAGAAAACAAAATTGATACCTTTGATTGATGAAATTACAAAACTTTTGTACAAATAATACGGCTACAACCAAAACTAGAAGGAAAACAAGAGACAGGCAAAAACATACAGCAATTTTTTCTGCAAAAGGTTTCATTTCTCAAAAATTTAGGGGACTGAGATAAATTTATAAAAAAATAGTAATCATTCCCCAGCTGTTCAATGGTCAATGGATATGAACAGGGAGTTTTCAGAAGAAGAAATCACATAAAAATGCTGTAAAACAAAGTGATTAGAAAAAAATGCAAATTAAAACAACTGTAAGATACCCATTGACAAATTCTCAAAGGGCTGTGGAAAAAAATGTTATATTGATGCACTGTTGGTGCAACCTTTTTTGGAGAACAATTTGGAACTATGCCCTAAAAGTTATAAAGCTGTGCATTCCCTTTTATCCAGCAATACTACTACTTGTAGTCTCTATCCCAAACAGATCACAGAAAGGGGGAAGACCTATTTCTACAAAAAATATTTATAGATCTTTTTTGTGATGGCAAAGAATTAGAAATTGAGGGGAACCCCATCAATTGGTAAGTGGCTGAACAAGTTTTGGTCATGATTGTCATTGAATTCTATTGAGCTATAAGAAACATTGAGCAGGATGCTCTCAGAAAAACCTGGAAGGCTTACAAGAACAGATGTAGAGAGAAGTAAACAGAACCAGGAGAATATTATATACAGTAAGAGCAATCAACTGGGAAAATCAGCTGCTCTGATCAAGACAATGGTTCAAGACAATTCCAAAGGACCTAATGAGAAACAACTGTTAAACTCTGAATGCAGATTAAAACATGTTTTTTTTAAAATTTCTTTATTTTTTTATTTTATTTTTGTTCACATCTTATTTTACAACATGGCTAATGTGAAAAAAAATGTTTTGCTTGATTCTACATTAAAGGTAATATCAAATTGACTTTTCAAGCAGGAGGAAAAGGAGAATGATAATTTGTAACTCAAAATTTAAAAAAGTATTAAAATTTGTATGTAGTTGGGGATTATTTGAGTAAATAAATATATTTAAAACATTTTAAAACAAAAACAAGTATCAAAGAAAATAATTCATGACCAGTGACCCATGTATTATTTTTCTGGAGACATTAATCCTTCCAAAGAACCACTACCACTTGCATCAATGAGGGAAGGTTTCTTTGAAAAAAATGATACCTGAACTGATATTTGAAAGAAGAAAAGAAATTTACCTTGACACAGATATGGAGAGGATATCTTTCACACTTGGGGTAATAAATAAATGGAGTCTGGATAAGGCATACTGGAGGCAGGGTAGAATAAATATTTCCAAATGTGCTTTGGATTTCAATTTTAGAGTACCTGAATGAAACTATGGAATCTGGAACAATTAAACTATGGAAGTTTAATTGGGAGAGGGGTATTAGTCAGTGGAAACCCACTGAATGTTCCAAAGCAGGGAAGTAACATAGTCAAATTTCTGTATTAGGAAGGCAGCTATGGGAAGGAGGAATTTCTGGGACTGGAAGCAAAGAGAACTGAGATTTTAATAATAATCCAGGGAAGTGGGGTTATGGGAGTTTCCAGGGTTGAACTCCATGAAAGCCAAGTGAGAATCACACTCACTATGAAGTCTACAAGTCTGAGGGTCAAAGGTGAGTGATCAGACTGACAGGAAAATAATTTTAGCAAATTAAGAAAAGACAGCTTGGGCTGGTAACAGTTTCAAATTCTTAGGACACAGATTGTGTTTTTATAGCTATTTAGTGAAATATTCAAAAATGATTCTATATAATTTTCTTATTGATCTACTTAGAGTTAATTGATTTTGGCCTGTAACTGCTTTTGTCATCTAATTGCTCAAGTTCATGGTTCTCTGTTTCTGAATTTAGTTCAGAATTCAGCTGGCCTGTAATGGGCTAAGTTTAGAAATCCTTTTCTCTTGGTAGTTGCTGTTCTATTCTTGCCTCAAGGAATTCTGTTGACCTTGGATGGATATTAGGAATACAGGTCCGGTGTCTATACACTGCCATGGGACCCTTCAAGGATGTCTGCTTTGCTGCCCCAAAAGTCTAGATTACTGTCTTGTAGCTGAACTCAAACAAAGAATACTTCTCAGTTAAAGGAGAAAAAGAAGGGGTCATTGATAGCCCCTCATTACCAACCTTACAACCAGTCACACTATCCCCAAGTGTTAGCTATGTGTTATCATATTTTTCTCAAACCCCATGATGTCACCCACACTTGGTTCTGTATTTTCCAAAATGTACAAAAGAAAATTGCCCCTCCCATTTGGAGATTCTGCTTACTTAGGAAACTGAGATCCTATTTATTGGTAGATTCATGATTAGCCAATAAATTGTTCACTCTCAGAACTGTCTGCCTCAGTTTACCTTATTACACAGTCAATAAATGGCATTTTGGGACAGTGGAAATTAGGGAAGTGTATGGACCAAGAAGTCACAGGAATTGCTAAAGATCAGATGTGTTCTTGTGAAGAAATGCATTTCTTAGTTGTTAGTGTGATCAAAATATTTTGTGTTTTCAGTAAATTTCCAAAAAAGTATAGGTCTACTTCAAGATAGAATTAGTCAGAATCACCCAATTGTTACTGATAAATAGGGGAATAAAAAACAGTCAGAGAGTCTCACTTTGCTAAACCCCATAGCTCTGCTTTTTGGCCTCTTTGGTTATTTTCTTTTTCCTGGGGAGGTGTTTTCCCCAGTCTCACAGAGTGCATCTCCATAGACATCCTCCATATGAGAGGAGAAAATATCATGAATAAGAGTGTTAGCAGTGGGAATGAAAAGGAGAGAGATTCTGGAGGTAGAATTTAAAGAAATTGCCAATGAATGGGATGTGATCAGATGAAGGAGAAGGAAGGTCAGAGATGGCTGAGGTTTATAGCCTGAGTGATGAGAAAAATGGTAGGGCCATCAATAGAAATAGGGAAGAACATGTTTTAGAAGGAATAAAGTAAATTCATTCTTGAACAATTTGTTCTTCAAATGATGGCCAGGCATTCAGGAAGGGCTGTCTAGGTAGTAGTTGAGAATGAGGGATTTGAGGTCTTAGGTCAGTCTACAAGAATTTACTAAACACTCACCATGTGTTTAGTAAACTGTGAAAAAATCCCTACAGGCAAGAAGTTTGTAGTGGGGAGAAAATAATACAAAACAATAGAAATAAACAAAATAAGTATGAAGGGAATGAAAAAATATATACCATAAAATTATCCACAAGTTAGGTTGGGAGGGGAGCACTGAGAGTTGTGGGAGGAGGGGCAGGAAATCCTTCCTGTAGAAGATACTGATGCAGTTGCAACTCGAAGTAATTGAAGAATTTTATGAGACAAAGGTGAGAAGGGACTACATGTTTGCCATGAGGGATATCCAGTTCAAAGATTCAGAAATTAAAGTTTGAATGTCATATGGGAGAAACAGCGAAAAGGCCAGTTTGACTAGACTATAGAATGAAGCAAGAGGAATAATTTATAATAAGATTGAAATGCATGTCAAGACCAGTTTATGAAAGGTTTATCTGAACCTAGAAATGGTAGGGAGCCACTAGAAATCTTACTAATTAGAAAAGTGACATGGTCAATCCTTCACTTTAGGAAAATCACTTTTGCAGTTGTGTAGAATATGGAATGGGAAAAGGAGACCATAGAGGCCAGTTAGACGTCTAAACAAAAATCTAGGTGCAAGATGGAACTGAACTTGAATGGTTGTATTTTATTTACCATTGTTATGGTTTTTTTTTATTTGATATAGCAACTCCTAAGGACCAGCAGTCACAGAAAAGTCCAAATTAAAGTTAGTTTATATTTGCATATAGCTTTAGAGTTACAAAATTATTTCTGCCCAGTAACCCTTTGAGATATATATATATATGTATGTATATACACGTATATACAAATATATATATATAGTGCAGGTATTATCGTCACAATTTATAATTCATCTGATCTGGGAGTGTAAAGATTATCTTGTCCAAACCTTTCATTATATTCATAAACCGAGACTCAAAGAGAGCAAATGACCTACCCAAAATAGTGAAAATGTTGAAAAGTAAGAGCTATGATATTAAGGAAGTCATGGACAGCAGCAACAGTTGCATACTATAAATTTATTATGTGGAACATCAGAGTTCCATTAAATAAGTGACTAATAAAAGATGACTTAAAACATTTCTTAAGAACAACTTCTCAAGGAACATCATGAAGATCACCTGTAATACTCTCTCTATAATTTCAATTAAATTTAATAAATATAAATATTATGTACAAAGCATTGCCCTAGGCACTGTCTATATGAAAATAAAACTGAAACAATGATCCTCACCCTCAAAGAACATGGTCCTATTGGGGTAAAGGGCACCATATACAGAAGTAAATAAATTCAAAGCATATGCAAAATAATGTGAAGTAATTTCAAGAGGGAATGTTAATAACTCTGGGAATCAAGAAAGGCTTTTGGAAAGAAATGGTAGTCACTCTGTTCACAATTGTACAACTAGAAATTGTAGGAGATAGAAGTTGGGAGAATGGGCATTAGAAACAATGGAGGATGAGGTCTTGTGGAAAAACAAATAATTGCAATTTGGAAGAACTACATATAAACTTAAATAAAATGGGCCGAGTTTGAAGGGGAGTAATAGGTGGAGGCCAAATTACCAAGGCCATTACCTGCCTAGGTGAGATATTTCAAGATAATAGTCATTTGATATTTTTGAGTAAGGGTGTGATATGGCAGGATTTGTTTAAAGGAAATCAATTTGGTAGTAGTATTAGAATGATTTTGATAAGGGATAGACAAGGCATAGAGCTTCTTAATCTAGGACCTGTGAGCTTATACACACATTTGTATACGGATATATAAATTATATGTCTAATTATGTTATAATTACATATGCATGCATGGTTAGCTGACTTTCCAGTATATTTTGTAATATCGGTAATGCTATCTTATAGACTGCACCAGACTGACAAAGCAGTCCATGAGATACAAGAAAAGTTGTGAATTCTTTGCCAAGAGATGAATATTATGTCATCACTAGGGCTATAAGATTGACTTTTCACCAGCTTTCCTGTTTATTGGTGCTTTTCCTGGTTTTAATGGAGAAAACAGCTAGAGAAAACAGTAAGATGAATCTAGCTGATGGAATTCATTTTCCACCCTCTCCTCTAGGATCATTAATAACGATCCATGATAGGATTCTATTGACGTGCGCTGAAAAATTATGTGTCTAGCAGGTTACATACAGGTATAATTTTTTATGAGTCAATTGAGCTAAATATCCAATACAAAAGAAAGAAAAAAAACAGCTTTATCATTTGGAATGACAAAGATAAGGCCCTCTGTTTAGGTACTAGCAAATACTCAAATCCAGTTACTTTACAAAATTAACTCAAATTTTTCTCAGCCTATCTATATAATGGGAGTTCACAACCGAAAATACATATCCCTAACTGAAATCATAACAAAATAATGCCAGAATAAAAAAAATACTCCATTGCATTTTAACACTCTAAAGTAATCTAATGTCAAAAGTAATCTAATTCAATAGCCTGATAGAGTGAGCAGTTAATATCTCTCAGGGGATTCTGCAGAATTCTATCTGTGGTGCCTCCTTTGATTCTTTCTGCATGTGTTTAGTTCAGTCAACCTTCTTACCAATGTTGCTCTCTTCCTTGGATTTTTCTCTGCAAATATTTGTGTTTACAAGTTAAGGAAAATGGGTTTATGATGTTCATTGCGGTTAATTGCAGAAAAATAACACTATGAACCCATTCTTTGGCAGAGATGAAGAGGATTTGAGAAATGAGCCATGGTTTACAACAAGTCACTTTTGGATGTGATTGGATCTCCTTACCGTAGTGACTAGAGAGAGTTCAGTCACAGGGCCCCTAACCAGAAAAACCTACTAACATTGGGATGGGTCTACTTCTTGAAATGCCATGTTTTCAAAGCTCTCCAGAACTGTAAGGTACATATTATGGGTGTCTTAAGCATTCCTTATTTACTGGATGAAAACCCATTCTTTAGAGCTTGTCTACATGGTTTTATCCCTCATGGAGGCTGCTTCCACATTCATAAGAGATGACCCTTTTCCTTCACCTCAACTAACTTGTAGTTATTCTCTGCGTGCTAGCTTACTGTGTGATAATGAAAAGCTTTTTACTTGCCTACTGAGATGGAACTCAGTGTGCATTTTGCATGTTTGAAGTGACATCTTTCATTTTACATGACAGTTCTTGATTGAAGAAGTGTGATGAGCTGCTGTATGGAGTTCAGGACAGCTGGCTATTTTCCCCTTCTGCCACCTGGCTGCCATGTGTCCCTGAGTACATGATGCCTATTTTTGGTCATATTTATAAGTGAATTAGTATGACAAAATAGGATTATCCACTGTACCAGTGAGACTAGGATATGCAGTAAAGCCATATGAGGATGCTCCAACAGAGTCCCAGGACTAGTGGCAAAATCCTGTAAGGAGCCAGCCTGTCCAACATTGAAGAGACACATGTTTAACTCATGAAAACAACAAATCCATCCAACATCTGAGCTAACTAAGCAAGAGAGGGAAACATCGCCTCGCTATGTAGTATTCAGACATAATTTGGCAGGTATGATGTCCAAGGAAGAAGAAATGATCTGCCAGTTCCAGGATTTAACCTTGGTCACAAATGTTCTCTAATATGTTTTGCACTATATTTGTACCAAACTTTTGACCCCACTATTGTCAGGGCCCAAATGCGTAAAAGTGGATGAGTGTATGCTGGTTTGGAGGAAGGAATCTTATATTGTTCATTTCCTTTTGTGTTCATTATCCATAAGGCCAAATATGTACAAAAGAATGTAGAACAAATGCAAAATTGCTCTCTCCAATATAAGAAATATTACCCCCAAATCTTTTGGTTTGTTTATTTTTGTACTTTGGTCTTTTCAGTACATTCTCAGTATATAATCCTTTCTAAAAATCTAATTGGTATCAGTTGGTTAATTGATATTGGGAAGATGACCATTTCTCTTTACATAGTATGGAGCTCAGGTTACACTCATGACCAAAAGCATCAGAATCTCATAAAATTTCCTCTATATTATTTAAGGAAGAGGTAATCAGTTGCCACCTGGGCCAAGCCTACTAATGTCAGTGAGAGTGGAGGGGAGTAAGCCCAGAGAATGTGTTACTCTTGAATAGAATTTTTCAATCTAGTCCAGAGTTAGGGTCCCCATGTTTGTTGTTCAACTTATTGAACCATCAGGATCATTGTAGTCTAATAAATCAGTTGTTAAAATTACTAAAATGGTTATCATAATTAAAGAGTTAATGATAAAACCTCCTTTTAACACATACCATATGTAAACGTTGTGATAAATATTGGAAAAACAAGTATAAAAGTTATAGTTTTTTCACTCAAAGAACTCCTATTCTAATAAGGAAGGTAACAGCATAGAGTAGTGACAAGGAGGAACCCAAAAATTCTTAAAATTACAGGAATGGTGAGTGAACATACATAGAAGCAGATTGACATACTATGGTTGGCTTCAGAACTGAGGTAGGGGAGGGGAAATAGTGACAAAACAGTTTAGGCAATTATTTGATATGTCATTGAGAAGCAGTATGTACTAATCATAACATCAAGAATATTAGATCAAAGCTTATATCTTACAATCATGACAGCATAGGTTAAAAGTTGGAAGGGACCTAGGAGGCAATCCCTTTTAATTCCTTCATTTTGCAAATGAGAAAATTGAAGCCCAGGGTAGATTTATGCATTTGCTTATATAATATTTATATAATTATAAATTATATAATTTATATTCTTAATATAAGAATTATATTAATTCTTAAATTCTAGAATTCTTAAATCCATCTCTTCCACTTATCTACATATTCTTTAATCTTCTTCTGGTTCCAGCTTTTCCATGAAATCTTCCCTGGAAATCCTGTACTTGCCATTATTTGAGTTCCTGTAGCATTTTACTATGCATAGATCTATAGATTCATAAAACAGATGCTGAAGGGGATGGTAAAAATTATATAGCAATTTGATAAAATATCAGAAATCAAGTGAGATAATATTTGTGCTGTGTTTAGCACAGTGCCTGACACATAGGAGGTTCTTAATACATGCATGTTCCTTTCCCTTCCCCATGAGATAAGAATGCAGGTCACCAAGCTTTTGTCCAGTGTTCTCTCCACTGTACTATACATGTCTGTTTTTAGATTATTATGATGAGGTATCTACCCTATACATTTCCCTAACAAAAGCACAGGGTCCTTTAAGACCGGTGTAGTCTTTTATTCATTGCATGTTCTCATTGGCTAGCACATGACAGATTCTTATTAAGGTTCTGGTCAAATCACTTCTTTATTTAACGAGTTTCTCTTTCATTAAAGAAAAACAACATAAGATTCATAATAATTTTTTTCCTATTTTTCAGAAAGTACAGGAAATGCCCCTCCCCCAACAATATTAATTTAAATATTGTGTACAATAAAGTCGTCTGAAAACAATCTAAAAACAATATTACTGTACTAACATGGAATATGAGGATGGCCTTGGCATCAGGAAAACCTAGTTTTATAGTCTACCTATAACAAATATTGGCTGTGTCAGCATGGGTAAGACATTCTACCTGCATCCATATGCCAGAAACTCTACATGTCTATTAAAATGTAAGAACCTCAAAGCCAGATAGTGTTTACTTTGTATTTCCCTTCACAGCACCTAGCATAGTACCTGGTATGTAGTAGGTGATTAACAAATACCTGAATACGAAAAGGTGGATAAGCTGTCCATCTGCATCAGTAGGTGGGATTTTTTCTCTGGGGGTTCACCATGCAAATGAAGCTCCAGTGAGGAATACAATAACATTTTCTAATCAAGGATTTCTTACTTCCTTGAACTCATAGTTATGTAATAAATGAAGACTATCTAACCAAGAGCTGATGAAACAGAAATTCATTTCAAAAAAACATTTACTAAGTGCCTATTATGTTCCAGGCATGGTGCTAACTGCTAGAGATACAAAAAGAGGCAAAAGACAATTCCTGCCTTTAAGGAATTTACAATCTAATAGAGAAGACAACATGCAAACAAACATACAAAACCTGCAATATACAGCTTAAATAGAGACTAATTTAAAGAGGGAGAACATTTTAATTAAGAGGAGTTAAGAAAGGATTCCTGTAGAAGGTGGGGTTTTAGTTGTGATTTAAAGAAATCTAGGGAGGTAAATAGAGTGGAGAAGACCGTTTCAATATGAGGAACAATCAATGAAAATTCCCAGAGCTGATTTGAAGTGTCTTGTTCATGGAATAACCAGGATACCAGAGTCACTGGAACAATGACCATCTGTTTTAGAGTAAGAAGACTGGAAAGGTAAAAGAGCACTAGAGTGGAGGTCTTTGAATGCCAGACAGAAAAATTTGTTTTTGCTTTTAGAGGTAATAAGAAACCACTGGAGTTTATTGAGCAGGGAGGTGATCTTATGAGATCTGCATTTTAGACATTTAGACAGTATGACAAGTATTAGCTAGCATGTGCTAAGTCAAATAGTACTACAGTTTACTTATCCATAGCTTTTGGTTATAGTGGCATGGACTATATTAAAATTGGACACAGTATTCTAACATTAACTACTCATGGCTTACAGTTTAATAAAAATAATGGAATATCTAAATTTTGGACATTTGTCTATCCCCAACTAGCACAAAGTAGGTGCTGGATATTTATATAGTTCATCAATTTATATAAAGGTAAGGGTCAAATATACCCTTCCTGGCTGTTTCTTTTAGGTCAGGAAGGGTGTTTTTCTTTTTTTGTACTTTTGTGCTAATATTTCTTAATATCATTCTATAATGATATCCAAATAAATGCTGATCACATTAAGATCTGTACTTTTTGTGTTAGCAAAAGCAATTACTGTGAAAAGATGAAATTATTATTATGAAATGATTGCATGCTATGGTTCATTTTCTGCAGTTCCCCAATGTAAAAATGAATGCCTTCTAGGCTATTTTTGATTTCTTTATGAAAAGAATCTTTCAGACACTTCACCTCAGACAAGGTTCATTTTTCTTATACGTGAACATTGGCTGTCTCGTCTTGTTGTTCTGTTCCTCATCTCCCCCAAAGCAATATTTGGAAAAGTGGAAATGGATGAGAGAGGTGCTCTTGACCATGCCCTCACAAATTGCCTGTCCTCATTTCTAAGATGTAAATCTTTTCTTTCACAAAGTGATAGCAATTGAGGCAAGAGCAGAGTCACAACTGTTAAAAAGCTCTATGTCTAGAATGTCAAAAAGCATCCTTTCAAATTGTTTTAGAGAGGGAACCCTCAGCTCTCACTTTGCAATGTATAACATTGTTTTCATGCCAACTGGAATATTTTCTCTGAAGGAGCATGTGGAATATACTGGTGAGTTATTCTTGACTGGAGATTGATCAAACGGTGAAAGACGCCAGGAGTGTTGTTTTGCTTTAGTCCTGTACATAATATATGGCTTAGGGGACAGTTACAAAATTGAAGTCAATAGTAATAGAAAAAGAAGCTGATGATAAGGAAATCAATTTATGGACCCTTTGGATTCTTTGATTTCTGGTTGATTGGGAAAAAAAATAAATGGGTATATTCAAGCCTGTAACTGATCAAGCTGTAAGCCATTGATGAATAGTGAACTTAGAACAGTAATAATATTAGTGAACATTGCTATTTATACCACATACAAAGGACATTCTTCATATAATCTGATTGTTATAATCTACTTGGTTCTGAGAATCATAAACATAGCTAATGACATCACCAAGTGAGAAGAGAGAGGAAGAAGACAAGATGGTTCTGGTGAGAGTTCTGGTGACACCCAACAAGAGTAGATGTTCTTTCCCAGCCCAACTCTGTTGACCAAGAAGATCTTTTCCTTGCTCTGTTTTTGAAGACACATCAGAGGTACTAGGCTTCCCTGAAGGAGAAATTTTCCAGGAGAAATGCCAAGAGCAGAGCAGAAGTCTGTACACAATTTTTGTAGATCTGACCAAGGTCTTTGATACTTTCAGTCATGAGGGCTTATGGAAAATTATGTTAAGATTTGGTTGCCCAGAGAAGTTCATCAGTGTTGTATGTCAATTTTATGATAGCATGCTTGCCCAAGTTGTAGATAATGGACAATACTTTTGCGATTTCCCAATCACCATTGGAGTAAAACAAGGCTTTGTGTTTGTTTCCATGCTTTTTTAGCATGGTGTTCTCAGTGATATTGTCAAATGCTTTCAATGAGGATGGACATGGCATCAAGGTTAGCTACTGCACTGATGGTAAATTATTCAACTTGAAAAGGCTAAAAGCCAAGATCAAAGCGGATGGAGCATTGGTGCATGATTTTCTGTTTGCAGATGAGTGTACCCTCAATGCTGCCTCTGAAGCTGAGATTCAACAAAGTATGTAACAATTCTCTCCTGCTCATGCAAATTTTAGCCTAACAATTAACTCCAGGAAAAAAAACCAGGAGCTCCATCAGCCAGCAAAACACCATCCACATGTGGTTACAGCAAATTGAAAAGTTTTGGATGCTATGGATAATTTCACTTGATGTTGTACTTTCCAGGGATGTGAACATTTACAATGAGATTGACACATGAATTGCCAGAGCTAGCTCAGTGTTTCAGAGGCACTCAAGGAATGTATGGGGGAGAAGAATTATTAGCCTGGCTATCAATCTGGCATTTTACAGAGCTGTTGTGCTGACCTTGTTGTTGTCTGCCTGTGAAACCTGGACAGTATATCAGCACCATTCCAGGAAACTGGATCACTTCAATTTGAATTGTCTTAGGAAGATTCTGAAGATCACCTGGTAGGATAAGGTACCAGACACTGAGGTCCTTAGAGAGTGCAACTCTGTTTAAGTGCAAAACATATGTTTGCCAAAAAGTACAAAACAAACTATTTTATGGAGAACTCACTTCCAGGGCAAGTGTTCACATGCTGATCAGAAGAAATGAAATAAGGACACTCTCAAGGTCTCTCTTAAGAAATCTGTAAATGCTTCCCTAATTGGTTTATTTTTCAGATTTATGGAGAATGGAGAAATTTATGATCAGACAAGAGATAAGGAACATTGTGAAGTGCAAAGTGGATAATTGTGATTACATTAAATTGAACAGTATTTTGCACAAACAAACCTAATGAAACTAAGATCATAGCAGAAAAATGGTAAAGAATTTGCAACTTATGCCTGTGATAAATGCCTCATTTCTGAAATATATAGAGAGGAGATCAAATGTGTAAGAATAAAAGTCATTCCTGAATGGAAAAATGGCCAAAGGATATGAACAGACAGTTTTAATTTTTTTTGATTTATCAAATATTTATTTTTTGAGTTTTTTATTATTTTGTTTTAAGTGTTCTACAGTCACCATATAACTTAGATGTTTTCCTCTCTTTCCCCCTCCTTCTCTTCTACCTTTCCCCTCCCTCCCTGAGATGGCATACAAATTTTATGTAGGTTCTACATATATATTCCTATTAAACATAGTTTCACCTCAGTCATGTTGCATAGAAAAATTAAAAGGAATGGGAGAAATCATAAAACAAACCAAAACATAATAAAAAAATGATTTGCTACATTCTGCAATTGAATTCCATAGTTCTTTCCACAGACAAGGAAGGTCTTTTGCCTTAAGAGACTATTGGGAATTTTTTAAGTCCTTGCATTGCAATGAAGTTCTAAGTGTACCAGAAAAAATCCTCACACATTGTGGTTGTTGTTGTGTACAGAGTTATCCTGGGTCTGCTCCTTTTGCTCAGTATCAGTTCATATAAATATTTCCAGACTTCCCTGAAGTCTTCCTGTTCATTTTTTTATGCACAATAGCATTCCATTACATTCATATACAACAATTTATTCAGCCATTCCCCAATTGATGGGCATCCCTGTAATTTCCAGTTTTTGGTCACCACAAGGAGTCTTGCTATAAATATTTTGTACATGTGGGACCCTTTCCCACTTTTATAATCTCTTGGGAATACATTCCTAGAACCAGTGTTGTTGGATCAAAGGGTATGCACATTTTTGTAGGCCTTTGGGCATAGTTGCAATTTGCTCTCCAGAATGGTTGGATCAGCTTACAGCTCCACCAACAGTCAATTAGTATTCCAACTTTGACACATCTTCTCCAACATTTATAATCTTCCTTTTTTGTCATGTTAGTCAATCTGATAGATGTGATGTGGTATCTTAGAGTTGTTCTGACTTGCATCTCTCTAGTCAACAGTGATTTCGAGCATTTTTTCATATGACTATAGATAGCATTATTTCTTCCTCTGGAAAAAAACTGTTGCTATCTTTTGACCATTTATCAATTGAGGAATGACATATATTCTTGTACATTTGACTCAGTTCTCTATATATTTTAGAAATGAGACCTTTATCACAGACAGTAGTTGCAAAAATTATTTCCCAGTTTTATGCTTCCCTCCTTATCTTGGTTGCATTGGCTTTGCTTGTACAAAAACTTTTCAATTTAATGTAAACAAAATTATCTATTTTGCACTTCATAATGTTTCTATCACATTTATTCAAAAATGCTTCTCATCTATAAATCTGATAAATACACTATTCCTTGCTGCACTTATTTGTTTATAGTATCAATCTTTATACCAAGGTCATGTAACCATTTGGACTTCATCCTTGTATATGGTGTCAGGCATTGGTCTATGCCTACTTTTCGCCACACTGTTATCCAGTTTCCCCAGCAATTTTTGTTGAACAGTGAGTTCTTATCCCAGAAGCTGGGGTCCTCGGGTTTATCAAACAGTAGATTGCTATATTCATTGCCTATTGTGTCTTGAGTACCCAGCCTATTAAACTTGTCTGCCATTTTGTTTCTTAGCCAATACTAAGTTGTTATGATAATTGCTGCTTTATAATACAATTTGAAATCTGGTATCACTAGACCATCTTCCTTAGCATTTCTTTTCATTAGTCCCCTTGATATTCTGGACCTCTTTTTCTTCCAGATGAATTTTGATATTATTGTTTTCCAGCTCTAGAAAATAATTGTCTGATAGTTTGATTGGTATGGCATTAAATAAGTAAATTAATTTAGATAGCATTGTCATTTTTATCATATTGGCCTTTACCTACCCTTGAATATCTGATGTTTTTCCATTATTTAGATCTGACTTGCTAAAAGTGTCTTGTAATTATGTTCATATAGTCCCTGGATTTGTTTTGGCAGATAAGCTCCCAAATGTTTTATTGTGTCTACCCTAACTTTAAATGGAATTTCTCTTTCAATATTTTGTTGGGCTTTGTTACTAATATACAGAAATGCAGATTTTGTGTGGGTTTATTTGTAACCTGCAACTTTGCCAAAGTTGTTTATAATTTCAAGTAGTTTTTTACTTGAATCTCTGGGATTCTCTAAGTATATCTTATCAGATGCAAAGAATGGTAATTTAGTTTCTCTTTTGCCTATTCTAATTCCTTCAATTTGTTTATCTTTTCTAATTGCTACCACTAACCTTTCTAGTATCATATTGAGTAATAGTTGTGATAATGGGCATTCTTGTTTCATCCCTGACCTTACTGGAAATGCATCTAGCTTATCTGCATTGCATATAATGGTTGCTGAAAGTTTTAGGTAGACACTGCTTCTAATTTTATGGAAAGTTCCCTTTATTCCTATGTTCTCCAGTATTCTTAATAGGAATGGTGGTTGTATTTTGTCAAGAGCTTTTTTTGCATCTATTGAGATATTCATGAGCTTTCTGTTAGTTTTGTTGTTGATATCATCAATAATGCTGATAGTTTTCCTAATATTGAACCAGTCTTGCATTCCTGATGTGAATCCTACCTGATCATAATGTATTATTCTCATGATAAATTGCTGTATTCTTTTGCTAAAATCTTATTTAAAATTTTTGCTTCTCTACTCATTAGAGAAATTGATCTATGATTTTCTTTTTCTGTTTTGTCTCTTCCTGATTTAGGAATCAAAACCATATTCATGTCAAAAAGAATTTGGGAGTACTCCTTCTTCCCCAATTTTCCCAAATTGTCTGTATAATATTAGAATTGACTGTTCTTTAAATATTTGATAGAATTCACTTGTAAATCAGTCAGGCCCAGG
This sequence comes from Potorous gilbertii, assembly GCA_028658325.1. Classification (NCBI taxonomy): domain Eukaryota; kingdom Metazoa; phylum Chordata; class Mammalia; order Diprotodontia; family Potoroidae; genus Potorous; species Potorous gilbertii. Next base: position 168,423,701 of record CM053769.1, on the reverse strand, counting down.
AGTTTGTTTTGTTTTATTTCGTTTTTCCTCTAGAGAGTTCGTTTATGGCTTGTTCATTTTTTTTTTCGGAGATGGGGTTAATTATGCAAATTCCTCTTCTGTTAATCTGGGCAATTTATATTTTTTTTAAAATGCTCATCCATCTCATTTAGATGGTCAAATTTATGCGCATAAAGTTGGGCAAAGTAATTTCTAATTATTGTTTTAATTTCCTCCTCATTGGAGCTCAGTTCATCCCTTTTGTTTTCAAAATTTGTAATTTGATTTTCTTCTTTATTTTTTTAAATCAAATTGACCAAAGGTTTCTCAATTTTATTAGTTTTTTCATAAAATGAAGTTACTTTTATTAATTAGTTCAATAGTTTTCTTAATTTCAATTTTATTGATCTCTCCTTTGGTTTTCAGTATTTCTAATTTGGTATTTACTTGAGGATTTCAGTTTGTTTTTGTTCTAATTTTTTCAGCTGCATCCCCAAGTCAATGATCTCCTCTTTATCTATTTAATTCATGTATACATTCAAAGGTATAAAACTTCTCCTAAGAACTGCTTTTGCAGCATCCCATAAGATCCCCTAAGATTGGTAGGTTATGTCATTATTGCTATTCTCTTGAATGAATTTGTTGATTGTTTCTATGATTTCCACTCCTTCTTTAGGATCAGCTTATTTAGTTTCGTTAATTTTTGCTTTATCTTTCCATGGCCTTTTATTACATATAACTTTTATTGCATTATAATCTGAGATGGATGCAGTGACTATTTCTGCCTTTCAACTCTGGATTGTGAGGTTTTATGCCCTAGAACATGGTCAATTTTTGTTTACATGCCATATACTGCTGAGAAAATGTATATTCCTTTCTTTCCACATTCGATTTTCTCCAGAGATCTGTCATATCTACCTTATCCAGAGTTTTCTTCACCTCCTTAACTTCTTTCTTGTTTATTTTGAGGTTAGATTTATCCAGGTCAGAGAGGAGGAGGATTAGGTCCCCACTAGTATAGTTTTGCTGTCTATTTCTTCCTTCAACTCCTCCAACTTCTCCTCTAAGAATGTGGATGTTATACTGCTTGGAGCACACATGTTTAGAGATGATATTGCTCCATTGTCTATGGTGCCTTTTAGCAGGATATAGTTTCCATCACTATCTCTTTTGATTAGATCTATTTCTGCTTTTGCTTTATCTGAGATTGGGATTGCTACTCCTGCCTTTTTTATATTCTCTTCCAACCTTTTACCTTTACCCTGTTTGTATCCCCCCATTTAAAATGTGTTTCTTGTAAACAACATATTGTTGGATTATGACTTTTCATCCATTCTGCTGTCTCCCTTTTAAGGGAGAGTTCATTCCATTCACATTCACAGTTATGATTACTATCTGTGTCTTTCCTTCCTTCCTCTTTCCCACCACTTGCACTTTAATTCTACCATCTCCATTCCCCTCCTGAATATATTTTTTAATTTTGACCACCACCTCCTGCAGTTTTCCCTTCCTTCTTTCTGCCTCCCTGCTTTTACTCCCCTTTACTTTTACTACTTCTTCTTTCCCTTTTTGTTTTCCCTCCACTTTCTTCCTTCTTCCCATCCTACTCTTCTATTGAGCCAGTTAGATTTATGTACTTAATTAGGTTTACTGTTCCCTTCTTGAACCAAATCAAGTGAGAGTACCTTTCAAAGAATGCTAATCTCCCTGCCCTCTTTCCCTCTACTATAATATAATTGTGTACTTTTTCCTGTAACGTAACTTACAATTTTCTACTTTTTCCTTTTCACATATCCTGTCACAATCCCTTTGCCTGCTAGAATTCCATTGTTATCATCACATCGTTTACTTTATACCATTCCCTCTCTCTATGTGTATGCCTTTTATACTTCATAATGGATGTACAACTCTCAAGATTAACAAATATCATCTTCCCTTGGAGGGAGGTAAACAGTTTGCCCAAATTGAGTAACAAATTTTTTTCCCTTGTTTGTCTTTTTATGCTTCTTTTGAGACCTGAATTTGAAGTTCAAATTTTCTATTGAGTTCTGATCTTTTTGTCAGGAAGGTCTGGAAGTCACTTATTTCTTTGTATGCCCATCTCCTTGCCTGAAATGTTATGCTGAACTTTGCTGGATAATTGATCCTTGGTTGTAGTCCCAGCTCCTTTGCCTTACTGAATATCATAGTTCAATGGCTTTCATGTTTTAATGTAGAAGCTGAAAGGTCCTGTGTGAAAATGACTGTAGGTCCTCAATATTTGAATGCTTTCTTTCTGGCTGCCTGTAGTATTTTCTCCTTCACTTGATAGGTCTAGAATTTGGCAACAATATCTCTTGGTGTTTTAATTTTTGGATCCCTTTTGGGAGGTGAATAGTGGATTCTTTCAATGACTATTTTGCCCTCTAGATCTAACACTTCTAGGAAGTTTTCCTTGATGATTTCTTGGAAGATATTGTCCATACTTTTTTTTTTATCATGGATTTGTGCTAGGCCAATAATTTTTCAAATTTCTCTCCTGTATCTGTTTGCCATGTCAGTTGTTTTTCTAATTATACATTTTACATTTTTTTTCTATCTTTTCATTCTTTAGATTTTGTATGACTGATTTTTGATGTCTCATAGAGTCATTAGTTTCTACTTGCCCAATTCTAATTTTTATCAAATTGTTTTCTTCAGTTAACTTTTGCATCTCCTTTTTCATCTGTCCAATTATTCCTTTTAATGAGTTATTTTCTCCAGTTAGTTTTTGTACTTCCTTTTCCATTTGTCCAATTTTCCCAGTTAGGTTTTGTGCTTCCTTTTCCGTTTGTTCAATTTTCCTTTTTAAAGAGCTATTTTCTTCACAGAATTCTTTTTCTCAAACTTTTAAAATCATTGTGCAGTTTTTCTTCTGTTTCCTTCTTCAGCTATTCCAGGTGAGTTGTTTGTGCATGTGAACAGTTCATACTCCCTTCTGAAGTTTCAGATGGGAGTACAGTCTCAATACTGACCTCTTTGGTATTTGTGTTTTGGTCCTTTTCCTCATAGAAAAATTCTATGATCTTTTCCTTATTCATTTGTTTCTTGCTCATGATGGTGAGCCTTTGTGTGTTGTGGCCTCTGGTTCTTTCAGTTAGATGGTGGCGAACCTGGTGTTGAGCTGCTGGTGTGAGAAAGCTAAAGGCTTTTTGTTTTCTGTTTCCCCAAGTTAGCCGTAGGGCTAGCTTGTTAAGTGTGGGGGAGGGGTGGTTTAGTCACAGGAGATCTTCTCAGCTGAGGTAGAACAAAGGCAAGCTCAGTGCTTGGTGATTGCAGCTTCTGTAGTGTATTTTTTTCCCCTGGAGTGCTTAGGCACACCTGGGTCCTAGTGCAAGTTTCCACCCCCCTGGGACTCCTCTCCCTCTGGTTTGCCTCCACCAAGTAAGAGGAATATTCTTTAGTGATTTTTCTAGCCTCTAGTGCTATGAGAGTGTTTGTCTCTTCTGCTGATCCCACTGATCCCGGATTTTTCTGGGGAAATATTTTATGTTTTTTTCAGGGTCAATAAGGGGAGGAGGAGAGAACATTTACTGATCACTCCACCATTTTGGCTCCTGGAAGTTCAAGTATTTGATTTATAGACATTTAATCTGAAGGATGAAAGTCTCAGGAGTGACTGTGTCTGATACCTGGCACTCAGTAGCTGTCATTCACTTGTCTACTGCTGGTATTCAGCCCTGGGCTGCCCCTCTGCCATTCTGTCATGGTGGTGCTACATTAGACCACCTCAGGGGTTTACTGCTCAACTGCACCATAGTGGGACATGCTGTGCTGTGCACTCCCCCACCATGGAACAGATCCTTCCTTTTGACCTTCTAGTCTGACCTGGTCTGTAAATCTGCCACATTCTGTCTCCTCTTGGATTCTGCCCCTCCAAAATTTGGTCAGATTCTCTTTTTAGAGACATCTAAAAGAGTTTGTCTAAGAGCTTATGTGAGTAGTTGCTCTCACTCCATCATCTTGGCTCCACTGTCCTGTCTAATAATTTAAAAATGAATAATTTTGATTAGATTAAATTGAAAAGGTTCTGCACAACCAAACCCAATGCAACAAAGATTAGGAGAGAAGCAGAAAACTGAGAAAGAATTTTTGCAACTAGTGTCTGTGATAAAGGACTCATTTCTAAAACATATGGAGACCTGAGTCAAATGTACAAGAATACAAGTCATTCCACAATTGATAAATGGTCAAAGGTTTTGAACAGTCAGTTCTCAGAAGAAGAAATCAAAGATATCTATAGTCATATGAAAAAATGCTGTAAATAACTATTGATTAGAGAAAGGCAAATCAAAACAACTCTGAAGTATAACACAATACCTGTCAGATTGGCTAACGACAGAAAGGAAGATGATAAATGTTGTGGAAGATTAGAGAGAATAGAAATAATTCATTGTTAGTGGAGCTGTGAGCTTATTCAACCATTGTGGAGAAAAGTTTGGAACTATACCCAACAGGCTACAAAAATAAGCACACCCTTTTACCCAGCAATACTGCTTCTAGGACTGTATCCCCAAGAGATCATAAAAATGGGAAAAGGTCCCACATGTACAAAAATATTTATAGCAGCTCTCTTTGTGGTCACTAAAAACTGTAAATCAAGGGGGTAACCATCACTTGGGAAATGGCTGAATAAATTATGGTTTATGATTGTAATAGAATACTCTTTTCCTACAAGAAACGATGAACAGGAAGACTTCAGAGAGGCCTGGAAAGACTTGTATGATCTGATGCTGATTGAAAGGAGTAGAACCAGGAGAAATTTGGACACAGCAATAAACACAATGTGCGAGGATCTTTTTCTGGTGGATTTAGAACTTCATTGCAATGCAAGGACCTAAAAAATTCCCAGTGGTCTTTTAAGGCAAAATCCTTCTACATCCAGAGAAAGAACTATGGAATTCAATTGCAGAATGTACCACATCATCTTCTTTTGTATTGCATTTTGGTTTGTTACATGACTTCTAGCTTTAATTTAATTCTTTTATGCAACATGAGTGTGGTAAAAATGTATTTAATAGGAATGTATGTGTAGAACCAATATAAAATTTTTTGCTGTCTAGGGGGTGCGTTGGGGGAGGGATTTGGTAAGGAGGAAGAGGGAGGGAAAAAAATCGAAGTTATATGGTAGTGATTGTAGAACACTGAAAAAACAAACAAAATAAAGAAAATCCTAAAAATAAAATTGAAATTAAGAAAACCATTGAATTAATAAATGAGAGAAGAGACTGGTTTTATTAAAAATAGGTTAACTATTGGTTAAGTTGGTATTTTAAAAAAGGGATAGAAAACAAATCATCTTTATAAACAATGAAAAGGGTGAAGCAACCAGCAATGAATAGAAAGTTAAAGTATTTATTAGGAAATATTTTGCTCAGTTTTGTGTTTACAAATCTAACCATCAAGGTGAAATGGATGACTATTTCAATATATATATATATATATACATACATAGAAATATATATTTTTATATATATAAATATATATATTATATATTATAAATATATATTGAAATATATATATACATACATATATATGTATATATATACATATATACATATATATATATACATATATATATAAGTTGCCCAGGTCAACAGAAGAGAAAATAGAATACTTAAATAATTCTGTCTTAGAAAAATACATTGAACAAGCCATCAATGAATTCGCTGAGAAAAATCCCCAGGACCAGATGGATTCATATGTGAATTCTATCAAACATTTAAAACACAAGTGATTCCAATATGATATAAAATATTTATGGAAATAGATAAAGAAGAAGTCCCAACAAACTTCTTTCACAACACAAATATGATACTGTTATGTAAACCAGAGGAAACCAGAGGAAAAAGAGGTATATTCCCATAATTAATATTGATACAAAAAATTAAATAAAATGTTAGCAAGGAGATTTCAACAATATATCACAAAGATATATCAGGAATGCAATGCTGAATCAGCATTAACAAAACAATGAACATATTTAACTATATCAATAACAAAACAACCAAAAAAAGGTCATCTCAGTAGATGCAGAAAAAACTTTTGCCAAAATATAACATCATTCCTACTAAAAAACTAGAAAGCATAGTAATAAAAGGAGCATTCCTTAAAATGGTAAAGAGTATTCATCTAAAACCATCAGCTAGCATTATTTATAATGGGGATGTGCCAGCAGCCTTTTAAATAAGGTCAGGTTTGAAGCAAGGATGCCCATTATCACCACTAATTTCAATACTGTACTAGAAATGGTAGCCACAATAATAAAAGAAGAAAAAAATGAAATTTAAGGTATTGTAATAGGAAATGAGAAAACAAACTATCACTCTTTGCAGAGGATATGATGGTTTACTTAAAGAATTCTCAAGAATGAGCTAAAAAAGCTAGTCTGAATAATTAAATCCATACAAATCACTAGTATTTCTATATATTACTGACAAAGTACAACAGCAAGTGATAGAAAGAGAAATTTCCTTTAAAATAATTGCAGATAATATAAAACATTGGGGAGTCTACCTGCCAATACAAACCCAGTGACTATCTGAACATAATTAGAAAAACTCCTTTCATGCAAATAAAATCATATCTAAACAACTTGAGAAATAGTAATTGCTTATGTGAAGGCCAAATAAATTTAATTAAAAAACTGACATTTCTACCTTAATTTACTTAGTTATTCAGGGCCATCAGTCTACTAACAATTATATTTTAGAGCTAGAAAAAATAACAAAATCCATCCAAGGGAGCAATGGGAAGGACAGTAACCCAGTTATACCAAATCTCAAACTCTATTACAAAGCAGTGTCAATAAATATCTGGTACTGGCTAAGAAATAGAGTGGTGGAACAGTGAAATATATTTGATACACAGTGCACTGTGGTAGATAACTATACTAATCTATTCTTTGATAAACCTAAAGATTTAAATTTTGAGGTCAAAGTTTCATGAATTGACAAAAATTGTTACAAAAGCTAGAAAGAATTTTGGTAGAAACTAGTTATAGACCAGCATTTCAATTAATATATGAATATAAGGTCAAAATAAGAATATGACTTAGACATATTGGGTGACAACAAACAATTTAGTGGAAAAGGGAATAGTTTACATTTCAGATCTATAGATAAAGGAAGACTGTATATCCAAACAAAAGAGAGAGCATTATGGGATGTAAAAGGGATAATTTTTAATATTAAATTTATAAAAACTATTTGAACAAAGTCAATCAGTCTATGATTAGAAGTAAAGTATAAGTGTCTATGAATTGGGGAATGGTTGAACAAGTTATGGTATATAATTATGATAGAAAACTTCTGTACTATAATAAATGATGATCTTGATTATCTTAGATCTAGATTACCTTAGATGATCTATATTACATTAATAGACTTGCATGAAATAATGAAGACTAAAATGAGCAGAACCAAGAGAACTTTGTATACAATAGCAGTAATATTGTTTTAAGAAAAAAACTGGGAAGGACATATGAAGGAAGATGCTACCTGAATCTAGAGAAAGAACTAATAAATAGAGAAGTATGTATAAAATCATACACACATATACACACACACATTTATTTCTAATAGTAGCCATCTCTGGAATGAGGGAGAACGAAGGAAAAGAAAGGAAAAAAAATTACCTGATAAATTTTATGACAGATTTAAAAGGTATAGCAAGCTGTATATATTATATTAACAGTTTCATGTGCAATCTTTTTTTATTATACTATCTTATGGAAATGTTTGTTTTAGTCTACATATTGAAAAAATAAAATAAATTTTAAAAATTGGTAAAGCCAAAAACTAGGGAAAAAATTCATTATATGTTTCTCTGATAAAAGCCTTAATCACTCCACATAGAGAGAACTATGTCAAATATATAAGAATATGAGCTATTCCTCATTTGAAAAATGGTAAAGGATCTGAACTGGCAGTTTTCAGACAATGAAATCAAAGCTATCGCTAGCCATATGATATGCTCTAAGTCATTAGTGATTAAATAAATATAAATAAAACAACTTTCAGGTATGACTTCAAACTTAACACATTGGGTGATATGACATGAAAGGAAACGATAAGCCTTGGTGCAAATACTGCTAATTTGGGACACGAACACCCTGGGTGGAGCGATGAAATTATGCCAGTATACTGGAGAACAATTTGTATCTATGCCGAAAGATACACAAAACTGTCCATATCCTTTGACCTAACAATGATACTGAAAAGTCTATCAAAAAGAGATTTAAAAAAATTAGACAGAGTTATATGGACAAAAAAATATGTATAGCAACTCTTTTTTATGGTGGCAAAGAATTAGAAATTGAAAAGATGCCCATCAATTGGGAAATGGCTGAAAAAGTTGTGGTATATAATTGTGATGGAATACCATTGTACTAGAAGAATTGATGACCAGGATGCTTTCAGAAAAACCTGGAAAGGCTTTCAATGTGATGCAAAGTGAAGTGAACAGAACCAGAAGAATGCTGTACAGAACAATATTGTATGGTGATTAATTGTGAATAACAACTCTTTTCTGCAATGCAAAGCTAAG
>CM053769.1:168373993-168415057 GCA_028658325.1 Potorous gilbertii | reverse complement strand
ATATATATATATATATATATATATATATATATATATATATATATATATATATATATATAACATATCAAATTGCTTTCTTCCCAACGAGGTGGGAGAGAAGGAAGAGAATTTGGAACTCAAAATGTAAAAAAAGTCAATTATTTTTAATATATTTGAAAAAAATAAAACACTTAAGATATAAAAAATAAAGTTGGAAGATAACTGTTCACCTTCAAGGAGCTTATATTCTAATGGGACACTTGAACTCACAATAAGGATCTGAAAAGTATTGATACAGTAACTGCACAAGGACATGGTGGCAAAGTGAAAAGTGAGGAGGGAAACCAGGAAAGGAGTGAAGTATGAGTCTGGCCTGTACACTTCCTCACAATGGAAAGAGAAGGCTACAGAGACAAAGGAATTTTCCACAATCTGAAAGCTACAGAAGCAGAAAGATCTTCTAGGGTAAGAAGATACCTTAGCCATGGCGAAAAAATCAGAAAAATCATGATGGGGTTAGGGATGGCTTTAGTGACTTGTGCATCATCACAAAGCAAGTACATTTTGGAGGCATGATTCAAAACCAGGATGTTGCTGGAAATACATTGTGAATTCCTTCTCTTTTACCCCTTTAGCCTCCCCAGCAGTTTTTCGTAGTGCTGATACTTAGTAGGTGCTAAATAAATGTTAATTCACTGACTGAGTTTGAGTCCTCTATTATGCCGAATTGCTGAAACCTGCACTCTAAGGATCTGGCTTTCCAGCAAAAGATTACAGCTCCTCAAAAATTAGGCATCAATATAGTGTTATTTTACAGTGGTATAGGCAAGTAAATAAATCATTTAAGAGCCATTGCTGGATGAAATATTATATTTTAGGCATAACTCTTTGATCCTAGAAAAATAAGAACTTAGTTGGATTTCAGATGTTTTAAATTGAGACCTATGGAACTAATGTCTTTATAGATGACCAGGTGTTGTTATTGCCCTTTGGGATCCATGCTGAAATATATTAGATACTTGGAATGTCCGGACATTATTGTCCAAATGTATCACCAGGGCAATATTCATAGCACTGGTGGTGACTATGAATATGCTGTTCTCAATTTCTAAGTATAAAAGCCTTTCCATATAGAAAGCAGAAGAAAAGCATTTATTTAGACACCAAAAAGCCAAATCCCAGAACCATAAAGCTATATCTGTCATGGTGAACCAAGAAGTTAATGGACATGATCACTGTAGTCGGTAAAGCCATTCCCAAGTCTCCACCCCACTTACCAGGACCTTCTCACAAACAAACACTCACAAACCTAAGCCATGCTTTGCCTGCCTACCTGTGTCCTCTTTTCTCCATCCTGACTGCCCTCACTCACTTACAGTTGTGCTCCACCCTTCCCGTTCCACCTGTTCAGCAAGCTCCAACCAGCACATGTGTCTTAGGCTTTCAGGTAATTTAAGCAAGTCGCATGGGCCTATTAATGAATGAGAAAGATTTTTCCATTTAAATTGCTATTACACCATTATAAATAATTCTCTGGTCCAAATCTTTAGAAATTGTTCTTCTAGGAAGTACAATATAATAAAAATAGCTTTGCAAATCTGAGTCTGAGGCTTCACTCTTTCTCTAACTAAATATATGGCCTGGTCAAGTCATTCTACTTCTCTAGTAATTTACTCATCTACAAAATAAATGGATTGGACTAGATCATGCCAAGGTCACTTATACAGGCAATACTGATTCTAAGGCTGCTTACACACTAACATTTACTTGATTTTATATTTTTTCTCTCTATAAGCATTTGTTTAACCTGCAGCTGGTAGTGAAGATTCATCCTTAATTCCTCACTTTCCCTTAACCCAAAATGCCAATCAATTGCAACTACAGTTGTCAAAGTAAAAACGACTTCATAGGCCATCTAGACCCTGGATCTGGCAAACTGCTGCTCAGGAGGAAATTCAAACCTCTGATTATTTTTGTAAGACTAAGTATAATTTTTACATCTTATAATTGTGTTATTATACTCTAAAAATGTTAAAAACATTCTTAGCTGGGGAACAAAAATCAGTAGGTTGAACTTGGCTCTCAATCAGGAGTTGCCCATCCCCTTATCTAGATCATCTCCCTTATTTTATAAATAAATAATCTGAAACCTACAAAATTTAAACAACTTGTCCAAGGTCACTCAAACAGCTAAGTGAAATGGCTGGCTAGAACACTGGGCTTGGAGTCAGGAAGACTCATATTCATGACTTCAAATCTGGTCTCCTGCACTTGCTAGCCATGTGATCCTGGCCAAGTTAATTAATCCCATTTGCCTCAGTTTCTTCATCTGTAAAATGAGCTGATGAGGGAATAGAAAACCACTCCAGTATTTTTGCCAAGAAAACCTCAAATGGGATCATGAAGAGCATCAGAGTTGGGATTTGATTCCATGTCTTTTGATTCCAAAACAATTTGTCTTTCCCCACTACTATCCTTCCTTTTTGTAAATTCTATAAACACAACATCTCTTCATCTACTCCCATCCATTCCATGCAGCACCATCACTCAAATTCAGACCTTTTACTTTTCTCTTAAATGATCAAATAACAGTAACGACATGAATTTGGGAATTAACAGGAAATTAGTACTTGGAAACTAGTACATACATGACCTTTATTAATTTGAGATGTAGCATGTGGGGAGAAACACCACCTCCACCAGCAGCAACCATACACATATACTACGTGACAATATGGATAGAGGTTCAGTTCCATGGAGCCAAAGTCACTTAGCCAGTGGGAGAGGGAGAATTGCATAGAGGCAACATCTTGGTGTGAGTTCATGTTCAGAGTAGTGTATGAACAAAATATGTATATGTGTGTGTATACATACATATATATTATATATATATATATATATATATATATGTACATATGTGTTATAAAAATGAATGTAGTTGAGAATAGGCCAAATGTCAGAGAAAACATTTCTAATCAGACCTAGATGTGATGGTAAATTTTTCTGGTTTACTGATTAGTATCAAACTTTAATTTGGATAATTTCCTTATCAAGATCAGTTGGTTGGTTGGTTGTTGTCCTTCATCTTCAAAGAGGACCAAAATGACTTCACCATTGTAAAGTGAAATTTCAGTGTGTCTGACTGTGACTGATCAAACCATTACGAGCTCGGAATGTTCTACCACAGGTTGGGCACAGATAGTCCATTTGAACATTTGGAGTGGATATCCCAGTTTAGTGAAGGTATAAGTTGGTAATAGAAGACTGTAGGAATGAATGTTGGCTTGCAGCCTCTGTAGTCTACTGAGAGCCTTGTTTAATGATTCTTGTTCAGTTGTTTTTCAGTCCTGTTTGATTTTTCAGTACCCCATATGGGGATTTCTTGGGAAAGTTAATGGAAAAGTTTATTATTTCCTTTACCAGCTTATTTACAGATGAGGAAACTGAGTTAAACATGATAAAGTGACTTGCCCAGTGTCACACAGCTGGTAAGTGTCTGAGGCCAGATTTGAACTCATGAAAATGAGTCTTCCTGACTTATGGAGCTCTATAATCTGTGCCACCTAGTAGCCCCCTTGTTCAATTAGGGGCCTCTATAAAATGTTTGACGCAGGATCAGAAGGGACTAGTGCAGTGGAAAAGAGCAGGCTGTTTCTTATTGCTTACTTGTTTATAGTCTCTGGGACCCTTTAAGCTTAGTGAATGCACATTAGAGTGCTATCATAATGTCACTACAACATCAAATGATATATTTAAAAAATCCTAACTATCATAAACACCTTATTACTTCTTACCTACACTACAGAAGGAAATAATCTACTATTTGTCATCTTTGTCTCCCCTCTCTAATTCATTCTCCATAAAGCCACCATAGTGATATTCTTAAAACACTGTTTTCTGATGTTGCGGGTTTTTGTTTTTTACATATCAATCTACTATGAAATAAACTCCACTTAGTGTAAGTGTAGCATAACATGCTAATTGGTCAGTTACAATTTATATAGTGCTTTAAAGTCTACAAAGCATTTTACATGTATTATTTCACTTGAATTTATTAATTAGAATGTGGTTTCAATTTCCTTTTCTAGAATTATATTACTCCTCTTCACATACAATGTTCTTCACCCAATCTCACATAGTATCTTCCATTTCTCATTTTTGTACCTTTTCCATATTCTTAGAATGTTCTCCCTACTTACTATGAACTAGGACAATTCCTGGTAGTTTTCTAAATTCAGTTCCATTGCTATGTCTGAAAGGAGGCCTTTGTTAATCCCTCCAGTTGATAGAGTCTTTTTTTTACCCCATCCAAAATTTTTCCTTGCATTTATTTTGCAAACATTTACACACATACACACACACATATATACATATACATATGTATATATACATATAAGACCATGTGCTGTTTTCTGAGATGATGTTTGAACTCCTTGAGGGCAGAGACTATTAATTTTTGTTTTGGTATCACCGGAACCAAAAGCATTGCCTTATGCATAGTAGTTGGTTAATAAATATATGTTGATTGAATGTAGCTATTTTTAAAAATTTCCTGAGATTATAAGCTCATTGAAGACAGGGATATTGTCTTTTTCCCCCCAAAACCTACTATAGTTCCTTATACTTAGTAGGTATTTATTAAATATTAGCTAACTTGAATTGGATTAGACTGAATAAATATATTTAAGAAATGATCAGAAGTATGTAAAAGCTTTATCCTTAGATCTAATATTAAAGCAATAATTTCAAAAGAAAGCTTTTAAAGAACTCAGGGTGAACATGGAAAATTATATTTTTACCATGAATATCAGAATCCAAAGTTATTTAAAGATTTCTGTTAATGCAACTACTTTTTGCTTTGTGGTACAGCAGAGATTATTAGATTTTAAGGTCAATTCTAATGAACATTTAAAGAGGATGAGAAGGAAGCTAGGATAAAATAAGGTCTTAGGTCAACATTGGGTGAAATATAGTTTCCAATTTGAAATTTTCTTTTCTGTTAATAATTTTGCTTTTTGTATTTCTTTTTTCATCTTTTTAGAAAGTTGGAATTATATAAAAACATCATAACTATCAAAATCTGCAGTTGAACTTTATTCCTTTTGATTTACTCTATCTCCAGATGGCATGTCTCCAGGTAATAACAACCCCGGAGTTGAGTTACTAGCTGGTGAACCAGATCTGAAGAGGGATCTAAAATCTCTTTGTTTCCAATAGTCTTGTTAGGCCACAGTGATCAGAATTAGAGCTGCATATCATGTGATGGTAATCAAAGATCTACTCCATACAGACTTCTGGGGAGTATGTTTCCAAAATTTGACTGAGTATATGTACACATTTTAAATGAGAGGGAGAAATATTAAAATCCATAATGCATCCTTTTCTTCCTCCAAAGATTCAATTATCAACTCTGTCTAGCTGACTCCCAAGTATGTCTGCTCTCATTTTGTCCTCAGAGATACTGTCTGGCACTCCCAGATACCTGCTAAATATTCTCGGGATTTTAATCTCATCTGAACTAATCATTTTAATCCTAAACCAGACCACATCTTTATTTTTTTTTAATTCCAGGTAATAAAATATTGCCATTTGCCAGTCATTCAAATTCATAATCTCAGAAATATGTTGGTCTCTTTCCTATTCCTAAAGCTTACCCCAACCACTAGTAACTTGTATGCAAATAGCTCTTTAAAGCTAGCAAAGTGAATTTCCTCACAGTAGCCCTGTTATGTATTAAGGGGTAGGCATTATCATTCCACGGATGTAATACTGTTTGGTGTTACTGTGGAATATATAGTTGGTCAGTTACTTCCCATATCCCTGCTGGGTAGGGGAAAAATTCTTTCCTTACTTTTGTTTATCTCCTCCCTGAGGGGTGTGATATGAGGCGTGATCTTTTTTTTTAATTTGAACTATTTCTTTATTTTTCCTCTACCACTTCTTTCTGGAGATAATTGGGAACAAATTATCAAAACAATTAACTCAATTTTTAGGGTGAAGGAAGTATGATAGTATGATAATTCTTAAGCCCATGTGGTCCTTTCTTGTTTGCTGAAGGTCTACTTTGTTTTGTTAAGAATAAATTAAATTTGAAAAAACATAGTAGCATAATCTAAATATCTCAGAATCCCCAGTTAAGAAATTCCTAACACTCTAACAAAGGTTTAGCTCTATGACGTAAATTAAATGTTTTCCTCTATATTTCACTAAACCCGCGTCTCTATATTTAAGATAATATAAGGCTATAATAAATTTTCCAGGTAAAAATCTAGCAGGAAATAGCATCTTGTTTCTTTCAGAAGAAACATAAAGGGGAAAGTTGGGTAAAGAGCGGCTCATTTTAGAGACTCTGTTTCTTGAAGAGATGCCTTATTCTCACATTTGTGTATTTCTTTCTATTCCAACAGCAGCAGCAACAACAACAAACTCTCTAGGAGAAGTATAATAGTCTGCAAATTGATATCCTTATCTTTATTCTAAGCCTTTCCCAATCCGTCCTTCATGGTACCCCCTGATATCTCTGTTTTGATTTGCTTGGAGACCTGATGGCCCACACTGAGCTCACTTCTCTGCAGCCACTCTGCCCGCCTTTTATTTAATCCTTTCTATATCTTTTATTGGATATTTTTCCTGATACTTTAAAAATCATTTATTTCCTGACTCCTTCCTCTCCTCTTTTCTCTCTCTTCTTCTCTCCCCACCCCCTTTCCCACTCTTCTTTCCTCTGAGCAAGACTCAGAAGCAGCTCTTCTGACTCAAACATTGTGACCGTTGAAATCTTCCTGAGGATTGCAAGAGAATATTCAGGCAAATTCCAAAATGCCAAGAAATCCTACAGTTTTTATTATTTAGAGAGAAGGCAACTTTGGAGTCAATTGATTTGCTAGTGAATACACAGGTAATAATATTGGAAGCAGTTTTTTAAATCCATGTTTTCTATTTTGAAATCATGCACTGTTTACATTAGGGCATGCTGGCAAAATTCATTCATTTTGCATCATCAATATGTCTCATATTTCTTGCCTTATTTGAATCTTATTCCCATTGAAACAAACCTAGCTAAGGGCCACATCTTTTCTCACTGGAAATATCATAACCCTTTGTTACTGGCTTCTTTTTCTCCAGGTCTTCTCTTCTTCAGTCCCTCCTAGACAAACCTTTCTAAGCAGCAGTGCCGGATATATTTGTCTGATCAACTCACTTCTATCCTTAGAATCCTTCTGTGGTTCCTTACTGTCTACTAAATGATGCAGTGGGTAGAGAGCTTGACCTTCAATTAGGAATACCTGAATTTAAATCTGATCTCAGACATTCAGTAACTGACTTCCACAGTTTCCTCATTTATAAATTGAGGAGAAAAATAGTACCTACCTTCCAGCATCGTTGGAGGGTAAAATGAGAAAATATAAAGTGCTTTGCAAATCTCAAAGTTCTATTTAAATGCTATCACCATTAACATCTACTCTTCTACCTTTGAACATCAGCACCTAGCACAATGACGTGCTCAAAGTTGACCTTTTGTAAATATTTGTTTAAGTGAATTAAGTTGAATTGAATTTCTACTGATTATTCAGTATGAATATTCTCTGTGGCTTGCAATGACTCAGATCTCTATATTTGGGGTCCAAGATCTGCATATGATCTTTTAGAAGTCGTTAGAAAGGCTCGTCAAATGGCAGAAAAATATACATACATACACATGTACATATATATGTAATTTGAAAACTATATAAAATTTGATGGTTTGATTTAAGGTTTATTTGGGAAAAGTAGATTTTAAAACAGTAAGACTTAAGAAGCTGGAATTTTAATACATCTTGTTCCCAAGAATTTTCTTCCTCCAATGGAATTTTTTGACTTATGGAGCATTGTTGGTTTATGAGCCTGAAATTTTTACACAAATTCTTTCTTATCTTGGTTGCTCTTGTCTATTCCAGCTGATGCCTCCTTTTGCTGCTCTTGAGATATATCAGCTTCATGGTTGTTATCTCTTTTAATTGATCTCCCAAACCTTGAAATGTAATTAGACAGCCCGGTCAATTTAATTAAGACTTAGCTAAATATTAATTCTTTAAAACACCATACAACTACAAAATTGTTTATGGAAATAAGCCAGGAGCATCATGTATTTGTTTGAAAATCTGTGTGGCATTAGTGGAATATATTACATTTAGTCTTCACCTTGTGGTTGTAAAACATTTTAGAATGTTCTACAGTTCACTGAATTCTAGAATATTGCTACTAGAATGTACCAACTTTACAGAAGAGGAAAATAAGGAAAAAAAACCTTGCCCATAGTCACACACTGAATTAGTCAGAGGCTCCAGGCATTCACTCTGATGATTTTCCCATTGGACATGTGGTCACTCTGACAAAGATTATCTGATTGATGATATTATTATGGAGTCATAGTAACCAGAAAGCATGAACTTATTGTGGAGTCAAAGGGATTTAATTTTGAATTTGTTATCAGAGGAAGTAGTTATTTTTCCTTCATTTCAAAGAGAACAAATGATATTATGAAATGATATTTTAACTTGTGTGTGAATAAGATTTAGGTGAGGCAGAGTTGCACAATATCCTCAGTCTCATTTCCTGAGTTATCAAAATCATCAAAGTCTATGCGTAGGACAAAAGTAAAGAAGACTATTGAGGGCTGAGGATATAGTGGATGTCTGGTGTCTCTAAACCAACTCTTAAGTGTTCCACAGTACCTGCTTCCACCATTTTCATGGATGTTGGAATAAATAATTCCCATCTACCTATTTTGCTAGGGAAATCCTTCATACACTTGGATTAGACATCTCTCTAACTCACCAACAGATTTGAGACTTGTCAGTCATCCTATTTTCTGAGATTGTTTACTGGGTGGTGGCTTATCAAGGGCTTTCCAGGTGTGTTCCTCCATTAAAAAAATATTTATTTTTAGTTTTCAACATTCACTTCCATAAGATTTTGAGTTCCAAATTTTCTCCCCATCTCTCCCCTCCCCCACCCAAAGAAGGCTTGTAACTTGATACAGGCTCTACATATATAATCATATTTAGCCTTTTTTCATATTAGTCATGTTGTAAAGAAGAATTAGAATCAATCGGAGAAACTATAAGAAAGAAGGATCAAACAATGACAGAAAAGAAAGAGCACATGCAAATCAAATGCTTTAATCTGTATTTAGACTCCATAGTTCTTTTTCTTGAAGTGGACATCATTTTCCAACATGAGTCCTTTGAGGTTGTCTTAGATTCTTGCACTGCTAAGAAGAGATAAGTCTCTCAAAGTTAATTATCACATATTGTGACTCTTACTGTGTACAATGTTCTCTGGGTTCTGCTCACTTCACTCAGCATCAGTTCATTCAAGTCATGTTTTTTTCTGATGTCTGCCTGCTCATCATTTCTTACACAATGGTATTCCATTACAGTCATATAGCTCAAATTGTTGAGTCATTTCCTAATTGGTGGGCATCTCCTTAATTTCCAATTCTTTACCACCGCAAAAAGGGCTGCTATAAATATTGTTGTATATGTGGGTCTTTTCCCATTTGTATGATCTCGTTGGGGCACAGCTCTAAAAGTAGCTTGTTGGGTGAAAGGGTATGCAAATTTTTATAGCCCCTTGGACATAGTACCAAATTGCTTTCCAACATGTTTAGATCAGCTCACAGCTGCATCAACAATGAATTAGTGTTCCAAATTTCCCACATCTTTTCCAGCTTTTGAAAATTTCCTATTTTGTCATGTTAGACAATCTGATAGATGTGAGTTAGTACCTCAGAGTTGTTTTGATTTGCATTTCTCTAATTGATGGGGATTTAAAGCATTTTTCATATGACTATAGATAGCTTTAATTTCTTCCTCTGATGACCACGTATTCATATCCTTTGACCATTTGTCAATTGGAGAATGACTTACATTCTTATAAATTTGGCTCAGTTCTCTATATATTTTAGAAATGAGGCCTTTATCAGAGAAATTGGTTGTAAGACTTCTTTCCCAGTTTTATGCTTCCCTCTTAATTTTGGTGCATTGGCTTAGTTTGTGCAAAAACTTTTCAATTTAATGTGATCAAAATTATCAATTTTACATTTTATTATTTTCTCTCTTATTAGGTCATAAAATTTTCCATTCTTCATAAATTTGACAAGCAATTATCCTTTCTACCTAAGTCATGTGCCCATTTTGACTTCATTTTGGTATGCATTATAAAATGTTGGCCTATGCCTAGTTTCAGCCACGATATTTTTCCGTTTTCCCAGCAGTTTTTCTCAAATAGTGACATCTCAAACCAGAACCTGGAGCCTTTGAGTTTATCAAAGAGAAGATTACTATAGTCATTGCCTACTGTGCTGTGTATACCTAACCAATTCCACTGATACATCACTCTGTTTCTTAGCTAGTACCAAGTAATTTTGATGATTACTGCTTTATAATACAATTTAAGATCTGGTACAGATAGGCCACCTTCCCTAGCATTTGTTTTCATTAATTTCCTTGATAATCTCGATATTTTGTTCTTCCCCATGGGTTTTGTTATTATCTTTTCTGACTTTATAAAATAATTGCTCAATCACTTTTTATGTCAACCTGAATAACCAACTCTCACTTGTGGCTCCAAAAAACTGTAGTGTGCGCATAGGACACTCCAGAAAACTGTTTCTGCATATGGGCATGAAAATAATTTGTTCCAATAGCCATGAAGCTCGCTAAAGTAGGTGCTGTAGGGAACTTGGAGCATGACCAAGTATCATGGACACCAAGGTCATCCATTGCTTCAAAAGCCATCTATGGCCATCTTAACTTTTGTCTTGCCATTGGACTTTGATGACTCAGCAAAAGAAGGGGAGCCTGATAACTTTGTACAATTCTGCCTCACTTAAATACAATTCATGTATAAGTCATGAGCTGTGATGTATGTGTATACACACACACACACACACATACACTCACAAATTTACTGACAAAGACAGAGAAGAGAGAGGTTAGAGAGAGATAGACAGAGAGACAGAGAGATACAGAAGGAGATAAGGTTGATCTTAAAGTCATTGGGCATGCAATTTTATTTTTAATACTTTAAATTTTCCTAGAATTAATAAGACATTTGGAATCCTCTTATCTTTATGTATACTTTATCTATCAAACAATATATGTGTATATGTGAATGTGAATGTATGTGTATGTGTGTATATATACACATACAATCATATACACAGAAGTGTTTTATATGTCCACATATATATGCACACACATATAAAGCAAGTATACATGTATATGTACACACATGGATTTAAATGTGTATGGGTTTTTATAACACAAATATAGACAGAACTAAAAGATATATAGACAGATAGATATATCTATATATCTCAATACCTACACCTACATTAATCTTTATGGATATCAAACAATATTTAACTGAGTGCCCTGCAAACAATAGCAACTGAATCACACTTTTCCAGTTACAATCAAAATTAATTTTATAGTTGATATTCGTATAGTATTTAGATTAACAAATTTTATAGGCATTATCTTACTTGACACATTCAATAGTTTTGTGGGACAAGTGCTGCTGCAGATATTATTTTCTTTATTTCTGAAATTATTCTAGTCAGTTTCAAAGAATTTAAATATATTGCACATAGTAGTATAGACAGCATGAATGTTTGGAGACAGTTTAAATCTGTATCTGAACATCAAATTCAGTTTGGTTTTCATCTTATGATACAGCCTCTCAATTGGAAACTATCTAGAATATTTAAGAAAATAGTAAATTTTGAAAGCAATATATGAAGCCCTTTTCTCAAGGAAATATGTGTCCACTTTCTTCCTTATTTTCTGTCCAGGCCTTCTTTATGGCTGTATAATATAATTTAGATTAAATATGCTCAGATGGTCTATTGGTTTTCATTTTCTAGGGAAGTCTCTTCAGTCCCCAAGTATAATATGACTATAATGATGGTTTTCTCACCTCATTTCTGCTACTGGATAAGTGTGGTAGCATTTTTTCCCTTCTAAATGCAAAAGGATTTTTTCTGCTACTATTACAATTTTATATTGATATCATGTGGGAATGGAATAATTTTTAATAATATCTCAAAATCTATACATATTTTATATATATATATATATATATATATATATATATCATTTCCACTGAAAATGGATAACTCAACATTTGATTGCTCTTTTATTTTAAGATAAAAACCACCTCAAAGTGTACATCCATATGTAGTTATTTGTGACTATTTAAAATTAGAGATATCATTTAAAATGGAGGTAATGACTATCTAGCAGATATGGCACATGTTAACTTGTTTAAATAATAATAACTTGAGAATTCACTAGATGCTCTATAGTGAAATATTGAATTACTGATACTGACAGGAAGGACAACAGTTTAAAGGAAGTGAAGATCTTGTGAAGTGACAGGGATGGAGAGGATGGAAGAAGGCATGATAGAAGAGCATCCCTGGGAAGGTTGTCCATAAGATTTTCGATAGCAAGAAGTAGACAATTTTTTATTGCTATTTGTGCCTGCTTATTCACTATTTCCTACATTTTATATATAATTCCTAGCTTATTTTGGTTATTGTTTTGCCTTTCTTTGGATTGTCCAAGTTCCTCTGAAGAAAGGACTATTTTTTTTATCTTTATATTTCTAGATGGAGTTGAATTCAATTTTATAATATCAATCCCATGAAGTAGCATTAGGAGGCACTGTAATATATCTAGATTGCTCCCTCAATTTTAATTTGAGCTCTGAGTTGTAATCTTTAGAAGCCCCTCTATAAGTTGAAATCCCATGCAGATGTTTCTGAGTATGTGAAATATCCAAAGAAGAGCAGTTTTTCCAAATTTTGTCTTCTTACAAATCATAATATGATAAGAGAAGATTGTTAGGATCATTTGGGGGGGGCAGAGCAAAAAGAGATGAGCCATTGAAGTACCACAAGATGGGCGATAGATCAACTTTTCTTGTTTTTTTCTACCACAGAAGGCATGACAGTGTGAACAGATGCTGAAAAAATTCATGCTAACTCAGTCTAAATCAAATCTGTACCTATGAATATTTTTACCCTAAGTTCCTCACTGCAAAGGAATGAAAAAGGAATTTTTCCTACAACAATCTGTCACAGATAAATGAAATCCTAAACAAGGAAAAGCTTCTCCATCAGTCCTGTGTGTTCAGGGATTTCCTTTCTGTATGTTGGATAGTTCCCTTCTTTAAACAAAATGAATATCCAAAAATAGGAATTTACAAAAACCTACGCTAATAATAGAAAAATCAGTAAGAAGATGTATTTCATGTTTTAAAAAAAGTTCACTTTTTAACTCTTTACAGATTTTCCTTAAGGGATTATCCTTATAAACTTAAAATATGATTTTAAAACAATATTGAAAACAAAGAGAATGGCAAAAACAAATCATTCTACATATATATATATATAGATAGATAGATAGATAGATACAGATATATGTATATTCAATAAGGTCCCTATTCTAGAAAGTAGCCATCTTAATTTTTAAAATGTATTTTTGTATCATTGAGATATACTAAAGTAGAATAGCACAGAATCAGAGCACTTGAAGCTGCAGATTACAGGGACCCAGGTCAGGGTTCTAGGATGGAAAGAAATGTTTGTGGTTGTACACAAGGGCATGGAGTTCCTGGTCACAATTCCAAGATAGAAATTGTGGCCATAAGAGAACAAGAGACCTAATCAGAGTCCTGTGGTGTACTGACACTGGTAGTTACAGCAAAACAAGATCCTTTCATAGGTAAGAAATAGAGGACAGGCCAGGACAGCAATAACCACACCTTTCCTTAGGTCATACTACGTTAGAAACACAAATCTTCACATACTCGCAGTTAATTCTGAAAAAAAAAAATAGAAAGACCTGAAGTTTGGGACAGTGCCCACTTTACCAGTGGAGCAGAACCCAACTTTAAAATAAAAGTCAAGAAATAGGTATAATGTGGTACCACATTCCACTTATCAGATTGGCTAACATGACAAAACAGGATGATGATAAATGTTCAAGAAGATGTGGGAGAGTTACAATGCTAATTCATTGTTGGTAGAACTGTGAGCCGATCCAGTCATTCTTCAGAGCGATTTGGAACTATGCCCAAAGGGCTACAAAAATGTGCATACCCTTTGACCCAGCAATACTGCTTCTAGGACTGTATCTCCAAGAGATCATAAAAATGGGAAAGGGTCCCATATGTACAAAAATACTTATAGCAACACTCTTTGTGCTGGCCAAAAACTGGAAATCAAAGGGATGCCTATCAACTGGGGAATGGCTGAATAAATTGTGGTATATGAATGTAATGGCATACTATTCTCCTATATTAAACAATGAAGAGGAAGACTTCAGAGAGACCTGGAAAGACTTATATGAACTGATGCTGAGCAAAAAGAGCAGAACCAGGAGAACATTATACATAGTAGCAACCACACTGTGCGAGGAATTTTTCTGGTAGACTTAGAACTTCATTGCAATGCAAGGACTTAAAATATTGCCCATGGTCTCTTAAGGCAAACTGCCTTTCACTTCCAGAGAAAGAACTATGGAATTTGATCACAGAATGTGGTAGATCGTTTTCTTTTGTATTATATTTTGGTTTGCTTTATGATTTCTTCCATTGATTTTAATTCTTCTATGTATCATGACTAAGATGAAAATGCACTCAGTAGGAATGTATGTGTAGAACCTATATAAAATTATATGCTGACTTGGGGAGGGAGTGGGGAGGAAAGATGGGAGGAGGGGCAGGGAGAGGAAACACTAAGTTATATTGAAGTGATTGTAGAATACTGAAAACAAATAAAACAAAAAAACCCAAAATAATAAAAAATCAAGAAATAAGCTGAGAAAAAAGAGCAGACAATAAGAAAAGACCTCACAATAACACATTACTGTAGCGACAGAGAAGATCAATACACAAACTAAGAATACAATTATGTCAAGACAGATATGTGCAAAGCCTCAAAGAAAAATGCGAATTCATCACAGGCCCAGAAATAATTCTTGAAAGATCCCAAGAAAAAAATAATGATAATAGTTAAAGGAAAAATTGGGAAAATAAATAAGAGTGATACACGAAAATAATAAAGATATTCAATAGCTTGTAAAAGAGGAGCAAAAGATGACAAAGAACATGACACCACAAAAAATGGCAAAATGTGGATACCCAAGTACAAAAGTTCACTGAAGAAAAAACCCTATAAAGGAGAAGTGGATGAATGGAAACTGAAGAGTCCATGAGATATCATGACACAATGAAACAAAATCAAAAGAATTAAAGCAACACAATAAAATGTGAAATATCTTATTGGAAAAAGCAGTGACCTGGACAGTAAATTGAGGAGAGATAATTTAAGAGTTATTGGACTACCTGAAAATCATGATAAGTAAAAATAACCTAGACATTATTTTTCATGAAATTATCAAGGAAAACTGACCTTATATCCACCATTCACATCCTAACAGAGATCCCCTAAATGAAATATTATACCCAAGTTCCAGAACTTCCAGTTCAAGGAAAATATATTTCAAGAAGCCATAAAAATATTAAATATTATGAAGTCAGTTTTAGGATCACACAAGATTTAGCAGCTCCCACATTAAAGGAGCAGACTTGGATTATATTATGGAAGACAAAGGAGACAGGATTACAATCAAGAATCGCCTGTCCAGGAAAACTGTGTGTAGTTCTTCAGGCAAAACATGGCAATTTAATGAAGTAGAGGACTTTTGATCATTCTTGATGAAAAGATGAGACCTAAACAAAAAAAAAAGAATCTCCAATTACAAGATTCAAGAAAATCATAAAAAAAAGTCAACATGAAAGAGAAATAAGGGACTAAAGAAAGTGAAAGCATTTATGTTCTTATGTGGGAAGATGATAATTATAACTATGAATAACTATCATTATTAGGAAACTTAGAAAGAGTATTCATAGATAGAAGGTATGAGTATGTGATATTTATGATGACATGAATTAAAAAAAATTAAATTAAGATGGATGTCCTGGGAGAAGGAAGATGGGAAAAGAGTAATGGGAAAATTATCTCACAAAAATGGGCATGAAAGAAATAGTTTTTACAATGGAGGGGAAGATGTGCATGTGTGTGAGGGGAAGGTTTGTCACAGACAATGCTGAAACACTATTTTTCATTGAAATTGGTTCAAAGAGTAAATACACATTCAATTGTGTATTCTGATCTATCTTACACTATAGGGAAGTAGAAAAGGAAGGGGACAAGGTAAAGGGAGTGGGGCTGATATAAGGGAGAGTAGATTAAGGAAGGTAGGAGTCAGAAACAAAATAAAATTTGAGGGGAAAAGGATAGAAAGAGAGTAAAGGATAAACAAGGAAAGTAGAATGAAATACAGTTAATTATCATAACTGTGAAGATGAATGGGAGGAAGTCACCCATAAAATGAAAGCAAATAGCAGAATGGATCAAAAAACAGAATCCAACAATGTTCTTTACAAGAAACATTTGAAACAGATATACACTGAGCACAAAAATAAGGGGAATAGGATTTATTATGCTTCACCTGAGGTCAAGGGAAAAAAATTTAAAAAGGGATCGCAATTATGATCTATTGGAAAGCAAAAAAAAAAAAACAAACAAACTTGAAAAGGTAAGTAGTGAAACTACATTGTTTTCTTAAAGGAGTCATAAACTATGAAATAATATAAATTCTAAACATAAATGCCCAAAATGACATAGCATTCAAATTCTTAAAAGTTAAATGAGTTGTGGAGGGAATAGTTAGTATAACTCTGTAGAAATCACAACTTTCCTTTCTCAGAACTAGACAAATCTAACCACAAAAAAATAAGTAATAAAGAAACTGAGATGAATAAAATTTTAGAAAAAATAGATATTGTGGACCTCCAGAGAAAATTGAGTGGAAAGAGAAGGGAGCATATACTTTTTTTTTCTCAGTGGTTCATGACACCTTCACAAAAATTGACAATGTATTAGGACCTCACTAACATACGCAGAAAATCAAGTATATTAAGTGCATCATTTTAAGATTTAAGGTAATAATGTAATAAAATTATATCCAATAAAAGACCATGTAAATATTTATTCAAAATCAATTGGAAACTCAATGATCCAATGTTAAAAATTAGTGGATGAAAGAACAAATTAAATGAACAATAATTTCATCAAAGAAAATGACTATGTTGAGATAACATACCAACATTTATGAGTTGCATCCTTTTCCCCTCAAATTTTATTTTGTTTCTGACTCCTATCTTCCTTAATCTACTCTCCCTTATATCAGCCCCACTCCCCTTACCTTGTCCTCTTCCTTTTCTACTTCCCTATAGTGTAAGATAGATCAGAATACACAATTGAACCAATTTCAATGAAAAATAGTGTTCCCGCATTGTCTGAGACAAAGTAGTATTGTGAGAAATTTTCTATTGCTGAATGCTTACCTCAATAGAATAAAGATCAGATAAATGAATTGAGCATACAACTAAAATAGAAAATGAATAAATTAAAAATCCCTAGTTTAACACCAAATTGGAAATCCTGAAAATAGAAAGGGAAATTAATAAAATAAAATGTTTTACACTTTTCAAAGAAATCAATTGAGATCTAAACAGTTGGAGAAATATTATTTGCTCATAGGAAGGTTAAGGCAACATAATAAAAAGGACAATTCTACCTACATTAATTTACTTATTCAGTTTCATACTAATCAAATTAAACACACACACATATTTCTGTCTCTATATGTGTGTGTGTGTGTGTATATATATATATATAAAGAGAGAGACAGATCTAAAGGTCAAGAATATTAAGGAAATTAATGAAATTAATATGAAAGAAGGTGACAGTACCACAGCTCAAATTGTATTACAAAGCAGTCATCATCAAAACAATCTGATACTTGGCTAAGTAATAGAGTTTTGGATCAGTGGAATAGATTAGAAACACAATGAAGTGTTCTATATGAACCTAGTAATCTAATGTTTGACAAACCTAAAGATGCAAGAATTTGAAACAAGAACTCAATATTTGACACACTACAAGAAAAACTCGGATTCAGTTTGGCAGAAATTAGGTTTAGAGCAACATCTCACAATGTTCAACAAGATAAGATCAAAATGCCTGCACAATTTAGACATAAACGAAGAGTGGTGCCATAAGCCAATTAGAAGAACCTAAAATATTTTGCCTGTGAGATTTATATTTAAAGGAATATTTTATGATTAAATGAGAGGTAGAGCTCAATACAGGTTGTAAAATTGATAATTTTGATTGCATCAAATTAAAAACAGTTTTTGCATAAATATAACCAATGCACTGAGGCCTTAAAAGAAAACAGGAAACTTGGAAAACATTTACAGCAATTTTCTCTGACAAAGACCTTATTTCTAAAGTGCATAGAGAACAAATGAAAATTCATAATAATGAGTATTTCTACCATTGACAAATAGTGAAAAGATATGAACACGCAATTTTCAAATGAAGAAATAAAATCTTGATTATGTCATATAAAAAAATGCTCTAAAGCCCTACAGATCAGAGAAATGCAAATTAAAGTAACTCTTAGGTACCAACTTAAATCTATCAGATTGACTAATATGCCAGAAAAGGAAAAAGACAAATGTTGAAGTTACTGTGGGAAAATGGGGACACAAATATATTGTTGGTAGAATTGCGAACTGATCCAACCATTTTGGAGAGCCAATTGCAACTATACCCAGAGGGCTATAAAATTGTGCATACCTTTTGATCCAGCAACAGCACTATCAGCTCTGTATCCCAAAGAGGTAAAAACAAACAAACAAAGAAAACTGTTTGTACAAAATTATGCATACCAG
Source organism: Potorous gilbertii (assembly GCA_028658325.1). NCBI lineage: Eukaryota > Metazoa > Chordata > Mammalia > Diprotodontia > Potoroidae > Potorous > Potorous gilbertii. The sequence continues at coordinate 168,396,217 of CM053769.1, read as the reverse complement.
ATCTTTTTATGGTGGTCAAATAATTGAAATTTGAGGGAAGTCCATCAATTGGGGAATGCCTGAACTAGTTGTGGTATGGTCGGTTGTTCTTTTTTCTTGAAGTGGACCAAAATTACCTTACTATGCTACACTCAAGTCACAACGTGTCTGACTGTGGCTGATCACACCAATACAAGTTTGGAATGCTCTACCACAGTTTGGGTACAAATAGTCCATGTGAACACTTGGGGTAGATTCTCTAAATTTGTGCATCTTGCATTTCTTTGAGCTACTTCATTTCTGCTTTGTTCATACCACCTTCTCTGATGAAGGCATGCCATGCTCAGTAGTCTGTACCAGTGTGTCATATTTCGTACAAGCAATTTCAAAGTTCTTATGAGAGACCTTGAGACTCTGACCATCAAGAGAGTGCCTTCTCTGAATGAGTTCTCCATAAACTAGTCTTTTAGGCAAACTTATGTTTGACATTCGAATATGTAGTTTGAATGTCAAGAGGTTACTGTATGTAATTGTACAGGAATATTGTTGTAATATAAGAAATGTGGAGCAGCATGATTTCAGTAAAACCTGAAAAGACTTAAATGAATCAATTCAGAGTAAACTGAGCATAATGAGGAGGATATTGTACTTAGTAACTACAAAAGTTTATGATGACCAACTTTGAATGACTTAGCTATACTTATCAGTACAGAGACCCAAGACAATTCCTAAGGCCTTATGATGAAAAAATGCTATCCATTTCCAGTGAAAGAGTTCATAAAGTCTGAATGCAGATTGAAACATGTTTTACATCTTCTCATTTTGACTTACATTTTCTTTTAAAACATGGGTAACTGAACAGGCATTTGTTCAGTCATTCAGCTCTTTCCATTTCTTCATGACCACATGCACCATACTGCCCATGAAGTTTTCTTGGCAAAGATACTGGAGTGGTTTGTCATTTTCTTTTCCGGTGAAGATTAAATGACTTGCCCAGGATTAGCTAGTAAGTGTCTGAGGTTGGATTTGTAATCAAGTATTCTTGATTTCAGACCCAGTACTCCATCCACTGGGCCATTTGGCTACTCCATGCATAATTTAGATAACATTTTCTGCCTTATCTCAAAGGGCAGGGGGAAGGAAGGAGGGAGGTAATTTGGAATTCAAAAATTAAAAGAAAATGAATGTTAATATTTTTGTTTACTTATAATTAAGAAAAAATAAATTAAATGAAAAATACATTTAAAAACTCAGAGTCTCCTCCAATTAAATAAATACACAAATGAAGGAATGAATGAACAAACAAATAAATAGCTGTAACCAGTGAAGAAAACTATAATCAGAGGTCTAACAGAACTTTGTTTTAAACTTTGCTTCACTCATTATGTGGATTTTGTTGTCACTCCTCTTCTAGTGACTTAACATATCTACTTCTGACCTTTCCATACTTGTCTTAATTGGTGTATAGCTGGGCTTCCATGGTGCCAAAACAACCAGTCCACCCACTACAAAAGAAATATATTACAATGGATGCTGGGCCTTGTGGAAAGTGCTTAAGTGAGTGACATCAAAACTCTTTTGAACTTCAAGAATAGACCTGAACATAATGTCTTTCTACTGGTTTTCCAGGATAATCACACTATCATTTTAGGTATCCACAATATTTCTTATTTGTTGATGGAGTGGTTTGTTTTCTCCCTGGAGTCAAATCAAAACACTTTCAGACAATCATCATTCTAGGTTCCAGTAAAAGAAACGACATCAGTCCATTCCTGCCAGGTTGACTTGGGCAGTCAGGGCAATTTGGAATGAGGATATTTTGGCTGACAAGACCAAGGTATCTAAACCAACTGGCTGTTGCCATTTCCAATATTTACTTGATCTCTTGAACAAACATTGTACAACATCAATCCTTAGAATTAGTGTAATGTATACATTTTCTCCTACCCTAGATCTCTTCATGTGACAGCAACTACCCTTTGCTTCCCTTCCCCTGCTGCTTCATTGACAAGAGAGCAACAAGACAGCCTTTGTTATGGCATGCATACTTTGTCTTTATTTACATAAAGGGAAAACTACATGAGATGATACCATGCAAGGAACATTAACTTTCTAACTGCCTGCCAATTTGCCTAGGAATAGGCAAAAGAAAAGAAATACAGGAATCAAATACTTATCAGACACCCCATTGTCTCTTCCTAGATGCATCCTAGGCATACAGATTGTAAAGAGCAATGCTGTCAAGAATTCTCATGAAGACTCTAGAGACTTCTTTATAATTGAGAGGCTGTGAGGTGGCCGTTCCCACTCATCTTGTCCCTTAAGAAGCATCTCACTTTTTTATATGAGGCTTCTATGAAAGATTAATCCTATTCTTCACCATCACCTGAAAAAAATTTAAAGATTAAAATAACTTTTAACAATCAATTGTTCCTACTTTATTTTGTAGAAATTAATGGAGACCAAGTGATTTCCAATGTCATGTAATTAGTAACAGAACTGAAAATTAAACCCAGGTTTCTTGGATTCTAAGTCCAGCAATCTTCTCAATGGATCACCTTGATATTCTCATCAGATATTAAGTGCTAGGTGTCAGTCTTCTTGAAACATCAGTCAATTAATCCAGTCATTTATGAAGCCCTTGATATGACACCAGTACCATCTGAAGCAATAAGGATACAAAGAAACAAAATGAAACAGTATTTATCCTCATGAAGCTTACATTTTTTCAGGGAGACAGGAACCTATACACACACACACACATACACACATGCACATGCACATGCACACACACACGTAAGCACACACAAACACAAACATACACAATTATAATCTATCTGTCCAACCATTCATCTATATTACAACATAACCGTTCTGGGTACAGCACTAATAGCTATAGGGATACTTTAAGTAGGAGGTACTTGAACTGAGCTTTGAAGAGAAATAGTGACTCTCAGAAACAGAAATGAAGAAGGATTATATATTGGTCACAAGGAATTGAATGTGCAAAGGCAAAGAAAGGGGGAATAGAAGATTGTATATAAAGAATATCAAAAAAATAAGTCTAAATTGACCCATCATATGCACATATAGAACTAATATAGAATTAAATTAAAATGTTAGTTGCAACCAGCCTGTACAGAGGAGTTCATATTTAAACTCATAAGTAATAGGTAGTTTATTGAGGAATGACTTGGCATAGTTAGATATTTGCTTTAGGAATATTATTTTGGCAGCTGTACAGAGGATTTATTGGAAAGAAGAGAGACAGAATCATGAAGGCCAGAGAGGAGGCTATTTCAGTAGTCCCAAAGAAAGATGATGGATGATGAGTTGGAATGGTAGCTATGTGAGTAGTGAAAAGTGAATGAGTCCAAGGTAAACATGAAAAGACTATTTAACTGATATGTAGATTATAAATGAGGAGTCAAATTAATTTTGAAGTTTTCATCCTAGAAGCCTCAAAAAGTGGTTGTGTACCCAACCAAAATAGGGAAATTCAGAAGAGTTGCTTGGGGTAGGGGAGTGTTATTTCAACAGTTTGAGTTGGGATACCATCCTACTCAAAATATATAGTACTTGATAATGGAGAGTTGGATCTCAGAAGTCATTAGGGAACTGAATATCATTTTCATAGAAATTAGTGTCTAAAATTTAGATTCTGGGGTATGGATGGTGATCCAGAAAAAGATATAGAAAGGGAGGAAATGGCAAGATAGATAAGAGAACAACTGAGAGAGAATCAATAAAGTGAAATAATTAGCTAAAAGGATCTTGCTTAAGATTAATTATTGTAGGGATTTTGTAATTATATATAATAGTTTAGCAGGAATATGAGTAATATATGGCTAGGTAAATTTTTTTAGATTTTTTTCATGGTAGGAAATTGATAATATAGGACCTTTTTCAAACAATACTAAGTACAATTCCTATATATTTGAGTAAGTAAGTCTCAGGGATTTGACTGAAGTACATATTGTACAGCAGAGGAATCAAACTCTGCCATGTAAAACTCCAAGGGAATACACACAATGATTAAAATGTAATTGGTATATATTTAACAAAATAAATTGAAATACACTACAAAATATATAATTTTAGATTGTAGGTTTTATTTAGTTAATATCTGCCCACAGGGCATTCTTATGTAATACCACTGCTATAGAACTTTAGGCACTTGTCCACAGTCATGGAGTTAATCGATATCAAAGAAAGGACTTCAACATTGGGCTTTGCCTATAATAATAAATATAACAAATGCATTAGTATATCACATAGCTAGTGAGGGATTATTTGATATTATATATGCATGTATATACATACATAGAGAGATCTACATATACATTATAGATATAGAATACCATGGACAAAAATACAGAAAGTGGCCAGATATATAGATGGATATAGATGGCAGACAAAGATGTAGAGAGATAGAGATGTATATATAAATGTAGATATTTATATATCTATATTTATGTATATATGTATATATAAATATAGATGGGAAACTAGGTCATGCAGCAGATAAAGCACTAGACCTGAATTCAAGAAGACCCAAGCTCAAACCTGGTCTCCAATATTTACTAGTTGTGTGATCCTGATCACTTCACTCTGTTTGCCTCAATTTCCTCATTTACAAAATGAGCTGGACAAGGAAATGGCAAACCACTTCAGTATCATTGCCAAGAAAATCCTGTGTGGTTACAGAGTCAGATGCAATTGAAACAACTGAACAGGAACAACTCTAGATAGATAGATATTTGTGATGGGATTTCAATGCAATTTTTCTTAATTCAAGACTTCAAGGAAGAACATTCTACCATGACTGTTTTAAGGTTGTGATAGTGGTTTCGCTGATCTTCATCTTGTTTATCTTAACAGAGACTAAGAAATTGTTTACTGTAAAGTATAGAGTCAATGTCATTCACCAATAACCAAGCAGCAGTTTTGACTTGGACAGAATACATTTGCCTCTTTTCCTTGTTCCAGTGTGTTTGGGGGAAGGTAGTTTTCAAACTACAATGTTATCTGTGTATGGAACTCCTCAGAAGGAACCTTCCTCTAATGAAGCAGGTGGGTAACTTATATGTAACTATAGGCCTAGAGATTTACTTGAAGAACTCAGAGGTGAAATGACTTCCCCAACATTTCACAGGCAGCATGAGATTACATTTAAATGAGGAAGTATTTGGAAATGACATAGCACAGTAAATCTGGCACAAAGTAAGTGCTATATATAGATATATCTGTCTATATATATATATATATATATATATATATATATATATGCATATATCTATATGTATATATAACTATTGAGGTTGTTATTGTTAATTAGAGGAAGAACTTGAAATCAGGACTTTCTGACTTGGAGGTCTTAGACTCTCCCCATTGTCACGTTGACCCTCTCTAAATAGATTTTTTACGTTAGAGAAAATGTTGACCTCCATTTAAGTATGAAGACTCTCGGGAATGATGATGATCATGTGTGAGGTTTCCTTTTCATTGAATCAGAGACTAGTTTGAGATTATAGCACTGCATCCTGAATAGAACCTATTTTTACAGGATTATTATGTTCATTTAGCTTGTTTAAGACAATTATACCCTAGTCATTCCTTGGAAGTAATTTTATTAATAGCCAAAAGAATTCATTTGCCACTAATTTGCATCAATTTATTCTATTCCACTGCTTAGGACCTTTGTGTAGATTGTAGCTATGTCACAGAATAAAATCTTCTAAATCTTTATCTTCTTGAAAATCATAAATATGCTCTCTGACTTCCTCATACTAGACTAGGAGACTGGACTAAATAATATCTAATGTATTTATCTTGCCCACATTTTCTATGATAATGTCTTAGTTACTAGACTTAAAAAAAAATTCTACCACCTATAAGAAAACCACCTTTATAGTTTACATATACTTTTGACATATCATTTTAATGCTGTGTGAGCTTTTGAGGCCATTTTGGGGAAACTAGCTGCTAAGACATGTATAATGCTATTGATAGTGACTGAGCTCATCTGTAGGCAGGTCATGTTCCTCTTGATGTAGTTTGCATACTCCATCCTCAGGGGTTAAAAGCCATGCTTCATTAGCAGGCTTACCATGGCATGGCTTTGACCTTCTGCTCTCCCCACTGTAAAATATATGCAGGCTATCTGGTACCTCTGATTCCAAAGTGGTATTTATCTGCCTGAGTTAGGAGAGTGATGACAAGGGAAGTGATCTTCAGAATACATTAATGCTCACAAAAGCAGGGCAGTCAAGGAGACTTGCCAAGCTGTTCTTATTTTGGGACTGAGAATACCTTTGAGGCTATTCTCTCAATTTTAGAGCCCAAGCAAGAGGCATCTCATTTTATCTCCTCTTGGCATAACCAAGCTTAGGAACTCTCTGATAATTGGAAGGTCAATTTTACATGGCCTTCCAAAAAAGACCTAGGGTGTTGCCCTCAGAGAGTAGAGGCAAGAAGTTTCTGCCAAGCTACAGTAAGACCAAAATCATCTTCAAAACATCTACTATGAACTCTCCATCCTTGATACTGAACCAGGAACTCATCATGATGGCCAGAATTGTGAATGATACTGCCCATCTATACTCCATTTGTCAAGGATGATGAAATCCCAATTGAATTCAATAAATATTCATTGAGTATCAGCTGTAAGGAGAGACAAAGAAGCTTAAGTCATGAATATCATCTCTTGGAGCTTATAAAATAATGGGTTGGTAAAGCTTCTATGTGTGCACACACATATAAACACATACATATACACAGCTATGTAGATAATATATGGCACTCATCTTGAAATTAAAAGATCTGAACATAAGTCCTAACTAAATTTATCAGCTGCCCCATTTGAGGTTTCCCAATACAAGATGAGAGTGTTAGAATTAAAAGTGGCTTCTTATAGATCTCTAGATTCAGCTGGAAGCTGTATCCATTTAACAACACTTCATTTTTCTTTTAAATACATTGCTTTTTTTCTGCCTTAAGTCTGGGCAAGTGCCAACCTCCTCATTTTGATAGTGATCAAAAAAGAAACAACAAAGCTCTGTTGACTGCCTCAGTTTTCAATATCCAATTAACAGATTTCATTCTTAACTTTGCAGACATGGTAAACAAATCCTTTTTACTTGGAAGTTAAAAAGCAGAGATCTTTTGCAACTTGAAGGCATGACACACACACTAAACAAAACTGTGTTAGGGTTTGATGTCTCTTTTAGTTTGGAAATTGTGCTGAAGATAAAGAAAAAGGCTTCACAACATCCTACATTGCTATTTCTTGATGTTTTATAAAGAGGAAACCCTTTGAAGAAGGGTTGCCTTAATGCATTTTAAACCATATTTTCATATTTTAATAAAAAGGAGAAACAATTCAACATGAATGAAAAATTAATCAATATAGATCAATATAAGGATAGGCTGAATTCTTTAGAGAATGTTATATGGTATATAACCAAATAAATTCATTCTTTCTCTGAGTAGTTGTGAAGGTGGCAAAAACACAACTATGGAAGGAGAAAAATGTTGTGTTTAAACTTATTCTCACCTAAGAAAAAAATTGCCATAGATGATATAAATTATTTGGGAGTCTACCTGCCAAGACAAATCCTGGAACTATATGAACACAATTAGAAAACACTTATCACAAAAATAAAGTCAGATCTAAATAACTGGGAAAATATCAGTTGCTCTTGAGGAGGCTGAGTTAATGTAGTAAAAATGACAATTCTACCTAAATTCATTTACTTATTCAGTGTCATAGCAATTAATCTATCAAAAATATTTTATAGAGCTAGGAAAAACAACAACAAAATTCATCTGAAAGAAGAAAAGGTCAAGCAAATTAATGAAAAAATTCAAAGGAAGGTGGCTTAACCATAACAGACATCAAGCTATATTATAAAGAGGCAATTATCAAAGCTATTTGATACTGACTAAGAAGTAGAGTGGTGTATCAGTAGAATAGGTTAGGTATGGAAGATGCAGTAGCTAATAACATAGTAATCTACTCTTTGGTAAATCCAAAGACTCCAACTCCTGGGATAAGAATTCACTATTTGAAAACAACTTCTGGGAAAATTAGAAAATAATATGGCCCAAAGTAGGCATAAACTAACATCATACACTGTGTGACAAGATAAAGTTAAAATGGGTACATGATTTAGACATAAAGGGTTATGACATAAGAAAATTAGGAGGACAAGGAATAATTTACCTGCCAGATCTATGGAGAAAGGAAGACCAAACAAGAGATAGAGAACATTACAAAATACAAAATGGTCAATTTTGAGTACATTAAATTAATATATTTAGCACAAACAAAGGCAATTGCAACCAAGATTAGAAGGAAGCAGAAAGCTGGGAAAAATTGTTCTTACTTCTAGTGTTTCTGATAAAGGTTGCATTTCTCAAATATATAGAAAAACTGAATCTAATTTATAAGAATGCAAGTCATCCCTATTTAATAAATGGTCAAAGGACATGAATGGGCAACCTTCTGATGAAATTAAAGCTATCTATAGTCATATGAGAAAATAATCTATATCACTATTGATTAGAGAAATGCAAATTAAAACAACTCTGAGGCACCACCTCATGCATATCAACTTGACTAATATGACAGAAAAGGAAAATAAAAAATGTTGCAGATGTTGGAAAATTGGAATACTTATGTGCTTTTGGTTAAGTTATGAACTGATCCATCCATCCTGGAGAGCAATTTGCAAATCTGCTCAAAGGGTTACAAAATGGTACCTACCTGCATACCCTTGACCCAACAATACCACTCCAAAGGGATCAGAAAAAGGAGAAGGGATGCAGAAGTACAAAAATATTTTTTAGCAGTTCTTTTTTTTGCAGTGGTAAAGAATTGGAAATTTAGGGGATACCCATCAGTTCAGGAATGGCTGAACAAGCTGTAGTATATTAATGTAATGGAATATTATTGTGCTTTAAGAAATGATGAACTTAATGGTTTCAGAAAAAAAAGACCTGGAAAAACTTATATGGACTGTGATGAGTGATATAAATTGATCACAACCAGGAGAACATTGTACATAGTGAAATGAACATTGTGTGATGATCAGCTTTGCTAGGCCTAGCTCTTTTCAATAATACAATGATTTTAGGCAATTCTAAAAGACTAAAGATGGAAAATGCTATCCACATTTAGAGGAAGAACTATGGTGTCTGAATGCAGGTGGAAGCATATTCTTTTCACTTTTTTGTGTTTTTATTTCTCTTGGTTTTTCCCTTTTGTTCTTATTTTTCTTTCACAACATGACTAACATGGAAATATGTTTAATATGATTGTACATGTATAATCTATATCAGAATGTTTATTGTCTTGAACCAGAGGCAGGGCATCATTATGCCTTCACCAAATGCATTTATGATTCCCTTTCTCTCATTCCCCAAAATAATATAATTTCCTGAGGGGCAGAAATTGTTTTATTTTTGTTCCTATAACCTTAGCACTTGAACATAATTGACATTTCTTTATTGTTGTCCTATCTTTCAGTTATGTCTGACTCTTCACGACCCCATATTGGATTTTTCTTCGCAAAGCTACTGGATGGGTTTGCCTTTTCATTCTCCAGTGTATTCAGACAAACAGGGGTTGTGTGTCTTACCTAGGGTCACAGAGCTGGTGAATGTCCAAGGAACAATTTGATCTCAGGTATTCTTGATTCTAGGCCCAGAACTCCATCTACTGAGACACATATAGGCCTCCATAATAGCCATTTAGTAGATGCTAAGTGAATCATTTTTTTTTCAGTGAGAGACTAATGCAGGATTTGTAGTGTAGTATCAGTGAGAAGAGATAAAATTTGTGAGTGGATATTATTTTTCTTCTCACTCTTTCTGTCTAGTTTATCATACTATATGACAACTGGAATCCTTATTTTTAACCATGGCTATTCAAATAGCCTTTACGGGGAATCTGCTGCACTGTCTTTCAGGATGCTGTACACTTTTTCTTCTTCCCTTCTTCCTTGCCTCAGTTTCCAATCAAATTTTACCTTTCGTGTACTTCTAATCTACCATTTTATGAAAACTAACCAAATTGATTTAAGGTAAAGTATTAATAATTGACAATGACTTTATAATAGAATGTAAGGACATTCATCACAATTGTGCTATGTTCTCTTTACTTATACCCATTTATATGCACATTCCTGTTGCAGAGGCTGGGCAGTATCCACTTCCTCTATAGAGTATCTTTTTCCTAGTGGTTAACTTTATTAAGAACTTAGTCGATACTTGCTTAAAGGCTTGTCAGCTATATTCTCAAAGTGAACTTTGTTTCCAAAATTTTGGTTTATTTAAATTTTACTTTTTTCACATAAAACAAGCATTTCCATAACATAGTACAATAAAAAAGATGATTGTCCATGAAACTGCAAATCTATTATGTACAACTTGCTATTGCTTTTAAATACATAACGGTTATGTAAATTTCTGTTTTTTCCTTTTTCTTCCCTATACTTACTGTTTTTTTTCTTTTTTTAACATTTAAATTTATTTTTAGTTTTCAACATTCATTTCCACATGATTTTGAGTTCTAAATTTTCTTCCCATCTTCCCCTCCCCCCACCCTGAGATGACTCTGTTCCCCAATCTACCTTCCCTTTTATCATACCCCCCTTTTTCTTTCTTGAAGGGCAGTCTATGTATCCCATTGTATATCTTATTTCCCAGTTGCAGATAAAAATAATTTTTGACATTTGTTTTTAAAACTTTGAGTTTCAAATTCTCTCCCTTCTTCCCTCACATCACCCCTTCCCATTGAGAAGGCAAGCAATTCAATACAAGTTGTATATATGTGTTAGTCATGTTGCGAAAGACTGTATTTCCTTCCATCCTACTTCACCCCCCCCCAAATATTCTATTTTCTTATTCAACCCTGTCCCTTTTCTAAAGTGTTTGCTATTCAACTCATCCTGTGCCCTCTATCTATCTGTCTATCTATCTATCTGTCTGTCTGTCTATCTGTCTATCTATCTATCGATCTATATCTATTTCCTCCAAATACCCTAACACTGAGAAAGTTCTCATGAGTTTTTTTATTTGATTTTCAAAATTCTTTTTGAGGTCCTCCATGGCCTGCTACCAATTCACGCTCCTCTTGGAAGCTTGTCATGTAGGAGCTTTGACTGTGCTGATCTTCTCTGGTTGTATGCCCTGATCTCCCTTGTCACCAAAGTAGGGTTTTATAGTTGGAATTATTTTATGACATTTACTCATTTTCCCAGCCAAACACTTGACTTTCTAACTCTTTCTCAAGGTGGGATTCTGTCTCGAGTGGGGGTGGCTGTACTGTCCCAGACTTCAGGGATTTTGCTCCATCCCCCACTGTCTGTGGTTCCAGAGTCCTTGAAGCAGTCTCTGCCACTGCCAATACTGCTGCTGCCATTGCTGCTGTTGCTACTGTCCACCTCACCCTCCATCCCCTCAGCCCTAGGGCTGGGGCCAGACTACATGCTACTCTTTTACCCAGGTCCCATAGCTTTCCCACTGACATTTTTGGTCTTTGTGGGTTGAGAAGTCTGGAAACTGCCACACCTGCCAATGATTAAGTGGCCTGAGGCCAGCTCAGGCCTGTCTGTGCTAGTATGGCCTAAGCCAAACCCTCTTCTACCCTAAAGAGTAATGTCAAATGGTCACCTGCCCCAAATTATTTCATAGAAGAATAGAAGAATTCATAGGAGAATATTAAAAATACTTTAAAATTAAATGAAAGAGATTGAGGAATTTTTTTTAATCCAATCCTAGAAGAAAACAAGATTATGAAAAGTCAACCAATTAGAAGAGGAGATCCAAGTCATAACAAGATGGACCCTCCAAGTCCCAGTACCAGCCCAATCCCAGTGGCCCAGGAGAAGTGGACAAGCTGTGCCATGTAAAGAACACCTTCTACATTGGCAGCTACCAGCAGTACATCAATGAGGTGCAGTGTGTGAAGCTTTCCAGTCTAGAAAAAGAAGTTGAAAGAAATGTCTTTTTGTACAGAGCTTATCTCACACAGAGAAAATATGACATTATACCATATCAAAACCACCTCTTCCACAGAGCTCCAGGTCATACAATGTCTGCAGAATATCTTTCCAGTTAAAGCCAGAGAGATGCAATTGTGGCAGACCTGAATCAAAAGATGGCAAAGAATATTGATGTGTCCAATATGAACTTATCATTGATGGCTGCATCCATCCATTTCCATAACAAGAACCCTGATGCTTGTGTACATTGCACCAGGGGGAGAGCTTGTAGTGCATTGCCATGATTGTGCAGATACTCCTGAAGCTGGACAGATTGGACCTAGACCACATGGAACTGAAAAAGATACAGGAGCACAATAAGGATGCCAAGCTAACATAGCTGGCCACTGCCTAGGTCAACCTGACCATGGGTGGTGAGAAGCTGCAAGATGCCTAGTACGTCTTCCAGGAGATGACTGATAAGTTCTCCTCCACCCTGCTGCTACTCCATGGCCAAACTTGCTGCTACATGGTCCAGGGCAAATGGGAGACTGCAAAAAGTGTTCTCCAAGAGGCACTTGACAAATTAGGTGTGAGAGGAAGGACCAATACAGAGGAATTGCATGGGGGAGGAGGGCTATTCATTCTGGAAGTTTACTTTCATCAGAATGGGTTCAAGAGGAAACAATACACATATAATTAGAAAAATATAAATGTCTTCTAAATTTAGAAATAGATAAAATGCTGTAGGGATAAGAAGGATGAAAGGATAAGGGATCATGAGGGAATAGGTCAGAAGACCTTAGATTTATGGGAAAGGGAGAATGGAGGGATTTTTGGAGGGAGTGGAGGGCAAGGTAGTGGGTAGAAGTAAAGTAGAAGAGTCAGGAGGAATAGGAAAGAAGAAGTTTGCACAAATATAAAAAAAAACCCCAAAGATTAGGATTAGACTCTCTTAGGGAAAGTACATGTTTATATAAGTATGTATGTATGTGTATATGTGTATGTGCATGCACATATCATTATCTATCTATACATATATCCAGGCTTAATTGTAGCTTCTGAGGGGAAGAAGGAGGTGAAAAGAACAAAGTAAAAAGTGTACAAAAGAGAACAAAAGAAAACCTACAAGGAAGCAAAGAAAATATGGGCAGCTTCCAACACAACACATAGTATTTAATATATAGGTTTTCTTGAAATGAAAATTCCTTTCTTACATTCCGCTGTGCACATGATATTTTTTCTTTTCCTATTTCCTATTTAAGTTTTAATATTTGTTTCTTTTACCTTTCTTATTATGTATTTGTTTTGGTATTCAAGTCTAAATTTTCATTAAAAAAGAAAAAAAGAGTAGCCTCAGAAATAAATTTTCAAGAGTAATCACTTTCTCCCCACCCTGAAGTTTCTGATATGATTCATTTTCATATCTGTTTGTTTTACCATTAGTAGTTAAATGTCAGCTAGGGGCTACAGTGGGTAAAATACTGGACTTGGAGTCCAGGAGACTAATCTTCCTGAGTTCAGATTTGACCTTAGACACTTATTGCCTCTGCAGCCTTCGGGAAGTCACTTAGTGCTGTTTGCCTCAGTTTTCTCCTCTGTAAAATGAGCTGGAAAAGGACATGGCAGAACACTTCAGTAGTTTTGCCAAGAAAAACTTAGATGGCTTCACAAAAAGTTGGATGTGACTGAAGAGTGACTCAACAAAAACAAGTTAAATATGTTGCAGTTAGATAAAAACAAGTAAGGCAAGAGATTGGTTGTAGACCTCCTAAGTCAAAGAAGCATTAAAATTTAAGAGCGTTGATCTAGATTTGGAAGGGGTAAATTGTCATTTCAAGGCAATGATTATAGATTTTCTTGTCAATTTATTTGTGTTTTTGGTCATATTTGAACTGTGGAAATATAACTATTGAAATATGAGGGATCAAGATCAGAAGTCAGCCATGCGCTGACTCCAAAACTGAGTTATGTGTGATGGAGGCCCAGCTGCAATGCTCAAAAACATTAAAAAAAGAATCATAGTAGGAACATTTTTTGTCTTGGCATGATTTGACTGGGGTGGTATAAACCTAGTTCTTTTAGATTTCAGGTAAATTTTCTTCTCCCTTCAGGCCCGATAATCACTTGCAATATCACACTGTTATAAATAATTGCTAATTCCCACTCTCTTCTTTGACTTCAGAATGTGGAAGTTTTATTTCATCTTTTCACCCCAAATGCCCCTCTGCTAGTTATTGATGTTTTTCCCCTTTCTTACAAAAATATCTTTTTGCCCCAAAGCACTTCTATGGCACCCAAAGAAGGCATGGAAATCCCAATCAGCACTTTTGGGACTACTATCCTAAGTAATACATTTAATGACCCCAAACTATTGGGTAATTTGATATATTTTTTAAAGTAGAACCAATGTGTTATATGTACAGTTAACATTACCCTTTGATGCTTTACCCTCCTAAAATCATGTAAATTTCAGATACTCTGGCAAATTAATATAGGAGGTATTTTTTTATCCTTCCTCATTGTACCTTATATGTAGTCACATGTAATCATGCTCACCTAGCAGGTATGAATGAAGATATTTGTTCATTTTTAGATCCACATGTCTCTCCTGTATGCCTTCCATATCAAACTTTTTTGAAGTGTTTTTGAGAGGCTTTTTCCTTTTTGGGGTACAAACTTTTTCCTTTTAAAATTATGCAGTGGCTGTTTTAGTGGATGAGTTATACCTTTGATTTATCTCTCGTGTCCCCTGCTTTATATTCATTAAGTTGGTCATTTGAAATAAAAGATTAATAGAGGTAGTGACAGGGAGGAAAACTCACTTAAGGAAAAGTTGCTGTCTTTGAGACATTCAGCAAAGAGATTTGATGAAGAGAAGGTTGAAACTGTTAATCTGCAGATTGCCATTTTCTGTGATATTCTTGTACTTAACATTACTTTTAATCTTTGAGAATTGATACTTCTAGCAATGCCTACAATTTATCAGCAAGTAATCATTGAGGTGCTCAGTAAATGGATACTATCAAAATGCAAAAGAAGCCTATAGCACTATCACTGCTAACACATTTAATAATTTAAGTGCTAAATGGTTTGATACTGACTAAATCTGCTATAGTAATTTGAAATGAGAGAAATTAGGGAGGCCTAGAGAAATGAAAGATTTCATGAAGCAAGTAGAACTTAGTCTGAGCCTTGAAAGACAAATTTCATTTAGATATGAAAATTTTAGGAGGTGGCCACTTTAGGAATGGAGAATAGTATAAGCGATATAATGAATGAAGGAGAAAATTACAGAGTGTAGAAATTTTGAGATTAGACTATTTAAAGATGAGAGATTTTGAAGAAAAAAATGGGAAATTAAATTGTATATATATAGCAGGAAAACATTAGGTCCTGAAAACTAGACCCAAGTTTATGAATTAAGGGTAATGGAGAAGGTAGAATCACTTTTTATCATTGAGAAGTGCAATTATAAACTCAGACCAAACTATCCAAAAAAATGGGAAATTAAATTGTATATATATATAGCAAGAAAACATTAGGTCCTGAAAACTAGGCCCAAGTTTATGGATTAAGGGTAATGGAGAAGGTAGAATCACTTTTTATCATTGAGAAGTGCAATTATAAACTCAAACCAAACTATCCAAAAACTATCAGATCGCATAGCTATTTTCTACACCTTGGACTCAACAAAGGAGTAGGAAGAAATATCTTTTTCATATCTCTTCTAAGTATTTTTAAAATGTTTTATTGATATTGTCTTTTTCTGTAAATTTTCTTTTTTCATCACTATAACTACTTACTCCCACAAAAAACCCCAAAAAACAAACAAAACAACAAAAACAAAAACAAAAAAAATACTGACCAAAAAAAGCTTTTCTCTGGAACAAAAAATTTAGATAAGTGAAAAGTATCATGATTTGCTACTATCTGACAATTTTCATGTTATTCTAACCCTCCAGTCCATCACCTCTCTGTGAATGGCACAAGGTAAATCTTTAAAAAAAAAAAAAAGATCCATATCTATCCACCAATATTGGAAGGCATGCTTTATCATCAATCTTTTATTGTCATTTATAATCATTGCATAGATCAGCAACGTCAAGACTTTCATTTGCCCTTGTTGTAAAAAATATTCCCTTTTTTATTCATTCTGTACTGTTTCAGTTCATCCTGATTCGCTTAACTGTTTTATTTCATTATTTCCTATATTACATTATTGCATTATGTTTATATGTCATAATTTTGGGGCTTTCCTCAATTTCTTTCAGACCTTTTCTCCAGTGAAGTTTGGTCCTTTGCTTCTCGCTCTGACCTCTTTAGAAATAATTATTAAGTAGCTCTATCAATGAATCAAATGACAATCAAAGTTTAGTGACTTATGTGTGTATGAGGAAGTTCTCAATTGCTTCCCAAAAGTGTTTGGACTAATTCAATTCTCCATCAACAGTACATTAGTATGTCTGTTATCTGACTAGACCTTTAATAATTAGCTTTTCTTTTGAAAATAAAAAAAAAACTTTTTTGGCAATTTGGTGGCTGTATTGGGAAACTTAAGAGTTATTGAGAATTGCTTTTGTTTTCTTATAAAAGTCATATATTTTAAAAATCTTAAAGATTTCCTTGTTACCTGTCTTAGAAAGAAAATAGTCATCCCTATTATAGTTATTAGGAACAAAAATAGCAACCTGGGTATGCCTTAAGACAAAGTTCTCAGCTATAAGTGCTCATTTATTCTTTGTCTAACCATTACTGGATGATGTCTTACCTGAAAACACCGGTAGATTTTCTTTGTTTTTCCTTTAAGAATAAGATTTTTCCACCTATCTTGCACCTTCTGCTGTAGACAGTGCCAAAATTATTTATTTAGCTATAAATGTACAGTAGATCTTCTCTGTATGACATTGCTTCACTCTGATCTGATATTGACCACAAATCTACTATACCATTTCTGTTATTTTTCACTAGTATTTCGAGTTACTTTATTTTTCTTAGTATTATAATCTTTCTCTTATAATTTTTCCTTGTTTTCCTAATTACCTTTTCTTATTAAATGCCTTTTCTCTGCAGCACATTCATCTGCCTCAATATTACTTTTCCTTTCTCATGTTTAACAATATATGGCTTCCACTTGAATATTTTCCTTTGACTTTCCATCAAGTTGTTCCAAATTTCCCCCTCTCAAATTCAGATTATGTTTTTCATCAGAACTCAAAGCTATCCAATGCACCATTTCTTTTTCCTTATTCATTTCAGTTTTTTCTTCTTCAGTTTCTTTGGTCATTTCCTCTTCAGATGATATAAATGAGTGATATTAGGATACTGCACCATAATATAAATGATAGTATTCCATTGTGTCAAAGAAGAAATCTGAGTATATCATGCTTATACTATTTCATTGATTTGTATCTGGTCACCCTGTTAATCATAAAAATTAGATTAGTCTGCTATGCTCTGTTTCTGATGAAACTTTTTTGACTCTCATAGTTTGTTGATTTCATGTTAATGGCTTGTATGCCTTCCTTTTAGAAAGGCATTTTAGAGAACAATTTTGAAAAAACTTAAGAAATCTGAATCAATAAAATAACCACTCAGGAGTACAGAGGATTTGGGATGAAACAAGCCACCCTTCTCTATTGGAAAAGAAGAAAAACTAAAGGTACAGAGTTGAGGCATATATGTCCAAATTTAATGATGAAAAAATAAATTTCATTTGTTTGGCTGTACTTTTGTTAAAAGAAAGGACTTTCCCTCAGGAGCAGGTAGATATCAGAAGAATTTATAGTAATGTAAATAAAGATGAGAGTAGCAAGAACAGACCTTCACTGAAACAACCTAAAATACACAAGGTACACCCAAGTTGGATTACAGAAGGGGATATAGAAAAACAAGACAATTTTAGTACAACTACATTAAATCTAAGAGGAAAAAAATTGTGGGTAGTAGATTTGCAGTTTTTTGAACCATTATCATTTTTATGACTTTTATATATAGAGAAACATTTATCCTAGTTCATAATAAAAAAAATTAAAAAATGCATTATAGAATTTTGCCAGGAGTAGAAGTCAAAATCATTGATTCTGAGTTTATGGAATATCTACTTCCATTTTTGAGCATTGGAGCAACATTAGCCCTTCTTACTCTGATGGCTTATCTATTGCTGTTCTTCATGACATTTCTTTTTTAAAAAAATATTTATTTTCAGTTTTCAACATATAATTTCACAAAATTTTGAATTTCAAACTTTCCCCCTGTCTCCCCTCTACCTCCACACCAGGATAGCATATATTGTAATTATCTCTTCCTCCAATCTGCTCTCCCTTTGGTCACCCCCTCCTCCTATCCCCTTCCCTTCTATTTTCATGTAGAGTAAGCTAGATTGCTATACCTCATTGCCTACAAATCTTTTCCTAGCTGCATGTAGAAATAATTTTTAACATTTATTTTTAAAGCTTTGAATTTCACATTCTCTCCTTTTTCCCCTTCCTCCATACCCCTCATGGAGAAGGCAAGCAATTCCATATAGGTTCTAAAGCACTTCTATAATATTCCTGTCATGAGGGAGGCAGAACCAAGATGGCTGAGTGAGAGCAAAGACTCGCCTAAGCTCTTAGACAAATTCCTTCAGATACCACTAAAAAGAGAATCTGACCAAATTTTGAAGGGGCAGAATCCAACAGGAGACAGACTGTGGCAGATTCACATCTCAAGAAAGACTGGAAAGGTCTATGGTAAGGTCTATTCTGTGAGGATAGAGGAGCACACAGCACATGGCCTACATGTTGTACTGGTGCTTCCCTGCTGTGGCAGGGCCAAGAAGGAAGCTCTGGGTAGTCTCAGGCAGCAGCTGCACTGCAGAATCTCGGGCATGTCAGCCAAGGATGAGAGTCCAGCAAAACCAATTGAATGAGGACCTCTGAGCCCCAGGTATCCCCAACAGCTGCTCCTGAAACTATTAGCATTCAGATTAAATGTCTGTAAGTCACCTACTTGAACTTCCAGGAACCAAAATGGTGGAGTGATTGGTAAATGCTGTTGTCCCCTCCCCTTGTTGACCTTGAAAAAACTATAAAATATTTCCCTAGAAAAATTCTGGAACAGTGGAAGCAACAGAAGGGGCAAAAAGCCTCATAGCATGTGAGGCTATCAAGATAGCTAAGGAGGATTCCTCTTGCTATGGTGGAAGGGTACCAATGCAGGACCAAACCCGTCAGCCCCATCTCATAAATCTGGAGCAGATTAGGAGCCCCAAGGGAGTGGAGCACAACAATCACCAACACCAGGACATCAGGCATGCCTCAACACCCCAGGGAAATTGGGAAGACACTAGGGCATCTGGTATCATCAACTGCTGAGCTTGCCTATGCTCTAGCTCAGAAGAGATGTCCTGTGGTCAGACTACCCCTCCCCAACCCTTAACAAGCTTGGGCCAGGGTAAATGGGAGAAACACAAAAAGATTTCCCTTGGCCTCTGCTTTCTCACACCAGCCAGCTCAACATCAGGTAAGCTGCAGCACTTCAGCTTCTAGCTGAAAGAATCAGAGGCCATAACACACAAAGCCACATCATCATGAGTAGCAAGCAAAGCAGGAAAGAAAAGACCAAAGAACCTTTTTACGGGGACAAGGACCAAAACACGAATACCAAAGAGGCTGTACTCTCATCTTAAAATTCAAGAAATAACAATGAATTGTTTGTAAACACAAAGAGCACTCTTGGAAGAGCTGATGAAGATTTTAAAAAACAAAATTAGAGAAAAGGAAGAAAAACTAGCCAGTAATTTTAAAACTATGAAAAAAAGTCACCAAAGAGAACAGTTCCTTGCAAAGGAAAATTGGACAAATGGAAAAAGAAGTATAAAAACAATCTGAAGAAAATAACTACTTAAAAGAAATAATTGGACAGATGGAAAAGCACATGCAAAAGTCAATTGAAGAAAACAGTTTGATAAAAATTAGAATTGAGCAAGTAGAAGGTAATGAATGACTCTATGAGACAATAAGAATCATTCAAACAAAATCTAAAGAATGAAAAGATAGAAGAAATTGTAAAGTATCTAATTGGAAAAACTAACTGGAAAATAGGTCCAGGAGACAAAAATCTATGAAGTATTGGTCTACCAGAAAGTCATAATGAAAAAAAGAGCCTGGAAAATATCTTCCAAAAAATCATCAAGGAAAACTGCTCTGAAGTGTTAGATCCAGAGGGCAAAATAGTCATTTAAAGAATCCACCATTCACCTCCTGAAAGGAATCCCAAACTAAAAACACCAAAGGATATCATTGCCAAAGGCCAGAACTGTCAAGTAAAGGAGGAAATGCTACACACAGCCAGAAAGAAACTATTAAAATATAGAGGAGTTATAGTCAGGATCACTCAGGACCTTGCAGCTTATACATTAAAAGATAGAAGTAATTGGAATATGATATTGTATAAGGCAAAGAAGCTGGGACTACAACCAAGGACCAATTATCCAGCAAAGTTGAGCATAATATTTCAGGCAAGGAGATGGACATTCAATGAAATAAGGGATTTCCAGACCTTCCTGATGAAAAGGCCAGAACTCAATAGAAAATTTGATCTTCAGACACAGGTCTCAAGAGAGGCAGAAAAAAGGTAAACAGGGGAAAAATCTTGCTACTCAATATGGTCACACTGTTTATACATCACTGTAAGGGAAGATACTTGTTTATCTTGAATTGTATATTTATTATGAAATATAAAAAGGATATCCATAGAGTAAGCAGGTATAAAGTAAATGATGAGATGACAAAAATATGATTAAAGGTAAAAAGTGATTATACCTGGAGATGTGAAAAGAAGGAGGTAAGAAATGGTAAATTACATCACAGGAAGAAGCACAAAATTATATTGCAGTACAAGAAAAGAGAGGAGGAAGATGAGAATTGTTTGATATTTATTCTCATCTTATTTGGTTCAAGGTATGAGCAACACAATTAACTATATAAATCAGACTAGCTCTATAGACAGTAGGAGGACAAAGGGGAAAGAAAAGGGAGGGGAGGCTAAAAGGGAGGGAAGAAGTAGTGAGGGTAAATGGGAGTAAAAGGGAGGGGGGATGAAAGAAGGATGGGAAGACTGTGGGAGGTGGTAGTCAAAAATTAAAACTCTATTGTGGAGGTGACTGGAGAGGGGAGAACTAAAAACACAAATGGAGGAAAAAGGATGGAAGGGGAAACACAGATAACTGTCTTTAAAACTGTGAACGTGAATGGGGTGAACTCTCCTATAAAACTGAAACGAATAGCAAAATGGACTAAGAACCATAATCCAACAATATGTTCTTTACAAGAAATACATTTGAAATGGGGGGATACACACAGGGTACAGGTAAAAGGCTGGAGCAGAATATATTATGCTTCATCTGATATAAAAAATTAGCGGTAGCAATCCTAATCTCAGACAAAGCAAAAGCAGAAATATATCTAATCAAAAGAGATAAGGAAGAATACCATATCCTGCTAAACGGTATCATAGACAATGAAACAATATCATTACTAAACATATATGCCTCAAATAGCACAGCATCCACATTCCTGGAGGAGAAGTTAAGGGAGTTATAGGAAGAAATAGACAGTAAAACTATACTAATGGAGAACTTCAACCTCCCTGTCTCTGAACTTGATAAATCTAACCACAAAATAACAAGAATGAAGTTAAGGAGGTGAATAAAACTCTGGATAAGACAGATAAGATAGATCTTTGGAGAAAACTGAATAGGAATAGAAAGGAATACACCTTTTTTTCAGCAGTACATGGCACATATACACAAATATATCATATTGTAGGGCATAAAACCTCACAGTCCAGTGCATTAGTGCAAAGATAGTCAATACATCCTTCTCAGATTATAATGCAATGAAAATTATATGTAATAAAAGGTCATGGAAAGATAGACCAAAAATTAACTGGAAACTTAAAAATCTAATACTAGGGTAAGGTAAGCAACCAAGCATATAAACAATCAACAACTTCATTCAAGAGAATGAAAATAATGAGACAACCTACCAAATCTTACTGGATGCTGCAAAAGCAGTTCTTAGGGGCAGCTTTACATCCTTGAATGCCTACATGAACAAAGTAGAGAAAGAGGAAATCAGTGAATTGGACATGCAGCAGAAAAAGCTTGAAAAAGAACAAATTGAAAATCCCCAAGTAAATACCAAATCTGAAATAATGAAAACCAAAGGAGTGATTAATAAAATTGGAACTAAAATAACAATTGAACTCAAAA
>CM053769.1:168354030-168373493 GCA_028658325.1 Potorous gilbertii | reverse complement strand
ATCATAACACAGCTAAAGATATAACAGAGGAAAAATTCTGACAAAAATGCTTCCGAAAAAAATGAGAAAGAATATCTAGAAGTGAGAAAACTTCATAACTGTCACCCAATCAGAACCATGAAGGAAGATTAGCATTCCAAAAAGCAGAAATAAGAAAATAAAGGTTTCCTAAGGATTTTGAGGGTCCTGTTCCAATATATAAGAGGTAAATCAAGGCTTTTTGAGCTCAGGGAACTTTTTAGAATGCAGTCCAGCTTAACTGGAGAGTGCATCATGGGACATAATAAAGCATGAAGCTACAAAGGGAGATTGTAATCTGAGTGTAAAGGACCTTAAATGATATACTAAAAGATCTGACTTTTTTTTTACAGTATGGGGAGCCAGTGAAGTATTTTGAGTATGCAGTGAAGCATGCAATTGGATCCATGCTTTTGGAAGATTACTATGAATTTATATGGAGAATGAATTGAAAAGAATAAGAACTGTCCAGTAGCCACGTAGTGAGACCAGACTCAGAGACAAGTTATGAAGGAGCAGATCTATTTTACCCAGAAACATGTGGCCACCATGTGTTGGTAAATAAAGGGCAATTTATCTCCGGACAGTCATTTCTTTTTTTAACTCAAGACACTCAACACAAACTCTTACAAATTATAGGAAAGACTCACTCAACTGGGGAGAGAGGAGACAAGACAGGATAGGCAGCTGAACATGGATAGATGTTGCTTGTTCCTTGTAGGCATTGTAGGTATTTTGTTCTCACTTGATTCTAACTCTTAGGAAAGCATAACTCTCTAGTTGTGAAGTGTTGACTCCCTTTTCTGCCTTGCTCCTCCTGATTCTCCCTCCCCCATATGCATACCTTTTCTAGACAGAAAGAACATTTCAGTCACCCTGAGGGAATTTCACGCTTTTCAGCTACATAACCTAGGGGCCTTGAAATAGTCCCTGTTGGGTTATATGTTCATACATCATACTTGTGACCTACTATTTTCTGTGCACTATAGACTCTGCAGGATATATTGAGGAGTCAATGGGCAGTGGAGAGAAACAACTAAAATTTCCCAAGAGAAAAACTTATCCCCAAGAAAAAAACTCCAGATGTTGAGGAAAGTATACCATGAATAGTGTCTTTTCCCCCACCTTTTCTGAATACAACATTCTCTCTTCCCAAGGAAATATGCTACCTCTTTCCTCCTAGGGAAAAGGTTAATAGACAAATCAATTCTTGAAGGGTCAGCCAGTCATGTCAGCCCTAAATGAAATGACTAGTTAGATCAGGACTGGGTCTGTCTCCCTATATGAAACAAAGCTAGAATTTAGGACCCAGAGATAAAAGGTTCACCTGAAAAACCCTGGGGGAATAGGAGCCTACTCTGCTACCCACTTTCATCATTTTATCATCAAATTTTCTCTATCAAAATCTATCTTATCATCAAACCACTTCCTCTGACCAGTTTTCTTAGAGAATAAGCACAGAGAACAACCCTTTATAATTCCTATCCTAGGCAAATGCCAAACGAGTTAAAGATCTAACTCTAGCAAACAGCCTTTTTTGGGCTCTAGCAAACAGCCAAGAGAAACTGCTATCCAGGTAACTTTAGGAAACTGTTTGACAAAAACTGAGGAAAGAGAAAGTAAATCTTCAATATGGCTAAGGTGGGACTTTGAAATTCAGTCCTCTGTCATCCTTGCGGTCACATCATAAAGAACTCAATGATATTTTTATGCAGGTTTAAGATAGTTCTCCTATACAAAAGAGATTAATCAGTTTTATTTCACCTCAAAAATCAGAATGCAATTTATAGAATAATCTGAGTTACTTGATGATGCCACTAAAATCCAGATATTTTCCTGAAATCTGAATATTTGGTGCCACATAGAAGAATCATGGTGTTTAACTGAATTTTCCTCTTACCCAAACGTCCTGGCATCAGGAAATATAGCCCTTGCCTCATTGAGTCTGTACAATAATTTCAGCTGCCTTAATAGCCCATTGCCAACCAATTGGAACAACACTAAGGTAACATAATTTGCTTTCAAGACAGGCAAAAATAGCTTGAATGAGCATACTGCAAACTATTTATTCTCATGATGGACACAGTTTTCTCTTCATGGAATTCTTCCAAGTGGGCTTCTAGGCTTTTTTATTCCTTGGAACCTTCCCATTTACCCTTTCCAAGTCCCTCAATACGTGAAGAGCAGAATAAACATTCATCTGGTCAGATAAATTAAGGATCCAGTGGCCCAGTGAATAGAGTGTCAGGCTTTGAGTCAGGAAAACTCATCTTCCTGAGTTCAAACCTGGCCTCAGACACTTAATAGCTGTGTGATCCTGGGCAAGTCACTTAACCCTGTTTGTCTCAGTTCTTCACATACAAAATGAGCTAGGAAAGGAAACAGCCAACCACTCCAGTGTCTTTGCCAAAAATACTTCAAATGAGATCATACAGAGTTGGACATGGCTGAATCAACTGAACCTCCACAACAAAACTAGATAACTAAAACTAATGACTTGTTGGGGTCCTTTCCTGGTATACTTTACAAATCCACTCATAGTTCAGCTCCTTTTTTGTTATTTTTAGCATATTATTTTCCTGTTACATTGTAAAAGATTATGTACAGACCATAAAATACCTAGACAACACAGTTAAATTCAGCAAATTAATCAGTTGTCATTACATAAATTAAGCAACCAGGTGTTCAATTGAAATTGGGCCTAAAATGAAGGACTATTTATGTGTATATCTAGACATAGACAAAATTTCCTTAGTGTCATAAGACATGTAGCAAAACCAGTGACCAGCCAGTAAGCAAGAGTAACATTTTATTATATTATGAAATAAAATGAATTCAATCCATCATTATCCTATTAAAGAAACTGACTGAGAAAAACTGAGGAAAGAGGAAGAGAATGTTCAACATACCTAAGAGGGAACTTTGAAATCTAGTCCTCTGTCTTCCCTGTATAGTGCAGTAAATAATGCAGGGAACTGAAGTCAAGAGGACCTATGTCCCATTCTTCACCTCACTTTTACTCCCTGCATGACCATAGGAAAGACACATAGCTTTTCTGTAACTCATTGAATTTTCTAAGATGTTATCTATGAAGTTGTAGATGAGTTCACATTTGATTTCATGTAGAAATTTGCCACATTAGCAAAATCAAACTTATGAGAATTAAATTAAGTTGATTCAAAATCAGGCACAATTTGTCAATAACAGTTATTTCTTGTCTAGTCAATTAATATAAAATGCAATCTCTCACTTCCCCTACTACATTTCAACATCTACAAAGTAACCTGCCTAGTGATATTGTTCACATTTCTGTATATTTGTGCTCTGGATATATTTTGCTTCATTCTTGACCTGCAGTGATTTTAATTCATATAATATATTACATCTATTTGCAGAAACAAAAAAACACAAAGCCAAGAAATCACATAACTATTATTATAATTAATGATTATAGTACCCGCTGGCTCCTTGCACTGTAAGGAAAGATAAGGCTTTCTCCCCACTGAGGGAGCTACTGGATTGCAACTTTCATTATGATAAGGATAGCTATATGTCTAAATTACAGTATTATCCTGGGAATACTTACTTTGCCTGTGGGCCTCAATTAGACAAAGTTTGATTTTTTTAAAAGTCCAGTTTTTCATTTCTCAAAAAAAACAATACATCAAAATAAAAAAGAGCTCAATTGTCCTCATTTTTTTTTATAGAATTACAGTCTGCAAAAACAATGCACATACTTTAACATATAAGGACACACAGGACAATGTTTAAAACTATGAAGAAATTTTATCTTCTCTTCTATCTCTGTATAATGAAATAACTAGAAGACGGGCTTTTGAGAAGCCTCCACTATATTTCTGATCTTAGCACACAAACCTTATTGTCATTTCATTTGTAATAACTTGGAGCTGATGCAACAAGAATTGCTACTTAAACACAAATTTCCTTAAAGCCAAACTGCATGTTGATACAGTGTCAATTCTACTTTGTCCTAGAAGATGAGAAGCATTAGATACATAATAAAGCAAAATGGAATAAAGTGCAATGCATTATATCTGGTGATGTTTCAATAGAGGTAAATAGTTTTAAGGTTTTAGAATTTTATAACATCAATTTCCATGCTTTTTTTTCCTGCTTATAGATATTTTATTGTGCTCTAAAATTCAGGCACTAAATTCATAATGAACATAGTCATAATGTGTAACATTCAATATATTTGATCACTGTTTTCTAATGGACATCATTTTATGTGTTATGTTTGTAAATCTTAGCACAGCATTTCATTCTACTTTTAAACTATCCAGAGAAAAAGGATAAATATTTTATACAATGGCTCCAAATAACCTTAAAATAGTATTTAGATACTTTCATTCTGGTGTATGCAATTATACTACTAACATTCAAGCATTCTATGATGAAGAGTGAAAAAGAAAATATAATATGAAAGGGAGATTAAAGTATTTTCACATAGACAGCTATTAATCAAATAAGTTCAGGACATTATAGCAACATAAAGATCATTTAACAAAAGAAAATAATAAAGTCAATATCTGAATTAGAAGGTAAATGAAAGTCTAGAAGGAAGTATGTTTAGAACAAATACAGTGAACTTCCTCTCTCTTACCACCTCTCCTCTCAAATCCTCTAAACAAGCCTCAAAAATGTATCTCAACAAATCATTATTTGAAAAATACAGGAGCCAAATGGCAGAGTAGAACAACAAACACAGGCGAGCTCTTACCCCACAGCCCATAAAATGCCTGTCAAGAAGAACTCTCAACAAATCCTAGAGCGGCAGAAGAAACAGAACAATGGAGTGGAGGAGACTTTTATCCCAGAGTGACCTGAAAGACCAAAGGAAAAGTTCTGTTGCACCAGATGTTAAGCATTGACCACGAGGCACCAAGAGGAGCAGATCAGAGCAGGCTTCAGGGACAGAATCTCCAGTGGCAGGAACATTTGGAAATCCCTTATTTCACTGAATGTCCAACTCCTTGCCTATAATATTATACTCAACTTTGCTGGGTAATGTATCCTTGGTTGTAGTCCTAGCTACTTTGTCTTGTGGAATATCATATTCCAATTCCTTTGATCTTTTAATGTAGAAGCTGCAAGGTTCTGTGTGATCCTGACTGTAGCTCCTCAATATTTGAATTGTTTCTTTCTGACTGCCTGCAGTATTTTCTCCTTCACTTGACAGTTCTGGAATTTGGCAGCGATATTCCTTGGTGTTTTTAGTTTAGGGTACCTTTCAGGAGGTGACTAGTGGGTTTATTAGATGATTACTTTGCCCTCTGGGTCTAGAAATTCTAGGAAATTTTCATTGAGGATTTCTTGAATGATTGTCTAGGTTCTTTTTTTCATCATGGCTTTCTGGTAGACCAATAATCCTTAGATTTTTCTCTCCTGGATCTATTTTCCAGGTCCTTTGTTTTTCCAATTAGATATTTTATATTTTCTTCTATCTTTGCATTCTTTAGATTCTGTTTGACTGATTCTTGATGTCTCATAGATTGATTAGCTTCTACTTGCCCTATTCTATTTTTTATGAATTTTTTTTTCAGTTAACTTTTGCATCTCCTTTTCCATCTGCCCAATTATTCCTTTTAAGGAGTTATTTTCATCAGTTAGGTTTTGTAACTTCTTTTCCATTTGTCAAATTTTCCTTTTTAAGGAGCTGTTCTCTTCAGTGAAATCTTTCAAATATATATATATATATATATATATTTGGCCACCTTTAATCATTGACCAGTTTTGCTTCTATTTCTCTAATTTGTGTTTTAAAATTTTTCCTAAGCTCTTCCAGGAATTCTCTTTGTGCTTCAGACCAGTTCATATTCCCTTCTGAAGTTTCAGATACTGACCTCTTTGGTATTTGTATTTTGGTTCTTGTCCCCATACAAAGATTGTATAGTCTTTTCTGCTTTGCTTTTTACTCATGATAATCACCCTTTTCATGGCTTTTAATGTAGATCTATGCATCTGTGGCACAGGGAGCTCTGTCCCACAGTTTTTGTTCCTCAAACTTGAGGCTTTGTGTGTTGTGGCCTCTGGTTCTTTCAGCTAGAAACTAAAATGATGCTTACCTGGTGCTGAGCTGTCTGGTGTTTGAACATAGACTCCCATTAGGTCTTTTTGGCTTTTCCTGAAGTTAGCTTGTTAAGTGTGATGGAGACGTGATCTAGACACCAGAGGATCCTCTGCTGGGCTAGAGCATTGGCAAGTCTGTGTTAGTGTGCTAAGGCACACGTAGGGTCCTGTTGTGAGCAGTTGCTGGCTTCACCCCCATGGGGTTCAGGACCTTCTCCCATTTTGTTGAGGTGAGACTGTCTGGAACAGCTCTGATCCTGCACTAGTCGCCTTTAGCCACAACAATAGGAACCCTCCTTTAAGATCTTTCTAGTCTCCTGATCTGAGTCTGTTTACCCCTTTTGCTGCTCCCACTGTTCCAGGGTTTTTCGTGGGGAGATATTCTCTGGCCTAGTCTAGGTCAACAAGGGGAAGGAGAGAGCTATTACTGATTATTCTTCCTTCTTGGCTCCCAGAACAAGAACTCCCACTTGACTTTATTTTGAGCGAGGAGAGGCTGTGCAAGGTAACCAACCTCACTTTCTCCTCCTGACTCAAATTCAACCTTTTATAAGAAGCCTTTCCCAACCCTTCTTAATTCCAGTGCCTTCCTTCTTCCAATTATTTATATTTCTATTTATCCTGTATATCATTTTCTCATATATATTGTTTGAATGTTGTCACTCCATCTGTCAGGCAATCTGTCTGCAATGTTGCCATTGTCTTTTTAGGCACTGCCACCAAACCACTTTAGATTGTATATAACTTAATGACAACATCTGTATTTTGCCTCATTTTATGTGACCAGTGCTTACCCCATTACCTTTTTACAAAGTAGGCACATATTGATTGATTGGTTGGCTGATTAATTAATAAAATTGTTGTCCCAGTGTCAGTAGCTCAAAGAATTTGACAATGACAGGTTAAGAAATAAAGAAGCACTCTGCTCAACAGGTGTCAAAGGAAATGAACAATGGAATCCTCCTTGTATAAGGCATTATTAAAATAGCCAAAAGTTAGTGATTTTGGCTTTAGTTAACAATGTTTTTAATAATTCATTTATATAAAAATATACATTATATATATGCACAAAATACTGAGATTATCTGAAGAATGTCTGTGAAATATGAACTAGGTTAAGATGTCAGAAATGCCAAAGCAGCTTTTCAGTTATTATAGAAATCGCAGTAATTATATGCCAGTGACTCCTCAATAATCCATGCATATTAAAAAATATTCTTTATCCAATCAATTCAGGTCATCAAGAGAACTTGGTTACATGATATCCAGGTAACAAGAATCAATCATCTTGCCTTTCTTTGAGAGTGCATTTCATAGAATACTAAGAAGACTAGTTTGTCAAGCTATGTATAATATGTATAAGTATCATGGGGAAGAGAAATGAGATGCAATTGTTTAAAATGATAATGAGAAAAATGAATTTTTAATTTATAAGCAAAGTCCTAGAAGGAAGGTTTAAATTATATATGCATATATATGCACATATGAGTAAATGTTCATTATGAGAGAAAATGAAGACACAGAGAGAGAGAGAGAGAACAATCAGTTCTCCAGAATTAAAGAGATAATTAGAGGGGTGTGATGCTTTCTAATTAGTAAATGAAAATTGGGTAAAAGACAGAATACATTTTATCCCACAGAAATGTGTAAAACACAAAGAATTCTCTAGGAACATGGACAAAATAAAGATAAAAACTCAGTTAATGATCCCAGAAGACACCTGAACTTGAGTTTATCACTTCTTGTAAATTTGAGTTTACAACATTCCAGTGAAATCTGTCTCCAACACTATCATAGTCAAATAAAATAAATAATTTTATATAGTGCTTACTATGTGCCAGGCACTGTGATAAACACCAGGAATATAAATAGAAGAAACAAGAAGAACAATTATTGTCCTTAATGAGCATACATTCTAATGAAGAAACACAACATGCAAAGGGAACCTCAAAAATGTTTGTAAGTGGGTTAAGGTGAAGTATGAATTTGAGAATGGAAATAGTATAGAATTTCAAAGAATCAGGAATAAGATTAAAGATGAATAAATAATTAAACATTGCTTTCCTGGGTCTTTACCTCTAGAAAATCTCTAAGGTTAATTAACCAATTAGAAGGGGCTGGAGGGACAGATGTATATTCCAGAATAAGAAGATTTCTAGAAGTTGGTAACCAAGGTATCTTCTAGAGTAAGAAGATGCTGTGAAATGGTAGCAGAAGAAGTCCAAAGTCAGGACCAGGAGAGGAATGAATGAATGACATAGAGTGCTATTTCCAAAATTATGAGACTCTCATACAGTTTAAAGGGATACTTCCCAGGAACTATATGAACAAAGTTATTCTTCCCCCCAAGGAGGATACAATATCAATAAATTATACTTTTCACTCTAAAATGCCTTTTGTAATCAAGTATATTCACCTTGAGGTTTCTCATGAGGAAACCCTAAGGGCTGGTATTGTTAACATATTCTCCTTTTTCTAGTCATAACACTATATTTCAGGGTCATGTTGCCTAAGGGATTCAGAAATTTAGAACTATGTTCCTTTCATATCCCATGTAAGCACCTGTACCATGTGTTTCTCTCACCATTCACTGCCAACTGCTTTTTGTATGGGGTGGGTGGGAATTTCATATCCCTTGCATTGATACACTCAAGAAGAAAGTGCAAAGGAAAACACTAAGAGGGACTCTAATTGATAAGAAAATGAAAAATTCAGTATCATATCTTGCTTTATATATCTGAAAACAGCTTCTTTGACAGGAAATCATGTCTATCCCTGGGTTTATTAGATGATTATCTTGAGTTTCTTTTCTCCTATCAACAATATGCCAGTGAATGTGCCCAAAATTTATGGGAAGAAACAAAGATACCACATCATTATAATCTGTTAGCTATTTGGAGAGCTCATAAAATTGATTCAAGACTCCCAATAATCAATGTCTTTACATAAAGATGAATTCACTTAACAAAAATGCTAAATTGTAGCTGTTATAAATCCAGTAGTAATTTCAGGCAACTAGTTGTCACCTACAGATCCCATGATTCTAACATTCTGTGTTTTGTTAGGTGAAAGAATTTTATGTTAGTTTTTATTTCTGTAGCATTCAACACTCCAGGGAACAAAGTATATATTGATAAAACAATCAAATACATTAAAACACATTTCCATGTGAAACCAAGAAATGAAGGTATGAAATCTTTACAAATTTCAACCGACTCATAGATTATGACAATAGTGAAAATGCTATCACAAATAATAAATCTGGAACAGAAGTAAAAATATCAATATTTAATATTTTGTAAAATACTGGAAAAAGAGTTTATATGTATGTATAAAACTCTTTTATAAACTAATGAGTTTCATGTTATATAAACATATTTAGTATTATAGCCATGGAATTCAGAAGAATATTAATTATTGTAGATGCATTATGATTCAGTAAACAGTTTCATTCAATTATAATTCAATTGCAATGCTACACTAACTCTTTGTTTTGATTCATTAAGAATATGTTTCCTGCACTCCCAATTAGATTTCAAATGGATATATAACAAAATAAAGGGTCCTTGACTGGAATTTGTTAAGTGGGGAGTGGAATCAAATGGGTTAATTCTTATTTAATTACAATGGAGGTATATCCATTTATTGGGCAAGCAGATTATATAAATATATTGTAACATAATGAGTACATCACTGGAGTTCATTAGGCTTTCATACGCTCATTTCTATTTAATTACAACTGAATCACTACCATTTATTGCAAAGTGGGTAACACTTTCAAATAATAGTCAGTTTAATGCTGAATTACTGTGACAATCCTATGGAAGACTTGACCATAACCACATAAACACCAGCTGAAGTTAACATGGAATAAATTCATCATTAAAAAGACCAATTGAGCTGTGATATTTTGAAATTGTTCTGGTATTATATGAAGGCACTATCCATATTACACAGAAGACAAAAACAAAGCGAATATATTTCCAGAATTAACACCAGTACACTAAATATACTCTCTTAACAGTAAATTATTGGCCATGAACTGTTTATCATTTAATTCTTTTTGTTCAGAAATACTCTCAGCCCTTGACTGGAAGTTATTTCAGGAGATAAAGGTGAAAATGAAGCAGAACATATGGAAAATGATTTAATGGATGGTTTTGTAGTCATTTGGGCATGGTTGCAAATTGTTCTCCAGAATTGTTGGATGAATTGATCACTCTATTAACCATGCATTGGTGGACCTATTTGTCCACATCCTTTTCAGCAGTTGTCATATTTTTCTGTCATGTTATCAAATAAAATAGGTTAAAGGTAGATCCTCAGAGTTGAATCATGCACACCTTTTGATTCAGCAATACTCCTATTAGATTTGTATCTCAAAGAAATAAAAAGAAAGGAAAAGGACCCACACGTAAAAATATATGTGGCAGATGCTTTGTGATGGAAAATTTATAGAAATTGAGAGGATACCCATCAGTTTGGGTATCCTGACTGAACAAGACATGGGGTATGACAGTGATGGTATACTATTGTGATGGTATATTAAGAAGGGGGTGATTTTAGAAAAATCTAAGAAGGCTTATATAAACTCGTGCAAAGTAAAGTGAACAGAACAAGGAGAACATTGTACATAGTAAGAGGAATGCTGTAACAATTATCAACTATAAAATATGTAGCTCCTCTGATCAATACAAAATCCATGACAATTCCAACTAACTCATGATGAAAAATAATATCCACCTCCAGAGAGAAAGAACTGATGAATTTATTTTTCTTTATTTTTTAAACATGGATAATACGGAAATATATT
Source organism: Potorous gilbertii (assembly GCA_028658325.1). Lineage (NCBI taxonomy): Eukaryota > Metazoa > Chordata > Mammalia > Diprotodontia > Potoroidae > Potorous > Potorous gilbertii. The sequence continues at coordinate 168,362,572 of CM053769.1, read as the reverse complement.
TTGCATATGACTTCACATATGATATACATCATATTGTTTACCTTCTCTGAATGTGAGAGGAATTAGAGGGAGAGAGGAAATTTGGAAGTGAAAATAGTTTTTTTAAACTAGAAAAAAATAAAAGAGAAAATATTATCACCAAAATGAAAATTTCAAGTTTCTCCATTACTGCATACTGAAACACTAAAGAAATTCTGAGTGTCTTGAGAGACTCAGTTTTTTCTTTTAAAAGTGATGTGCCATTTTCTAAATATTTGCTTCCCTTAGTGTTCCTTTGAAACACCTAATAGAGTAAAAACTGAAAAATAATAATTGTTCATCTCAATCTCATTTTATTCAAGAATGCATGCTAACTCCGAAGAGGATGCCTGTAGGTATGAATATGGAATCTAGCCTCTAGTCCTGGTTTTATAGCCCAATGATCTGCTCTGTTGGATGTGGAAGAAAGATCTTTTCTTATTTCCACATTGACTGTATGCTCTTTGGGGGGCTTTCTCAACTCTCACATTGTCAATCATGATACTAATAATAGAATAGACTCTCAATAAAGGCAAGTTCTTTGACTTGACTTTACTAATGGGTCAATCTTAAAATAATCATGTTGATTTGTGAGGTAAACATGAATGAAAATTGGAAACACTGGTAAAAATCTGAGGGGAAATAAAGGAAACAGGTATAAGCATAGAGATCTGTGTTTTCCTAAAGGATATTTGTAACGTCACACCATGAGCAGGCATACCATTAAAATATTTCATTCTTGTCATGGCTGAGAAGTAATACTATGAGCGAGGCAAGTTACGTGTCTCTCTGTATCAGGAGAATAAGTCTGTAAATTGTTAATTTGATTTATTCTGATTCACACAGCCAGATCAATCTGGAGATGATCCTTAACAATGGTAAATGCCAAGGTCAAAGACGCTATCTTGCCTTTGTGATGCAGAATCACATATTAGTTTCAATACAGTTATTTTTTTCTAATTGATATCTACTCACAAACGTCAAAAATAATTTATAAAAGAAAGAGAAAAATTTAAATGAAGCACTAAACACACATCTGGAATAATTAATCTATTTAAATAAAAAAAAATAAGTAGTAGGTTGACAATAAATTCCTCAATTCCATTTGAATATATGTGGGAATTCAACGCTTTTATGAACATTTAAGATGACCGTTATTATTTTGAAGATGAATTAGAGAGGAAAGATTGAAATTCAAGAATTGTACAAAATTAGATTTAATTCTAATTCCTATTTTCAGTATGATTTTCCTGCAAAACACTCCAAACTGTTTTTTTTAATTACTGGCTGTTTCATAAGGTAGCATATTCTACTTTTATTTAGTTCTAATTGTTTGATGGCTTTCTATCTTATTCATCAAAAAATAATTTACACTCTCTTCCTGTTCCTATTAATCTACTTTGGTTAGAGTCACCCACATAGCTAGTATAGATGAAGTCAATAATCCTGACCAAACTTAAAATGTCTTCAGAACTAAGACTAATGATATACTGCTTTAAAGTAGAAGTCTGCCTTCTTTTAACTGAAGCTCAATATATCAGCCCTGCAATGTGGCTGGGGAAAAGCTGATATGATTTGGGATTGAATTAAGAGGTTTATACTTTCCAGGAATGGTTCCACTACAATCTACCCTCACTAAATTTCTTCTATAGTTCTAAATTCTAGGTGCCATGCCTTATCAAACACAATAAAGAGAACATTCAGAATAGGTCAACAAGGATATTGAAGAACCTAAATAATAAGAGAATTGATTAAAGAAATTTAGGAAGTTTAGCCTGAAGAATGGATGACAGAGTGTCTTGATAGCTGTCTCCAAGTATTTGCAGAACTATAATATAAAGGAAAACTAGATTTTTTCTGTTTGATCCTAAAGGGAGGAAATACGAAGAATGGGTAGAAGTTGGAAATAGGAAAATTTAGAATTAATGTCAGGAGAAACATTTTAGCAATGAGAATTGTCCAAAAATGAAATAGGCATTCTTCAGTTTCAGGGACTTCTTTGTCCTTCAAGGCCTTCAAAAAGAAGCTAGATGACTACTCGCCAGATGTTATAATGGAGATTCTATTTGAATTCATTGGACTAGATGGCCTCTGACATCCCTTAAAATTTTCAAATCCTGGAATTCTACTATTCTACACATGGGTTCTTGCCCTCAGTCAAGTAGATAGAGTTTAATATTCTTTTCAAAAATGTTTCAAATATATGCTGTTAGGAAAAATGCTAGTTCCTCAGAAATATTTTTTCTAGGGTAAACATATTTAGTTCTTTAATCATCCACATGCCATCATGGTCACCTTCCTCTTTACAGATTCTATCTTCCCTAATTTTTTCCTAAACTATAGAACCAGAAACAACACAACATTCCAGATTTCTGACTAGGCCAGAAAAGACAAGTAGCTGATATAAAGTATTCAATTTTCCTTTCTAAATTGCAGCTCTTTGTCTTTAGGTCTTATGAAATATAATGAATATGTAACCTGTAGATTAGAGCTGATTTATGCAAATATTCATTGATGAGAACTCATTATTTAATGCCCTGTTGCCATGAAAACAGAGTTGGGGAGAAAAAGAAATCCTTTGATTTGTCTTCCAGCTTCATGGGAGAAGACATCTTGTTACCTATTCACATTAGGGACAAATCTCTCAAGGTGTAATAAAGTCAACATGTAAGGGAAAGAGAGAGAGAGAGAGAGAGAGAGAGAGAGAGAGAGAGAGAGAGAGAGAGAGAAGAAGAAAAAGAAGGAGGAGAAGGAGGAGGAGGAGGAAGACATACTTGAATGTCAAATTTTCAATTCAACTCCAGTCTTTTCCAATGTCCTCTTTCTCTCCCTATAGGATTATATTCAGTTTTATTGACTATGTTCTTCATTGTAATCTTAATGCCCTTGTCTTCCGGAATATTCCAAATCCTCCACTCTTTTAATGTGGTGACTACTAAATCATGTCATAGGAGACAACACTGCTATATGTTATATACATATATAATAATTAATATAATATTATATACATATTATACACTCCTGTGCTACCAGAGGGGTCCCTGGAATCTCTTTCTGACCAAATGTTCAATTCCCTTATTGTCTCTCGGGGAGTTGCTGCTGCCACCTCTTTATTATTTCTAAGCTTTGTACCCAGAGCCACCACACTATATTCCCAGTCAGCCTCCACTTTTTTTCCTTTCCTTCTACTTTGCCTTGTTTTGAAAAAATGATTCATTGTGAAATGTTGTTGGTTATCCTGCCATGAATTTGGTTTGACACAACTTTTAAGTTGTTTAAAATGATATGTTGTAATAGCTCAGAAAAAATATGCTTATTCCATTGTGCCATCTTGGCTCTGCCCCGCTCCATTTGCAAAGCATTTTATAAAGAACGTATCATTTAATCCTCCTTATAGTACTTTTAATTAGAGATTATTAGTGTCTGCATTTTTGGTTGAGGCAGTTGAGGCTGAGAGGTTAAATGACTTGTTCATAGCCACACTGTGAGAGTACCAAGGGCCAAAGACCAAAAGGTAAGGGAAATAAAAATATTGAAGTTTTTTTTTTTTTGAAGATTGCATAGGCAAAGAAAGGAGGGAAAAATTATGTGAACATTTATTTTAAATATGTTGGAAGGAATAATAGACAACCCTCCTTAGATGCCCACATATCTCAATCAATTATTCAAATAAAGATACATTAAAATATGTGCAAAAAGGGTGGACCAAGTTTCAAAGACTATTTAAAAATAGACAAGTGGGATGAAAGGTGATGAAATTCCAGTAATTTGAACATGTATGATATTCTAGCTGTAAAGGACTCACCACAATGCAGGGGAAAGTAAGGGCTTTGGTTAATGCCTTGGCCTGATCTTCTTTCCCTCTATGTGAATTTAAAATTTTTTTAAATTAAAATTAAATATACAATAGGCAAAGAAAATATAAATATTATAAACTTAAATATTGAAGCTTTAAAAAATTAGAAAAGGGGAAAAAGAATATCATATGCACAGCAGAATGTAAGAAAGGATTCAAAATATATGACAATAAATTTTCACTTCAAGAAAGCCTGTGTAATAAATACCATGCATTATATTGAGAGCTATTCATCTTTTCACTGCTTCCTTGTTAGATTTCTTTTGTTCTCTGCTTTACACTTTTTACTTTGTTCTTCTCCCACTTTGTCCCCCTCCAAAAAATACAATTAAGCATGAATATATGTTATATAGATACACATATACACATACATGAATATATCCTATGTATATAGACATATACTTTCCCTAGAAATTTCACTTCTGATTTTTGTTTTTATATTTGTGTATATTTCATGTTTCTTATTGCTCTGAATTCCTGTACTTTACTTCTACCCGCCCTCCTATGACTTAACCTACTCTCCTTTTAAGGATCCCTCCTGTATCTTCTCATTTCCATTAATCTAATCTATATCTCCCTTTGTCCTATTCCCTCACGCTCTCCTCTAGAGATCCCTCCCTTATCCTCTCCCCACTTGCTATCCCCTTAGCATTATATTTCTTTCTGAATTTAGAAGAATTTTATACTCTGACAGTTGATCAAATAGTCTTTTCTTTCATTCAGAATTGTTTTTAACTTTAATGGGCATGATATTTTCAGCCAAAGTCCCAGTTTTTTTGTTCAATACATAGTGTTCTAAGACCTGTGGTTCTTTAGTGTCTCTACTGCCAGGCCTTGTGTGATTCTAATTGTGGCATCATCATATTTAAATCGATTTTTTCCTGTTGTTTTAATATTTTGTCCCTTAGTTGAAACTTTCAGAATTTGACCATGATATTCCTATGAGCTCCTCTCATAGGATCTCTTTCAAGTGATGTGCCATGATTTTTTTTTCTATTTCTACTTTCTCCCTTGTTCTCCTGTTTCAGGATAATTTTAATTATTTCTTGTATTATATTAATATTCTTTTTTGACCATAACTTTCAGATAGTCATATTAGTCTTATGTTTTCTCCCCTTGGTCTATTCTCCAAAACAATTGTTTTTCTTAAGAAATTTCTCTTTCTTTTCATTTTTCATATTTTGATTAATTATTTCTTGATGGCTTATAAATTCACTAACTGTACCTTGCTAATTCTAATTTTCAAGTTGTCATTTTCTTCCTTAAGATTCTGAATCTCCAGGAGAAAATAGAATAAATGATATTTGGGATAGGATGAAGAAAAATATAGTCTTTCACAAAATGACTGTTATGAAAGTGTTTTGCATGACTACACATATACGACCTATATCAAATTGTTTACCTGCTCACTAGGGAGGGGGAGGAAGAGGGATAATGTGGAACTCAAAGGTTTAAAAATGAATGTTAAAAATGTTTGTACATGTAACTGAGAAATAAGACATACAAGCAAAGAGGTATAGTAAACCTATGGGAATATAGAGAGGAATGAGGATAAGAGAATGGCCTGGTGATAGAAGGAAAGGCAGGTTAGGGGATGGGGTAATCAGAATTTATGCCATTCTAGGGTGGAGAAGGGGAGAGATGAGGAGGAAATTTAGAACTCAATCTCTTGTGAAAGAAAATATTGAAAACTAAAAATAAAAAAATGGATCTCCTTTTCTAATTGTTTGACTTTCTTGTCATAATCATCTTGTTTTTATTGATTTAGTCTTATTTGCTTTTAGTTTTTCCTCCATCTCTCTAATTTGACTTTTAAAGTCTTTTATAAGTTCTATGAATTCTTTTTGGTCAGGTAACCATTTGATGCTATTCTTTGGGGTAGAAGTGGGTTTCTTTGCTTCAGTATCCTCCTCTGAAGATGAGCCACTCTCTTCCCTAGTCCCATAAAAAATTTTCTAATCTTGAATTCTTTCTCCTTTGCCTGAGCATTTTTGGTGAGGTAATAGCTTATTTTCTGTAATCATCTAGCCCTAGGTATGGGGAATGTTGCCTCTTGCTCCAGATCTTCAGTTCTTCTCTGTAGCCCAGGACCTAAGTCAAATTTCCAGCCTCCAGTAATTGCCAGCAGCCCAGCTATTCTGCCCCATTGATTCTGCGCTCACTAAGTGTGTGCTGGTTTTTTGTCCGCCAATCTCCACAGCATAGCTGGTTCTGGCATTCATTGTCAGCAGAGATGCCCTTTATCTCTTCTGGCTCACTGTAACACAAGTAAAACAGATCTTTTGCTGCTTTTGTTTTAGTATAATCAAGAAGTATAATGCCTCTACTTGAAAGTGACTGAGGAAGATCTTTCCCACAGGTTGTCTGGCCTGAGGAGATTTATAAGAAGGTCCAAGCCTTTTGATAATGAGGCACAGGTTCTCAAGGGATGTGATGCCATCTGGATGCCCTCCAAAAAGTGTATAAAGACTCGGAGGGTGAGGGTTTTTCAGGGCTTAGTTTTGGTTAGAAGACTTGGGTGCCAGATGAGGACTCTGGGAAGCTGCTAAGGAGCCCTGTGGCTTTGAGAACCCAGATGCTGCACTTCACTCTCTGGTAACTGGTCAGACAATTGTACCTGTCTATTAAATTATGGTCAGGCAGAGGAAGCCATGTCTGTTGACTTTTAATTTCTCTGTATTTTCTTTGAAGTCCGAATGACTTCTCTGAAATAGGTGAATGATGTCTATTCTTGGTTAAAGATTTGATTCATGTGCTTGATCAAAGTGACTGTTAAACCCTCAAAAGTTGCCTTTCCTTTTTATGAACATCCTTAAACCTGTGATAGAAGATAACCCTGCGTATGTTGGGGTGCTTGCTGATACACTCAGATGCCCAACTCCCCTCACTATCACCAAGGGTGAAAGTTCCAGGGGTAAAATTTTTGGTGACTGAGGCCAAGCAGCCTCCTAACCCAGCTGTCCTCAGGGCTTGTTGATTATTGTTTAAGCAGCTTGATGCTTGTTGTTAACTGAGACCCTAGCCTAGATGTATTTACCTTTCACAGAGACCAATTCTTCCTAGGATTTTTCTTCTTTTGATCTTGTTAAATTAGGAAGACTCCTATTGTGACCCTTTTCTTATTTATTTTTACCTGCATTTTGTTTACTCTATGGTGTTATTTTATCTCTTTTGTGGGGGAAAATTTTGAGAGATTGGGATTTTCTGACTTACTCTACTATCATCCCAGAATTCTCTTTGTAACTTTTAATATTTCAATATATTATAGCAATTAAAATATCAAGTACAGTCCAGGGGCAAAAAAATAGGAGCATGATATTGTGTGAAGGTTCTAAGATAAGGTTCTTACATATAGCTTGGCTTAGGCATTTCATGGTGCTCTCTGTTTTAGTTAAAGGCCACAACTAATATTACAAATGTGATCTTGAAGAGGGCTGAGATGGGAGTATCGTTACTATTCAAATGCTCCAGGGATTCAAAATCAATGGAAATGGCTGTTTTTGATATATTACATGCCTAAATACTTGCCAGCACAAATAATCTTTACATACCTGGACTATGGAGGAAATAACCGGCTTTCATATTCCATTAACATTACAACAGGTGTATCTAGACTGCACTCAATCATCTGTCACTACTGGTTAATAATGTTATCTAAAGAAGATAACAACAAAAATAAACAAATAAGCAAAAAATCTGCCTTGTTTCCAATGTTAATTACAATTCAAGAAGGGAAAAATATTACTTGGCCTACGCAACCTCACATTTTTTATCCAGAGAATATGAGATTATTGAACCCTGAAAGAAAATAAGTTATAAAGGACAGCACGTAACCTGGGGAAGAAAAGGTGAAGTTTTCTCTTACTTATTGTTAGGGAAGAATAGATGTCTTACTAAGATCAGAAATTCAAAATCCCTAAAATTGGATCCACTGTGCTCTACCTTAATCTGTTGCTATACATGAATTTACTGTAATTTCAAATGACCACTCCTTAGGCATTCCTTGACATTGCATCAAGATTAAATATAACCCCTTCAAAGATCTCCTTGTTCTCTTTATTTGGAACTGATCTCTCTCTCCTCTAAAACCTCTGAGCATTTATTTGTTTGTGTCTAATAATATATAATTTATTTGAGGGAAGACATTATTAACTGAAATACAGCAGTATTGATGGGGTTCAGACTCTGGGAACTTTCTTGAGCTCCCCTGGAATCTCCTTACTTAAACTGAACTGACTTTTCATACTCAAATTGAGCTCTCCCTGTAGAAACTGCTCCCTTTATCCCATCACAGAATTTGGCCTTTCCATACTCAAATCTGTGACCATTGTTGGTTATCTCTTGATTGCCCTACCTGCTTCCCACCTAGGCACCCCCTTGTCTGATGTTTATTGATTATCTCCAGTTGTTTCCAGACTTTGATCCTCCTTGGAGGCCCTTCCTGAACTTCTTCCCCCATCACTCTAGACTACCAGACCACCCCCACCCCAATCCCCACCCCCCATCCCTCCTATACTCTTTTCTGTATTTAAGTCCCACCTTGCCTCCATGAAGGTGCTCAGATCTAATCCAGCTCAGACTCTGTCTAGCTGAGATTCTATTCGGCTCACTTGTGAATACAAGGGTTCAAATGCTTAGGCTCCATAAGAGGCAACCCAATTAGGTGAA
>CM053769.1:168336313-168353530 GCA_028658325.1 Potorous gilbertii | reverse complement strand
CCCTCCTATACTCTTTTCTGTATTTAAGTCCCACCTTGCCTCCATGAAGGTGCTCAGATCTAATCCAGCTCAGACTCTGTCTAGCTGAGATTCTATTCGGCTCACTTGTGAATACAAGGGTTCAAATGCTTAGGCTCCATAAGAGGCAACCCAATTAGGTGAATCTCTAATAAACTTTGTTTTCTTTGACTTTAAGAAGACTTGAGTTGAATTCATTCGAGCAGGACCCAAACTGTCGGTATTTTGGGGTCCACCCTTCACCCATAAACCTCATCAGTATGACTTCCTCTGTCTCTAATCCCTTTACATAAACTCAATAATCTTAGAAAAATATACAAAGATTTGCATGAAATAAAGAAGAGACAAATTAACAGAACCAAGAGAATACTGTGTAAAGTAAAAGAAATATTGTTTTAAGAATGACTTGCTCAGCAAAGCTAAACAATAAAAAATGGACATTTGATCAACTGTTAAAAAAAAACATAAGTTCAATAGAAAATTTTACATACAAGAGCCAAGAGAAATATAAAGTACATAGCAACAAACAATTATAAGGGTCTCAATAAGGATAGAAAGTTTACTCTCTATATATGAAAAATGCAAAACCTATGTCTAAGATTGTTATTTCTAAGTAGGTAGCTTATAAGAAAGATTAGGATAGAGTATGACATGACTTTAAAAAAGTAAAACCATTCAAGAGCAACCAAAACAATGGGCTTAAGAGGAAACAATACATATATATTCAGAAGAGTATAAAAGTCTTCTAAATTTAAAAAAAGAAATAAAATTCTAAGGGGATGGGGAAGAGGATAAAGGAGGTGTTTTTATAGGGGAGTGTGAGGGAATAGGTTAAAAGGGGAGTATAGTAGGGTGTTTAGATTTAGGGGAATGGGAGGTTAAGGGAGGGAGTTTTAGAGGGGAGGGGGACAGAATGGGTCAAAGGGATACAGAGAAAGGTGTTTAGAATTAGGGGAATGGGAGACTGAGGGGCTTTCTGGTGTGGGAGTAGGTTAAGTAATAGGAGGGGAAGGTTGTCTAAAATAGAGGAGTTAAGAAAAATAGGAAAAAAGAGATATACACAAACATAAAAACAAGATTAGGAGTATAATCTCTTAGGGAAAGTATATTTTCATATATGTATGTATGTTTATATATGTATGCATATGTTATGTTCCACCTTCATTGCCAAAAGAAGACCATGTCATCAGAGAAATGATGAAATGACTTGCACTTGACTTTGTTGGAGGTGAGGGAGGGTTATGCAAGGTCACCAGCCTCACTCCTCCAGAGCTATCTGAATCCAGTTCATCAGGATGACTGGAGATGACCTAGGATGCACTGGGAGTTATGTACCTAAAACCCTTGGTAGTAGGTCTTCCAAGTATCTCCCCAGTTTCTCTCTGATCTGAATGAGGTCTGAGATGGAGAACAGAACACGGAGTATAATTGTCCCAATAAAAGGAGGCACTTCCCTCAGGGGAAGAAGCCCTGGTGGCCATGTGGGGATGGGGGCTTAGTTAGAGATATAGGAAGTCTCACTTCTTGTGTGGAACGGGCTGGGGAATGCTGCCTGAACTGGATTCTTCTGCAAGGCCAGGGAATCGGGCTGGCATAGGGAAAGATTAGCTGACACCTAAGGAGAGGAGGGAGTCAGAGCAGGAGAAACCCAGAGACGCTGTGGGAGTGGGGCCTGAGGCCTAAGCAGGTGTTTCCTCAAGGAGAGGGGCTGCAGTGGGTTATACTTCAGCAGTACCTGTGGCTGGTGCCAGGGGAAGGAGAGAGGGACAAAGCCCTGACGGCCATAAGAAGGGGATCATCCAAAATGTCAATTTGATCCCCATTGCTCCTTTGACGGGCAGTTCTAGCTACTAGCATCTCACAATCTTTCCTGAGAACAGTGTTCTGAGGTAGAGCTCAACAAAGGTCATCATGTAGGAAACTTCTTTCCATTTTCCTTCTAGGTGCACAGTATAATTCTAACTGTAAGAGTATTCATTTTTAAAGTCTCCAAAACAGGCCATGCTTTGTGGCCCTCTAGGCAATAGTGAGGCCAATCAGTGTTGCAAAATAACACCAGCTTTTCCCTTTTAAGTTCTTTAGAGAAACTCAATTTTTCCTAATTTTGTAAAAGACAAACCCAGCTTGGGGCTGGAAGACCCTTCCTTCAGAAAGGCCAGTAACCTACTGGGACCTGAGAGGTATGAGCCACCCCCTCAAAAAAAAAAAAATAGAAAGAAAAAGAAAACCAAAACAAATGCTTCCAAGGTACTTGGAGAAGGAGAAGGGGAAAAGCAAAGGTAGAGCCTTTCATACCTTCCAGTCTTGACTGAAGAGGAGTTGTCACTTATTTTCCAACCACCATAAAACTTTTATATAACAAATTAACTTACAAATACAAGTTGGGTAGGACTTCCAAAAATCATATACAAGATTTTACAAAGCATTTCATCGCACAAATATTTTCCTCTCTTAAGAACAGCTTACAATTTATCATATAACCCTCTTGAACCTAATTGACAAAAATTACAAGAAAAACCTAAAACCAAGGCCTTTGTACATTCAACAAGTTTCCTTAAATGCTTGATCTATAGCAAAAGCAATGTTACTTAAAACTTCTTTCTCAAGAGCAGAAATCAACTTTTTAACATACTTAATACATCCTCAGATGGAACAGGTTTGAAAATCATACCCTTACATATTTTTTTTGAAGGATTCTCATTTTCTCAGTAAGAATTTCACAAAAAGGAAACTCTTACACAAAATTCATAACAGCTTCTTAACCAATTCATCATTAATTTAACAATGCACAGCAATTCATCTCCTTACCACCATGTGAACACACTCTATCACCTGATCAGAGTAGAGTCATCTCAAATTTAATTGAAGTATTAACTATTAAATCAAGTTAATCATTTATTACTTCTTATTTATAACCAAATATAAGTCCAAGGAGGGTGAGTATGGAACATACTACTTGGGAAGACTGGGAACCTTAAATTAGGTTGCTCAGGTCTCTGCATGAATTTTGTGCTAACCTGATGAGAACAGATGGGATTGCAACTCTTTCTAGAGTCTGAAATTCGCAAAGCAGAAGGATATGGATGGGACAGACGTATTCATGTGCCTAGACCAAGTGCTCAGAGGAGGTTACCCCCTCCCCCTCCCAATCTGAGTTAATTAGGAAAGCTCCTTGTCTGGTGTGCCTCAGAGTGGGGAGGGAAGCCAGAAGATGGAGTTTCAGCTCTTCAAGGAAGTAGAGTAAAAGGGAGAAGGCTATTCAGAGTTGAAAATGGTCAGTCATATGGTCCTTCAAGGGAAATTCTCTTTTAAGTATCAAGAGTATTTGACATAAGAAAAAAAGGTTAAAATGTTTATCATTAGTGGTTATAAATCCAAGTTTGATATGATTCAAGTTAAAATCTGTCCTGAAAGAATACAAAGCAATATCCAAGAATGCTCTTCCTATCAGGATTCAGCAGAAAAAAGAATTGTTATTTGGATTTTGTTATACATAGATTAGGATTTTAAAAGGACGTGACAAATTTGATAATGCATCTGTGTATGCATATATCAATACATATTATATATAAATATATCCATGTTCAATGTTAGCCTAGGAGTGTGGGGGGGCGGGGAAGAAGGGGTTAAAAAAAAAAAAAGTAGAAACGGTACAGCAGAGAATTTGTAAGTTTCCTGGATGCAATGGAGCATGAAGCATTCACCATGCTTCACACTCAAAACACCTCTTCATCCCATGGACCAAGAGAGTGACCATACCCTATAATAGGAAAGCCAGTGAAATCTGGCTCCCAGGATATCTTCACACTGGGCTACTTATGAGGAATGACAGCTGGAAACTTGGGTAACAAATCCTGTGATCAGTCTAGGCTCTTTCTTGGGAATGCCTGGATGTATTTTATTGAGGAAACAGGACAGGTAAAGTCATTTTCCAATGAACCCAGGTGCTAATGAGATGGGAGATGGAAGTTCTGACCACAGAGAACTTGGCACAGCCTTTTTTCCCCTTCACTTGGCATAGAAAACAATAGAAGACATGTGGCTAGGTAATAGAATGTTAGGGAAGCTGAAATGTCACCAAAGGAGATGAGAGGTATTATTAAATAGCAAAGCAAGTGAAAATTACAAATCATAGTCTCTAACAGAAACAATCAAGTTTATCACACTCCTGAGTTTCTATTTTATGTAACTTTATATGGATATAAGAATTCACAAATAGAATAGATATAGATATATTAATATATTCTAACATAATATACATCTATGAAAAATTATATGTGTGTGTGTGTTTGTGTGTGTGTGTGTGTATATGTACTGTCAACCTGAAAATTTGGTTAAAGAGGCTAATGGGCTTGAGGAGATGCAAATTCATTTTGTTTATTTCCTTAAAGCTAGCAGATGCCTGATCATGGAACCAGGAGGAAACATTTGATTACCTGATACAAGAATGATCAGATTTAAATACACTTTGCTAAGAGAAAGGAATTTTCTTAGTTGTATAAGTTGTAAACACAGTCAGATAAGACAATTAATGAGTTAGAGTCAGTTGAAAATTACTCTCCTAGGATGTCTGTTTTTCTCTGTCTCTACATATCAAGATAAGAAGAATCCCACCACTCTGGTTTCTCACATCCTGTCACAAACAGGTCTTTGAAGTTGCTGACACAGGAAAGGGAATTTTTAAAGCAAAACAAAGCAGTCTGATAGATTAACATAGGCTTTGGCCCTTATCAAAATCCCAAAATGATATTAAATGATTATCAGTATGTATGTGTGCATATATAGAAATATATATGTATGTATGTATACACACACACAAATATATATACAAATATATCTATACATATAAATACATATATACATACATACACACATATACATGTATATTCCTAAATATACATACATAGAGGAAGTAGGCCTTTGGAAAGTTATGGTCCTATCTGATTTTATTTTTCATTCTCCTTTCTCTTAGCCTTTGAACATGTCCTATCTTCTGCCTCAATCATTTCCCTTTCTTTGTCAAGACTGTATAAAATTAGTGTCTATCAACATTAGTGTTCTCACTCCAAATCTCTGATAGGATTAATATAATCATGTTTTGAGTTAGAAGTCTGTAAATGTGGTGAGTGTGGATGGTTGGTGGGGATAAGAATTGTGAGCTTTCAGGCCTTAAAGCTCTTTTTAATGTCAGGCAGTTAAGTACTACAATTGGTAGAGGGTTATATCTGGAGTGAAGAAAACTGAATTCAATTCTGTCTTTGGCACTTACTATGATCCAAAGAAAGTCACTTTACCTTTCACCCTTAGTTTCCTTACCTGTAAAATGAATACAATACCAGCCAGCCCCCACTACCTATCAAGACTTGTATAAATCCAATGTGATGATGCTTGTAAAGCACTTTACAAAGCATAAGACATTATATAAATGTTAGCTTCTGTGCTATTATTTCATGAGTATTTCTTTTTGCTTTTTACATTCTATGCCATTATATCTTCTTATCTTGTAGATTTAACTTTAATTACCCTAATCTGGAAAACAATGGTATCTTTCTGAACTTTCTGTGTTGCTGAAGTCTGAGGAAAAGAAATCTTTCACTACCTTTCCACTTATGCAATCCAGTTATTAAATAGAATTTTTTATATCATCGAGGAATATTATCTCCTCAACCCCCTACTCCTCTCAATACCCATTATCAAAGACCATAACAAGTTGTTTGTATATTTATTCCAAGTATTTACTCAAGTTTTGTGGGTATTTTCCAGCTTTGCCTTGTGCCTCCTAACCTCTCCCCCTCATTTTCTTTGTAAATTTGTATGGTAATGTTTGGTGGCTCTGTTAAAGTGATAAAGGAAAATTTACATTAACTTTCCAGAACCAGCAGCTCTTTTAATCTGCTTTTGTTTCTGACTTTCTATCTCTCTGTACGGCTTTGTCTCTTTTCTTTCTCATGGTATATGGCAATCCCACTGAAATGAATGTTCACTTAGATTTCATTTGGAACAATTTTTCAAGTTGTTTTGTAAAACGTCAATTTCCTGGCCTCCTGCCTCTGTCTGATTCAGCTTCAAAGCCGCCCCTTCATTCCAAACTTAGATCTTTTCTTGGAATATACCCTCAGGGGCAAGCTGTGCTACTTCTGAGGCCGATTCTGCCCTTAACCTAGAGTCAATAATCATTGTATACAAGCACCTGAGGCCACACTTTGGCAGTTTTTTTCTTCCTTGGCCTTACACATAGCTCTAATCAGAATTTTGCACCTTAAATATGTGTTGAAATCTTTAAGGGACATCCCCAATAAAGGGCATCTTAAAAAGCCAAAAAATAATTTCTCATCTTTCAATAGTCATGGAATATATGTTGAGTTTTTGTTTGTTTTTTGTTTTTGTTTAATGATTTACAGGAATAAGTTCACTTCATAGCAATTCAGTGGGTAAGATAGATGTTTCCCAGCTCTCTTCATTTCGTTGGTTGGGTTGGTTGATTGTTTTCCTTCATTCTCAAAAGAGACCAAAATGACATTACTATTTTGGAGTCTAGGTACAGTGTGTCTGACTGTGGCTGAAAAGCCCAATATGAACAGGTAGAGCCTGCTACCACATGAACATCTAGAGTGGAGATGTCTCTAAATTGGTGTATCTCATGTTCCCGTCGAGGTAGTGCATTTTTTTTTTCATTTATAAAACACCTTCTTTGATGCAGGCACTCCATAGTTGGTGATCCTTTACCAGTGTCTCCCATATCACGAAACTGATTCCAAAGTTCTTCGGAGACAAAAGTTCTTCAGAGACTTAAGAGTTCTTCACTGACAGTGTAGACAAGGAAGGAATCAAGTAATAAATCAATTATAAAGTCCTATTCATTCCACTGATAAGTTACACAGGTCTTCTTTCCTCATGCTGAATCTAGCTTGTATTCTTATTTACTTATCATGCAAACTTAAAACCAAATCATGATGCATAGTAGCAGACTCTACACCTAAGCTTACTTTTCAATGTAGGATACCAGAAAAACAAGGCAAAACAGAACAATATCTAGGTGCACAAAGGCACAACATACCAAAAACAAGTACTTAGAGCACTTATATGTAGCTTAATTAGTCATTTATTTTAACTGCAAGTCATTGTGATAAGAATGTCTCATTTTTCTTTATTCAGCTATCCGGTGTTATACTCAAAGGGTAATGACAAGAATTCTCAAAATAAGGAATTAAATCACAAGGGATTACTGTATGCAACTTTCTTCTCTGTAGAATGGTGCATTCTTGGAACCCTTCTGAGTCCAAATGAATAGAATAAATAATATATAATAATTCCTACTTACAAACAGTTGTTCTTTAACTCTCTAGGATACTCACAACTATATTTTGGTCTTGAATTCATTTAGCTACCTATAAGCTCAATCTGGGTATAATGCTGAATTAGGCTCTGAAGAAAATCAGTAGACATGATGGTGAATTAGTGTGTGGGGGAAGAGAGAAAGGTAAAGTGATAGAATACTTAAAACATAGATTTTTAGAGTGGCATGACTTGCTTCAACTTGCCTAATATTTAAAAAGAGGTGATAGAGGGGGAAAGAGATTTAATATGAAAAGTCTAAAGTTATATACCTATTTAGTGGCACATTTAAGACTGGATTAGAGCTTTTTCAACAGCTAGTTGAGTCACTTTTCATTCTAAGAGGCTGTTGCAAGCATTGCACATTCTGAGTAGTGAGATATTAATGGGAAAATATTAGTGGTATACTATACTAAAATAGTCCAATACAGTAGGATACATCTATACAGGCATTCTCTTCCATGACACAGGAATATTATGTGATTTTTGTCCATATCTTCCCATAATCTGACAGAGAAGAATCTATCCAATGTACAGGTAGTGGGGAAGAGTAGGATAATTACTTTTTAAATCTCAGGTACAACGACAGAGAAAATGGAATTAGCATGCAATTAGCTCATATTATTTTTCTACATTTCTTGGATCACATACTTTATATCACTTTTTCATAATTCCTTGTTTTTAATTTGTTGTAGTCCATTCACAATTGCCATGAACCTCTTCATTGTACCCTGAGGCATTTTAAATTTTAATTCTTTGAAGATTCAGTGTATGGCTAGATGATTCAGGAATGACTAGTAGCTGTCATCTAAATACAAGCATCACAAAAGATGGATTTATTTCAGAGAAATGTCATTAAAATCATTTTTTTTTTGCAATTTTTCAAAGAAAACCCAATTTTTTCTTCTCCTATAGCATTCTGAGACTAATTCATTGTATCTTGTATATGTTAGATAAATATATAGTGTAGTGGATAGAGCACTGGGCCTGGAGTCCAAAATTCCTGAGTTTAAATATATCCTAAAATATGTAATGGATGTGTGCCTCTGGTCAACTCACTTAAAATGTTCAACTCACTTTCATCATTTGTAATTGTGGATAATTGTTGGGGTGTAAGCTTGGTTTTCACGTGAACAGTCTCGGGTTAGGTGAAGGTGAGGGCTTCTAAACCACAGAGCTCTCACGAGGCCCCCCAGGGAACAGCTGGAATTGAGGAGTGAATCATGAGCTATCTTGTTTTTCCACCTCTTCTCAGTTGAAACTTGCGGGGAGAGCATCCCAGCCTGGAGATTGGTCCATGGTCTGAGCACACCTGGTGTTAATTGGCTAAGGGGTTGAGAGCATGCATGGTATCCACGAGTGAACTATGCAGCTGGGATAGCTTAAATGGGGACAGGAAAGTCTGGGGGTTGGGTTCCTTTCTCCTCCAGAAGAAGAGGGGGGCTCCATGGGGAGAACTCATCCTGCATGCTGACATGTAGCTGGTATCTGGAATAAAGCCTACACTTCTGTTTGACTCTGGAGGTCTCTTCTCTCATTACATTTATCTGGTTGGCCACTGAAAATCTGAGTTAGGTAAGAAGGGCAGTTGGCGCCTCCAACAGGGACAAGCACAGAGATCCTGGGGTGATGAAAAACCCCAGAAGGGGCTAAATTAGAGAGGGTGCCTGAACCTTGTGTTCAGAAGGAGAGAAAGAGTGGCTTCCCAAACCCTTGGGAAAAGGAAGGATAGGGAATCAATTGCCAGTAATAAAGCCAGAGGAACAGGAGGTCTGGGCTAAGATGCTCTACAAGGCATGAAAGGATGCGGGGTCACTATACATCTGAACTACCTCCGAAAGTTTTCTAACTGGATATGGAAGGGCTCTCCATGGCTTAAGTACACTGGAGTATCAGGAGAGAAATGGGGAGTGGTCAGGGAACAAATGACCACTTATGAACAGCAATGCCCCAGAGAGTTGGAGGACTTAGATTTCCTGATATTCGGATTCATAAAGGGCCTACTGAAAGGCCCTGAAGGACCGAAACTGGATTAGGGATGAATACAAAAGTAACAAAGCAGGAAGGGGAGAGAATCCTGGTGGTTTTTTTCTCAGTTTTTGGTTTATTGTCTGTATGTTCTGTGTGTGTGTGTGTGTGTGTGTGTGTGTGTGTTTGTGAGTTATTACGAACGGCCCCATTGTAGCTGGAATTTGGAAGGTTATCTCTTTTCTTCCCCCTTCTCCCTTCTCTCTGATGGCTGCAGCATCAGGGAGGACAATAGAGGAGAGAAAGTAAGAAACTAATCTTAAGAAATGCAAGGAAATAATGTGCGTGCAGTTTTAAAGTGGCTTTAATCAAAGCCCATTAGGAGAACAACATGGGTATGAAGTTTAAGAAAAGGATAAAAGTTTTGGAATTTATTGGAAAGTTGTTGGTAAAATTCTCTCTCTCTTTCTACCTTCTAACCCTGGCCAGGTTGTGAAGATGGATGGAAAGACAAGAAGAAATTGGAGGAATTTTTCCCCTCCTATCAGGAAGGCAGATTGAATAGCATTTTAATTATCTCATGACTCACCTAAAAGAGAAAAGTTTTTGTATATGGGATACAACTAATTCTGGTTATATTTTAAGTGAGACATGGCACTCCTAATTGACTATTTAAGACAGGTCAGAATTTGTTGTATTATTTGGCACTAAGGCAAATTGAGAATATGCATAAATCTGAAAATGAAAAAAGACCCCTTAGAGATAGTGCTGAAGACATTGTTACGGCAGAATTGTAACAGCCCGTGGCAGTTAGGCCTGACAGATAACAACACCCCTTACCTTCCAGGATTGTTATGAGGAGAGAGTAAAAGAATATAAAGTCTTTTTCAAATCATAAAGCGCTATATAAGGGCAGTTATTGTTATTATTAAGTGTTAGCTGTGGACAGATACAACCTGATAGTGTTCTTTCTGTCACTTCCTATGTAATAGGTGATTTTCAAATCCTACGAAGTGAGAATAAAGTCGATCTTGTATGTACAAGGTACACATTCTAATTTGTGTTTTCCTCTAAGGTTTTTGCTGAAACACTGGTAAGGGAAATAGAGTAATTCTCCTCTGAATCTGATTTCAACAGTCAATAAAGCTCACAGAAAAACGTACATCAAAGCAAAGACTTAAGCAAACGTGGTAAAGGGGATTTAGCTGCAAGAGGCCAGGATAAGGTCAGATGTTTGGAGATCAGAATATGTGCTGAAGCAAAACAAGCCAACAAGATACAAGATCAGGGGCATGGGAGGAAGAGGCAGGCTGTTAAGCCAATAGTGAAGGAGACTAAGAAGAACAATAAATCATGCTCAAAAAGTTAAAATAAGGTTTGATTAGGGGAAGAGATAACCGGGTGAGAAAGAATGTCAGGTCACTTTAAGTAATTGGACACTTATGATAGTTCACCTCAAGCTGATCCTAAATGACCATGCCACTTATTTCTATCTGGTATTCTCATACTATTTATGTTGCTAGGGCCCACATAGTGGCCTAATGGTAAGTCTTACAAGCAATTTTTTGTCTAGTAATAGTTAAATGTTAAGCAATGTATTGACTAGTTACCTGTTTTCTTTATGGGAATATTACTTCTATTAACATATCTGTTGGTCATGCCCAATGTATCTAAGATTTATGTTTGTTTATTTTTCTGCTTTAGTCATTCCCATTTTGATTTATTCGAAAACTTACTATGCCCAGTTTCTGATAGGGTTCATATTTTATTTCCAACAACATCAATTATGTAATAGATAATAAATTTAATTTAATGTATTTAATTTAATAAATACTTGTGATATGGAGAGAAAAAAGAACTTTCTAGCAATTAGAACTATGCAAGAGGAGAATAAGCTTCTTATGAACCAAGAGTTCTTAGCCACTATTTTTTTTTGACAAAAAATTTCTGGAGAAATCAAGGAATCTCAGGTAGTTATGATATCTGAGAATTTCAACATAGTATCTACTAATTTCAGCAATAGGAGCAGACAATTCTAAGATAGTGAAGATTTTTTTTAAAGCATGCATTCCTTCTCAGGCCACCTATACCTCCAGAGGAGTACTCATTTGCTCCTCTCTCAACCTTCCAGACACACATAGCAGCCTGATACAGTGGGAGAACACTGATTTAATCCAAACTCCTATGGAAAATAACAAACTTGGATTCTTTCCTAAATTACACCCTATAGTACTCTCCTTACCACAGTGATTTTGAGCCCAAGCTGCCATTGGTCAAATCTATTCTTTGTTCCAGCACCCTCCAACAACTCCTTTCCCTAAACTAAAGTCATCAGTCCTTCCATTGTGATCCCTAACAAGCACTCTCCAAGAGTAACAAACTATCTTTCCTTTTAAGATGTTAACTCTCAAACAAAACAAAACAAAACCTTGAATCTAGTCCTTCATTGCATCTTCTTTCACTTACTGACATCTGGCTCCTTCCTAATGACTAGATACCCTTTCCAGCTGTTTGTCCTTCATTCTCAAAGACAACCCTGACATCAGGGAAGTGGTGCCATGACATGTAAGTGAACTCAAGCCCTCCTGATGAAAGATCAGTCTGAATAGAAAATATGACTTTCAAATATACAACTAAAAAAAAGACATTAAAATGTGAATAGGAAATAAAAAAATCATAAGGGACTCAATAAAGATGAATTGTTTACCTTTTTATATGGGAAGATGATATTAGTGAATGAGTAGCATCTCACATGGCATCTAAAATTAAACCAGTCTCCCATTCCTGAAGCTTCATTACCTTTGTTCATATTTTTCTATCCCTAAAAGTTTTCAGAGAAGGAGCAAGAAGGCCTGGAAATTAGAAAAGATGGGGAAACAGATGTAAAACAATGACAACTTAATTCTTCCCTCTCTGCACCCCCCCATCAATGTGGACTGATCAGTGGTGGAGCTAGCCAAATATTTAATATTATTTTAGAAAACAAATTTTCTGATGCTTGCCTTCTATTAACGATACTATTTTCAGCTCCCCAAAACCACAGACAAAAAAGCAGTGAAACTATGAATTTTTGAAATTTAGTTGGATTGAATAATGCTTTTACAGTATAAAAACCTTGCCCTATTGTGGCCACCATCACACCTTTTGGTAAGAGTTATCTGATATTTTTCACTGAGTTGTACTCAGCAGTGGCACAAGTAGTTAAACAGCTGTGTGCTCGTGGCCATCGGCATTTATGTATATATTTACTAATCAGTCACTTTCAGAGACATTCTGGAGGGCTGTGGGAAACACAGAACCCTGGTACATAATGAAAGAAAAGTAGGCCATTTTCATGCTCATAAATAACAGATTTTGCTTGGTCAGTGCTAATATATTAAATCACCTTGGTTCCTACTTGTACATCTCATTGCAGACTTTTCCTATTGGCTTATCTGTCCTTCTTCCTTAAATATTATTATTAGAATCAGATTCCATTTGGCAACTTCATTAGAGATGTTCAGGAATGCAATGAGGACATCCTATAGCTATATGAAGTGAAACCAGGACACCAATGTAACTGAGTCATTCGCGGGGAAAAAGAGCCACTCTCCTCTCCAGACATTTAGCTGAAACAAAACAGCAAGAATTAGTCTCTCCTAAACCATAGTAAAATAGCAAAGAATGAGAATTCCTAGGTAAATGTGATTAAAATTAGATAGACATACTTGGGATCATATTGTTCCATGGCACTTGACAGCATCTGCTAAGGATCTTTATTTGAAATCTAAAGTTTGACTTACTTCTTAAATGCCATCCCAAATGTCACTTCATGCTCCTGGTTTACTATGCTCCCAGACCCTTCCAGTTTTAAGATGGTATTTCTCTTCCAAACAAATACCCTTGATTTTTTGTATGAACAATTTACACTTGGCTAAGGTGAGGTCAGCTTATTTTTGATCATTGATTTTAGTACCCACATTTATGGAGATATGAACTGACATTGACAAAGAATGAAGTGATAAACCTAAAGAGGCCAAAATGTCAGTGCCTCACCCTCCATTCTAAATGGAAATAGTGCTACCAAAATGATAAATCCATCAATCAGGTAGCTATTGAACAGTGTTCTGGAACCTGATCAAAGAAACATCATATCTGGTTGGCCCAATATTAATAGCACATTTTATCTTACAATTTTCTGTGAGGTAAATGGTTTAAGGATGATAATTCTCATTTCATAGGTGATGAAATTGAGGTTTATTAAAACTTGAAACTTAGTAAAAGTTGTACATCTAAGAAATGGTAGAGCTGTGTCTTGAAACTTACAACAACTCTGATTCCGAGGTTAGGACTTTCCTCCATCGATTTTTATTTCCTAAATTGCACATACTTACTCACTTTCATTGCAGGGATGGGGGAGGATTCTCTGATTCTGTTTTTTCCAAAACTTTAAATGTTTACTGAAGCTGGGCCAGATGATAATTAAGTTGATTTGATAGCTTTCATTTTCTTTGGGCTAGATGATATCTAAATTCAGGTCCACAGATAATACCCTATAATTCTATGTCAACTCAAAATAGCGTTTCCTTAAGTGTAATTTATGCATCATAGCAATAGCTGATATGACTGCAGTCTTTTAATGTTAACAAAGTGTTTTATAAGTGATATATTATTTGAACCTTTAAACGAAAAAACCTGTGAGATAAGTACAACAGTTAAGGTAACAGGTTCAGAGAGGTGAAGATAGATTTGTTATGGTCTCAGGTGAGAGAGCTGCTGCAACTGTCCTCACTTTACAATCCAGGAAATCAAGTACAAGCGAGTTTAAATGATTTTACTAAGGTCACACAACTGGAGAGCATTTGAAAAAGGATTTGAACTCATCTCTTTCCAAATTGAAAATCTAGCACTTTGGTCACTGTCAACTAACTGCCTCCGTCTCCTTCATGATCTGAATTCCCTTTAATCTCACTTAATTCAGTTTTACTTCTGTTCACACCCAAATCTTTGAGAAACTTCCATAAACAAAACAAATTATTCAAAATCAGCTGGGGAAAAATGTTTTTCTGACAATGTTCTTTCAAAAAAATGGAGCACAGTGTTAACACCTTAGAGTCTTTCTTCTAAACAAATATTTAACTAGCTTTATGGGAGCCTTCAAATATAATAAGAAAATATCTTTGGTTGAAAATCAGTCAGTAAATGGACACAAGGAACATCAGTAATGATATAGCGTTCCATAAACCCCCCAAAATGGTCCTTAATGTAGTGATAACAAGAATGAACTATATATTCATTTTTAAATCGCATATCCCAGCTAAAAAACTAAATGCAGGAATTTACCTTTGAAACTCTCGGGCAATATTCTCAAGCTATTCCCTTAATTGGCTTTTACTAAAATATGATTAGATACTACTGGAAATGGAAGAGACATCTGAGGGAATGGATGTGGGAGCCTCTTATTTACTGGAATAGTGAAGAGTCTGCAAAACAATGTGAAAAATATCCCAGCAGAAATCATTAATCATAATCCTACCTTTTATTTGTATCTTGATTTGCATATGATCTTCAAAGCTTTTTCACATACATTAATTACTACAATGAGCTTAGAAGGGACTATTTTTATCTTTCCTTGAATTCCCCAAACCTAGCAGACTGTCTATCCTAAGAAAGTTTAATAAATACTGTGTGAATGACTCAGTGACAACAATCTTGTAAAATAAGGTGGTCCAAAATGTTTAGCCTTATTTTCAAATGAGAAAACCAAGACAGAGGCTAGTGCCAGTTGGAAGCAGTCAGCTATCATGGAAAGGGCGTTATATTTGGAGTCAGTCAATTTAGGTTTAAATTCCTGCTCTGCAAACTATTTTCTATAATCAGGCTAGCAAGTTGTTCAGCCTCAGTTTTCTCATATTTAAAATGTATAGATTTTGCTAGATGATATCTAAGGTCCCATAAAGCTTTCAATCTCATGATTCTACATGCCTTGCCCAAGGACAGTGAGGAGATAAGAGAAATATAACAACCAACCAAAACATTGTGGATGGATCGTTGATAGTCTTTATCCTATATTATGCCTATAAATGCCAGGCTGAAATCTTTCTAAATTATCCTGTGATCATTCAACTTAAAAAAGTTC
The DNA here is from genome assembly GCA_028658325.1 of Potorous gilbertii. Classification (NCBI taxonomy): domain Eukaryota; kingdom Metazoa; phylum Chordata; class Mammalia; order Diprotodontia; family Potoroidae; genus Potorous; species Potorous gilbertii. The sequence continues at coordinate 168,338,091 of CM053769.1, read as the reverse complement.
AACAAATTAAAAAATATTTAATTTTTTTTTTATTCTACTGAAAAACACAGCGATCCTCCTCCCCTGATGTCTCATTGTGTTTTGGGAGTTCTCCACGTTACCTGTTCAACATACATTCTAGTTGACCCTAAGAAGCTGAAAAACATATTAATGTGGCTTCAGAAATGGACTCTCAGCAAAGGACCAGTCTAGACAATTTGTCACCAAAGTGTTAATTAAGAAGGAAACAATATTTTGGGCCATATCAATTCATAAATACTGTTTAACAAGGTGGGCCTCATGGGATGTTAAGGGAAGACTAGCATCTCTGTTGTGAGGTCTTCCCAAACCCTTCTCTAGAAGTTGCTTTTCCATCTTTGGTGTCCACTTTCACCCATTTGTGGTTCCAAGAAGATGTGGCTTGTGCAAGGATGACACCATGCTAAAGAATTTTGTTAGATGAGCTCAACCAGTTTGAGGATAATTAAGAGACCTCCACCCAAAAGTGAGTTAGGGGATGTCTACTGCAAGCATGTGAAGCCTTGCCCCAGCAGAATGCAAGGATGAGAACCAATTGTTTAAATAGCAGGACATTAAGTGCTTAAAACTTAGTCTGACATTGAAGACACCAAGGTCATCCACTGCATCCTGAATCTTAACCAGTTATCCTGACTTTTGTCTTGCCACTGGACTTTTATGCTTCTGGAAGAAAAAGTAAGGCTGATAACTTTGGGCAGCACTGCCTCACCTAAGTCCGATTCACACTTGAGTTAAGCCATCACCTCATAATGTCATTGGTCCTCTTCAAAGTAAAAGAAAAGAACAATGTATCTTTATTGAAGGGATAATTACAAGGGGGTAATACTATTGCCAAGCTGACTAATCAATGCTTAATATGATTAAACCTCAGGACCACTTGGATAGTACAGTTTCCTCTCCTTCTGAAGCTCTCCTAGCTACTCACACGTGTCTGAGCTTCTGTCATAGGAGTTCTATTACTTTGGATTAAAACTTGGTCCTGTGAACACAAATCCTCCGGGAAGAAGTAAGGTATAAATTAACCAAGTAACAAGTACATAATTATCCCTAGGCTAATTGCTATGGCAGAGTGAGAATGACTAAAACAATTTCCTTTTGAGATGCTTCTCATATATGATCTAGTTGGAAAGATGAAATTATAATATATTAAAACACACATATATGTATGCATATACATGTTGCACATACATTATATATACATATGTATGTATATGTATACATACATATGTATATATACGTACATACGCATACATACACACACATGTATATGTGTGTGTATGCATGTGTGTATGAGAAATTTGAGTTAAATGGCACTATATGTGGACATAAATTCTTATCTTCAATTACATATATATTCATCAATCTATCTATATTAACTGTATAAAATTATATACATGTTGAGTCCCCACCATTAGATTGCAAATTCTTTGATATTAGGAACTACCTTTTGCTTTTCTTTGACTATGCAAGTTGGTGATTAATCAATGTGTGACTGACAAACTTATTTATTTGGGGTACAAATGCTGTAAAAATTCAAAGGAAAGAAAAAAAAGGGCAAGATTAATCATGGAAGATTTTACTGAGGAAATGAAATGATATATGACTTTAGTTTCTGAAATTTGAAGGATTTGGAGAAGAGAATATATTCTAATGAAGGGAACATAAGTCTCTGGCATGGAGCGTTTGCATAATGTTTGCAGATGATAAACCAAGAGACTAAATAAAGCATACAATATTTGATTCAAACATCATAGTAAATA
>CM053769.1:168301008-168335813 GCA_028658325.1 Potorous gilbertii | reverse complement strand
TGTGACCATGACAAAGTCTTTCCTGGTGTGGCTTCTATCCTGAAATCAAGCATACATCCTGGAATATTAAAATACCATTTGCTTTTGTATTATCAACTTCTCTGGGAATAGTATAGAAGTCATCTTTTGGACAGTTCAGAAGGAACATATTATTTCTAATATCCCCTACTCTAGGCATATTTAATTTTATAAGAAAACTTTTAACAAAAGGCTTCCAAAAGAAAACATGTTATTTTTGTGTAGTACAAAATCCAGTTCAGCTATTTCAGAATATGACAACAACTTTCCATTATTCCTCACATTTTAGTCTCCAATTACCTTTTCATAACTGTATGGAATAAGATAAGAGTCCATTTACTTTAGAAGTATGATACTTGCACATTATTCACATAGTATCCCCCCTTCTACAGGCTACTGATCTCTTGTTGAAAATGGCTCCGTGGTCTCAAAAGGCAGGTTGTGCATTCATTTTCATTGTCACACTGTGGGAAGTGGCTGTTAAACAAGAACAGGTAGGGAGGCATGTCATAGTTCTGCCCTAACAACTTACTGGAATAGATCTTCAGCCCACTGGTCCTCCACCAGTCACCATGGTGACAGCAATCATCTGCTGAGTGCCATTTATGACATTAAAAAAACACTGAGATTACCCCCGCCCCTGTTGCTTATCTAGGAAAGAAAGACCAGAGTTTTTGTTCTGATCTCTTTTATGAGTACCACTGCAGTTTCCATTTCCACATTGGGAAATGTACCCTCTATCCTAAGAAAGCAAAAGATTCATCAATTTCCCTAAGCATTGAGGAATGTTCAACATGATTCATTTTAATGTGCTGAGGATAAAGGCAGCTTCCTCAGCATCTGTCACAGCACTTGGTGCTCAAATTAATTAAAGACTGCATTTGTAACATTAGGTTTCAGTTGAAATAATTCTATGAGTTAGGCAAAACTTTTATCAAAAAGCACTTTTAATATCAATTCTGCTAGATCTTTATTCATTATAAACATGATTGATAATCACTGTGTACCAGCCTTACAACCATTTTTACAAAATTTTTTCCTCTATTTTTTCAATATACGTTTTGACATGACAAATCAATAACAAATAAATAATTGACTTGTGATGCAAAGAATTCCATTGGTACTATCATCTGAGTCTCAGAATACCTCTGTGATTTAGGTGTATCACCTATTACTTACCTTGTACAGATATAAGCAATCTTAGAGAGGGTAAGGGACTTGGCTCAAGACACACAGCTCATTGGAAAAGTAGTCTATGAATCCAGGGTTCCCTGAATTAAGTATCCTTCTATAGAGATGGATACTTTAAATGTGACAATATGGTACTAATACTGACTGTAATATTTGATGAAATTTTCATGCCTTTTACATATGCTATAGTCACAGTGTAGCCACATTTTTCTGGGTACCATTTCAATATGGATACTCTGCTTCTGATATTTGTTCTTGATTTAGAGACAAAACAAAATGTAAAAGGCTAAAAGACCCCTTGAGAGTAACCCCATCTCTGTCCTAAGAGAGGTCACAGAAGAATATCCTTTTTTTTTGTTGAAGTAATCTAGAATAAAGTCTCAAGACACAAAATAAAAGATTAGCAACTGCTAGAGACTTACCCCTGAAGCAAAAAGAAGATTTTTCATGAATATATTAATGGTATCAAGAAAATTAAAGGAAGAATTGCAGTCATTAAAATGCGGAAGAAGTAAAAAGAAGCAGAAGTATGATATTCATTCACCATTATATTTAATGGAAAAATAAAGGTATCAAAATAATTGCTAAAGAGAAACCCTGAGCTAAAAAGATATACATACCCTTTGACTCAGCAATATCACTTCTAGGACTGTATCCCAAAGAGATCTTAGCGATGGGAAAAGAACGCACATATACAAAAATATTTGTAGCAGCTCTTTTTTGTAGTGACCAAGAACTAGAAATAAAGAGAATGACTATCAATTGGGTAATGGTTGAACAAGTCGGGATATTTGAATAAAAGGGAATACAATTGTGCTATATGAAACTATGAACAAGAAGACTTCAGAGAGGCCTGGAAGGACTTAAATGAACTGATGCCAAGTAAAAGAAGCAGAACCAGGAGAACACTGGACCCAGTAACAACCACAATGTGAGAGGAATTTTCCTGGTAGATTTAGCCCTTCATAGCAATGCAAGGGCCTAAAATATTCTCAAAGGACTCTTGAGGCAAAATGCCATCCACATCCAAAGAAAGAACCATGAAATTGGAATGCAGAATGAAGCAGAATATTTTCTCTTGTGTTATGTTTTCTTTTGTTTGGGTTTTTCTCATAGTTTCTCCCATTATGTGCAGTACCCACATAAGATCGCATGCCATCTCAGGGAGGCAGGTGGAAGGGAGGGGAAGGAAATCTAAGACTTATGGAAGTGATCATAGAAAACTGAAAACAAATAATAAGAAGAAAAGAAATGATGAGCAGGTAGACTTTGGGAAAACCTGGAAAACATATGAGCTGATGCTGAGTAAGGTGAGCAGAAACAGGAAAAAATGATACACTGTCACAACCTCAGTGTGCCAGGACTGCTTTCTATGGACTTAGCCCTTCTCAGCAGTGAAACGACCTAAGACATTTCCAAAGGACTCATGACACAAAATGACATCCACATCCAGATAACGAACTATGAAGTCAGAATGCAGAATGAGGGAGACTATTTTTTCGTTTTTGCTATGTTTCATTATGTTTTGTTTGTTTTTCTCATGTTTTCTCCCATTCATTATAATCTTTCTATGTAACATGACCAGTATGTGAATGCATTCAATAGGAATAGACCTGCAATATAAGGCTGCATGTGATCTTGAGGAGGGAGAGGGAAGGAGGAGGAGAAAATTTAGAACTTATGGAAGTGAATGCTGAAAACTGAAAACAAATAAATTAATAAATTTGAAAAAAAAATAAAGAGAAGACTTGAACTAGAAATGTTCTTTAGGTAGGTTAGGTAACCTAATGCTTTGTTAGTTTAATAATATTTTCTAATATAAGTTATGATCAAGCACTATTCTCTTCTTAATCTTCATTTCCCAAGTTAGTTTTCTACTAGAAATAAATATTTCCTCATTGTAAACCATTACTGTATCAGACAGCCCGCATCCCTACACGGCTCTATGAAGTGGTTGAAGAAAAGAGACACGGGATTCCGTTTATTGATCCGAAGGTTAGGGTATATATAGACAGAAACTGCAAGTCTAAGAGACGTTCTGCTCCTTTCCTGTCCCAGTGATTTGGCCAGTGTTATTGTCTTTAAAGGCTATTAGCCTAGAGGACATCTATCCCTTGTTTTCTGTAGTTCCCACATTTGTCTCACCGAGACGGTAACATCTGGGGGGCATGGAGAGCCATTCTGGATGATAATAAGCACAGTCTCAAAGAATAGTTTCCTGGAAGGTCTTTCCTACTCTTGTCAACAGCACTCTGCCCTGGCCCTCAACACATTACAGTGGTGTTTAGACACAAACCAGTCTCAGTTGATCTTAAGCTTTGGGAATCAATTTCCCTATGATCTAATAACCCATATCTGATCTGGAATCAAACCTCCAAATATACCTAATCCTAGGGGATGAGACAACTGTAAAGAGCCAAAAAAATGACCCCAATGATTTCCCTCACCATTGTTCAACCTCTCTTTCTTATTAGTTAGTGTACTTGGCTCACATCGTGATGGAAATCCCTCCTATTTTTAAGAGGAAATGACCACTGGGTTTTATCAAGTCATCTTAATGTTTAAAGATAGTGAGAAGACAGAAGTTCTTTTAGAATCTCGATAATAGTATGACCTTTGAGATGCAAAGTTTCCATGAAGTCGTGTTTGACCACTTTTTGATTTTGCTTATGGAAATGTATTAAATTATTCTAGGGGATTTATAATTTATTTGGATCTTTTTCTCACATCTAATTCCTAATAATGATGATTCTTTACAAAGGTAAGGAATTTCTTCAATATTTTCATGTTACTCTAGTCACTTAACAAGTACTATCAATAAAGAAATAATATAAATACACATGAAAAGTTAAATGAACAAGGCACAGAAATTCAAGAGAAGCCCAAGTCTTAAAACTGTGATTGTCAAAGGCAAAATATGACTGCTGAAGGAAGAGCAAAGCAGAATCAAGGTTAGATAGATGTTATTTGAAAGCTTCTATGATCTTCCTACTTCCCTATGTTCTATCTGTCTGAATTTGTAAAAATCCATGATAATTACATATATTTTTTTACCTTTGGATAATTCTTTTCCTCAATTATGGAAAAACCTAAGAGATTGTCATTGAAGTATAATTAGTACTTCATCTCCACCACATATTTCGGATGCCAAAGCATTTCAAAGAAATCTTCAAAATAATAGGGGAGAGATAAGTCTTTTATTTCCAAGTTTATTTCAATATTCTTTCTTGCTTTATGGAATGTATCCTTTCACAGACTTATGATTTCTCTAAATATTCTTTCCATTAACTGAGACAGCAATCCATGCATGCACAGACATTTATTAGCACTGTAACCCTGGGAAAGTCACTTAATTCCTTTCTCACTTTATTCATCTCAGAAATGACCCTAATAATTGAACCTAACTCCCAAGGTTGTTGGAATGATCTAGTGAGATATTTGTAAAATTCTTATCATATTTCCTTGAACATAGCAGGAATTATTTAGTGCTAGTTATCATCCCCACCAGCACCACCACCACCTCTTAATCTGTATAAGTTTATACGTGTATGTGTGTTATATATGTATTTAGGTGTGTATACGTATATATAATATAAACATTTATTATATATAGTATGTATATGTATGTGTATACATGCATATGATGAGGTTTATGGGTGAGGGTTTGGGCATGACAATCTGGGTCATGCCCGAATGAATTCGACTCAAGTCTTCTTAAAGCCAAAGAAAACAAAGTTTATTAGAGATTCGCCTAATTGGGTTGCCTCTTACGAAACCTAAGCTTTTGCAACGCTTGTATTTACAAGCAGGCCAGATACAATCCCAGCTAGACAGAGTCTGAGCTGGATTGGATCTAAGTGCCTTCATGGAGGCAAGATGGAACTAAAATACAGAAAAGAGTATGGGGGGGGGGCAGTCTGGTAGTCCAGGGTGATGGGAGGAGGGGGCTAGGAAGGGTCTTGAGAATTCCAAGGAGGGTCAAAGGCTGGAAATAGCTAGAGGCTATTAGGAGATATCAGATAATGGAGGGTTTGGGTGGGAAGCAGGTGGGGCAATCCAGAGATCTTGATAGGGGCAGTATGGGAATGGATACAGATCTTGATGGCATCCTGGGGAATGGGGTTTTGATGGGATCTAGGGTGGGGAGTGGAAGAGACTTGAAATGATAATGAAAAGCCCAGGGGCTTCCTGAGACTGCCAGAAAAAATGGGAAGATTAGATTTGAGTAAGAAAGGCCAGGTTAAGTGGGAAGATTCAAGGGGAGCTCAAGGAGGCTCCCAGAGTCTGAACCCCATCACATACATACAACCACACCCATACTTCTATATAAAATCCCAAATTTCTTATATCAAAAATCTACCCAATATGTAAGAGCTTGGATTTCCATGGTGGTTTTACATGTCATGGTTAGTTGAACCATTTATGTTGTACATCTGATATATCTAGATTTTTCTATAGCACTTGTCTAGTTATAATTTCCTGAATGATTCTGAATGATCCTGAATGATCCTGAATTCCCATTACTTCACTTTTTTTTGTTAATGGCATTATCAGCAATAGGATACAATTAAATTTCACCCACTATCCAATGACCTGTGTCAAATAGATCTTTGATTCTTTGATGATTGTTGTGTTGCAGTATCTTCAATCAAACAGTAACCATAGGAGCACATATATGTTGTAAAAAGAAAAGATTATCTTAGAGAGCATTTTGAGATGATTGAAAGTATGGCCCAATTTGCTATGTCCAAGTGATTTTCTTCCTTTTACTCAGTCCTGGGTTCAAATAATCCTCCATTTATGAGGTCTGTGTGAGAAAGAAGAATTTTTGAACTAGATTTATAGTTTAATTTTAATAGAGAATTCTGGGAGAGGAAGTTCCTACCAATGCAAATTCATATTTGCTCTACAATTAATAATCCTGAAAGGTTGCCTGGAGTACTGAATAGTTCAACAACTTTTCAAAGATCATAAACCTGACATATTCCAGGGCCAGTAATTGAAGGCAGTTATGTGCCTCTGTAAGGATAATTCTCTATCCACTAGAACACACTGCCTTTAAGTGTTATAAGTCACACTTATGTAAGTATTATGTATTATGTAAGTGTTATGTATTATACAAATATAATATTTATTAAACACAAACATTGACTTAAAATAATACATTCAAATGCGTGTCAACAATACTTATTTCTTATTCATTTAGTCTTCCTGTAGAGATTATTAGGCAGAGATCTTGAGAAATCATGGATTTCATTAAGTGTCCTTTGCAGCTTGATTGTTGATGCAAATTCAATGTTTTCAAACACAGAAATATCTGAAAAACTTCTCTATTAGAAATCATTCATCGAATTGGCCATTGTGTAGTACTGCCTCAGCAGTCAACACTTTTGACAAGTTTTATGCCTCAGTTGAGAATAATGTCAATTTTAAAAGAATTAACATTGTATCTTAATTGTATTAACTTGGGGCATATATAAAAGTATTTTGAGGGAAGAAGATGAATATGATATCACTCAAATATGAGTAGATACTCTTCTAAAATGAGAGTATATTAAAATTAAATCAAATTTATTTTTAAAACTTATTTTCAGTTTCAAATTGCCTTCTTCCTTCAATCTTCTCTTACATCAAGTGAGAAAAAATATGATACCTATCATACATAGAAATTCATACAAAACTATAGCCCCATGGCAAAAAAAAAAAAACTCCACAAAAGTAAGGAGAAGGAAAGGAAACATGCTTCCATCAGCACTTAGAATTCATCAGTTTTCTCTTTGGAAATGGATGGTATTTTTCATAATGAGTACTTTGGAATTGTCATGAATTATTATATTGATCAGAATAGTGAAGTCTTCATAGTTGACCATGATTACAATATTGCTGTTGCTGTGTGAAATATTCTCCTCATTTCTCTCATATCTCTTATCATCAGCTCATACAAATCTTCTCAGTTTCCTCCCCTAAAACTATCCTCTTGGAAATATATTATAGCACAATAGAATTACATCTCAATCGTATTCCACAATTCATTTAACCATTCCTTAAATGATGGGTGTCCTCTTGATTTCCAATTCTTTGTCACCACAAAAATATTTTTATAAATATTTTGTACATATATGTTCTTCTTTACCTTTTATTATTTATCTTTAGAGGGCACAGACTTTGTAATGGTATTGCTAGGTCCAATTTTAATAACTCTTGGAGGATAGTTCCAAATTATTATCAAAAATGATTGATCCAGTTCACAGCTCCAGCAATAGCACATTAACGCACATATTTTTCCAAATCCCCTTCAGCATTTGTTACTTTCTTTTCTGTCATCTTCACTAATCTGATGGGTGTGAGGTAGTACTTCAGAGTTGTTTTAATGTTCATTTCTTTACTAACAATTTAGAGTAATTTTTCATAGAACAATTGATAACTTTTGTGCCCTCTTCTGAAAACTATTTGTACATATACTTCATTTTTTTTCAACTAGGATCAGCTATTATTTTTATAAATTTGGCTTAGCTCTCTAAATATTTAAGAAATTAAAACTTTATGAAAGAAACTTGTCAAAAATGTGTTCTTAGGTTTCTTTTTTCTTTCTCATTTTGGCAGCATTGCTTTGCAAAAACTGTTCAATGTAATCCAAATTATCCATCTTACTTCCTGTGATCCTCTTTCTTGTTTATCCTTCCTTTATCCATGAATCTGACATATATTTTTTCCATAACCCCTTAATTTTCTTATACTGTCCTTTATATCTAAAATCACTCTTTTTAAGCATACAGTCATATGTGGTGTGAAATATTATCCTTCACATCTTTTCTTCCAGAATGCTTTACAGTTTTTCTAGCAGTTGTTTTTTAATCCAAACAGTGAGTTCCTATCCCAAAAGCTGGGTTTATTTATCATGATAACCATGGTAATTTAGTTATGTATATTGTATGACTGATTTTGTTTACTGATTAACCACTTTGTTCCTTAACCAGTGCTATATGGTTTTCATGCTTACCACTTTGCAATATAGTTTGAGATCTGGCAAGCTAGCTACTTTTTTCACTTTTTTTCCTCATTGATTCCCTTGTTATACTTGACCTTCCTCTTCTGTCTCTACAAAAACAGTTTTTTATTAGTTTCCTCGACATGGAACTGATTAAGAAAATTAATTTAGATAGTATTGTCTTTTTTAACTATGTTGGAATGATCTATCAAGAAGCAAACAATATTTTTCCAATTATTCACATATACCTTTATTTGAACGAAGTGCTTGTATTCATTGTAATTCATATAATTCCTGTATATAGCTGGTCAGATAGACTCCCTAGTATGTGGGGTTTTTCTTTACAGTCTGCAGATAATTTTAATAAAATTTATCTCTAATTCAGCAGTTTTATTGATAAGATAAAGTCCAATGACATATTTTCTAGGTATATTCTGGAACTTTGCCAACATTGTTAATTGTTTTTTAGTTGACGCTCTAGGATTATCTGTTTACCATAACTGATAACTGTTTTCTCATGTCTTATGCATAATTCTTCAATTTCATTTTTTTTCTTTTCTTGTATATTAATAGTGAGACTGAAAAATCTTTGTTTACCTCTGATTATGTTGGAAATGCTTTTATCTTTGTTGCAAATAATACTTGTTCTTGTTTTTATATTTGTAATTTTAAGAAAAGTTCTATTTATTCCTATGATCTCTAAGTGATTTTTTAATACAGGAATGAGGGTTGTATTTTGCCAAAAGCCTTTTTCTGCATCTATTGACAAAATAATGTGATTTTTGCTTTTTGTCATTGATATGGACAATTATGCTTACATTTGTATCTTAGATTTAATCAACCTTACATTGATAGTACAAAGGCAGTAGGGTAATAGGTTTTTGTTCTGTTGTTTTTTTTTTACAACAATATTCATTAGAGAAATTTTTCTATAATTTTCTTTATTTATTTAGGCTCTCCCTACTTTAGGAATCTACAACATATTTGCATCATAGAAGTCAGTTAGTAGAACTAAGTCTTTATCTATTTTTCCAAAGAGTTTATATAATATTGGAATCCATTTATTATAATGTTTGGTAAATTTTTCTTGGAAATCTTTCTGTTCCTGTTTATTTTTCCTTAGAAAGGTTACTTCTGTCTTATTTAATTTATTTTTCTATAATAGGATCATTTAAGTATTCTATTTTCATATCTGTTAATATATACTTCAAATTTTTGTAAATATTCATTAATTTTATTTAGATTCTCAGTTTTAAGTACATAAAGATAAAATTGTTCCTAATTGCTTTAATTTCATCTTCACTGTCTTGCATCAGTCTAAATTTTTGAGACTAAGAATTTAGTTTTCATTTTAAAAAATTTTTTAATTAATTTAGCCAGTGGTTTATCTGTTTTTCCCCATAAAATCAAGTCACTTTTATTCATCAGTTATATGGCTTTTTGATTTTCAACTTCATTAATCTATCTTTTGACTTTCAGGATTTCAATGTTGGTGTTTAATTGGAGATTTTTTTTATTTTTTTCCTTGTCTAATTAATTACATGCCCAAGCAATTTATTTGTTCATTCTTTACTTTTTTTGATGTAATCATTAAGAGAAATACATATTTCCTATGTGTTGATTTGTCTCCATTGTTCCAATTTTGGTATGTTGTCTCTTTAATGTAAGTACTATTTTTTTCTAAAATTTGTTCATTGTCACATTCATTTAAAAACTGAAGTTATCTAATTTCCAATCAAGTGTTTATTCTGTACTTTCAAGGATATTTAAACTGTCATAAAATTATATTTTGCCCTGAAAATGTACATACAATATTTCATCTTTTCTGCATTTGTATAAGTGTGTATAAATGTTTATATCCTAATATAAGTTTGATTTTTGAGATTGTGCCATATATATCTGAGAAAAGGTATTGTCCTTTCTATTCCAATTTAATTTTCTCTAGATAGTTACCATATTCAATATTTCTCTAATTATGTTCATCTTAATTTTTTAATTTATTTCATGTTGAGATTTTTCTAGTTCTGAGAATGATAAACTGAGATCCCCCATAAATATAATTTTACTATTTCCCCTATTCTCATTTAATTTCTCAAGAATTCAAGAATTTATATGCTATGTGATTTGTTGTATTTATGTTCAGTATTGATATTACTTCATTGGCTATGATACTTTTAAAGCAAAATGTAGTTGCCCTAAGAATCTCTTTAAATTGGTTCTACTTTTGTTTTGATATCATGATTGTTACTGTGACTTTTTTACTTCAGCTGCATCTTGATAGATTTCACTCTAATCCCTTATTTTTAGTGTGTATCTTGTGTGTATTTTATAAGGAACATATTGCTAGATTTTAGTTTTTAATCTATTCTGTCATCTGCTTTTGTTTTATGGGTAACTTCATCTAATTGCATTCACAATTATCATTGCTACTTCTCTCCATTCTATTCTCTTCGATTTATCCTTCTCACTTTTTACCTTGTCCCATTCTCAACAATCTGTTCAGTTTTTTTTATCAGTACCTCCCTTAATCTCTCTCTTTTTTAACCACTATCACATCTTTTCTCTTAACCCTTTCCCCTCCTATTTCACTGCTGGGTAAGATGAATTCCTATACATGACAGTTTGTGTGAGAGTATTGTTCACTCTTTGAACCAGCTTAGATGAGAAGATATGCAATTTTTGCTCCCTCCTCATATTTTGTTATCTATCATATACACTGTTCTTTATGAGTGTCTTTTATTTGGATATTTCAACCCATTCATCCTGTCCTTTCCTGTGTTCCCTAGTGATTGCATTTTTTGACTCTTCCCTTCTTTTTCTGAAATTGTCCCAGCAGAATAGACTCATATTTACATTCTCTATGTATTTATCTAATACGGATAAAGTTGTTAGGATACATATATATATATATATATATATATATATATATATATACACATATATATACGTATATATATATATGTATATATGTATATATTTATATTTTCCTATGTAGTATTGTAAACAGTTTAAAACTTTTTAAGTCTCTTATGATTTCTTGTTCATATTTACCTTTTATGCTTCTCTGGAGTTGAGTTTGAATGTCAAAATTTCAATTCAGCTGTGGTCTTTTCATCAGGAATGTTTGGAAGTTCTCTATTTCATTAAATATCCATTTTTTCCCATATAGGACCATACTCAGTTTTGTTTGGTTTTGTTCAGTTGTTTCAGTTGTATCAGATTCAGTTTGACCTCATTTGTGAATTTCTTGGCAAAGATGCTAGAATGGTTATTTCCTTCTCCAGTTCATTTGACACATGAGGAAACTGAGGCAAACAGGGTTAACAACTTGCCCAGGGTCACATAACTGATAAGTGTCTGGGGCTGGATTTGAACTCAGGTCTACCTAACTCCAGGTCCATTGCTTTATCCAATGTACCACCTAGCTTCCCTTTACTAAGTAGACTTTTCTTGGTTGTAATCCTAGTTCCTTTTACTTCTGGAATGTCATTGTCTATTCTTTACACTGGCATCATAAATGTTGTGCTACTAAACTATGTCTTCATGGTATTTGAACTGGTTGTTTCTGGCTGCTTGCAGCATTTTTCTTTTTTTTTCAATTTTGGTTATAATATTTTTAGGAATTTTTGTTTTGAACTGTCCTTCAGGAGATGATTGATGAATCCTTTCAGTTTCTGTGTTGTCCTCTGATAACAAGACATAAGAAGATTCTTCCTTTTTAATTTATTTAAAAATAATGTCTAGGTTTATCTTTGATCAGATAATATATTAATTCCTAAATTACCTCTCCTTAATCCATGCCCTAAGATAAAACACAATGTGCATAGATTCTCCTCACTCAGAAATCGACATCCTAGACTATTGGATGTCATTGGATGTGAAGAGCAGACACTTTGCTGATCAAACAAGCCCATTTGGGCACACTTCTTGGTCATTGAAACCAAATATTCATATGAATCTAAATGAATTCATCATTGAATCTGTAAGGTACCAATGCCTTTGGAGACCTCTTCACATTGACTTTTTACTCCCCAAGCAGCTGGAAAACCAGGGCAAGGTCTTATGTTGTCATGGCATTCATTGAGCCTGATTCTGTCCTGGACTTGCAGAAAAGAATCATTTATGATTAATACTCCATAAGCACAGGATATCTTGTCCTTTCTCCATGAAGTCTCATTGTTTCAGTTTGTTTTGTTAATTTAAAAAAAATCTGAATTCTCAAATTTTTGCTTTTTCTTGTTCTTACATCATTTTGTTTTGTAATTGCATTTACCCCCTAAACATTGTACCTCAATTTTCCTTAATGCAAAATTGCATCCACAATTGAAGTCAGCTTTTCCTGCATTAGTCCTTTTTACCATGCTTTTCATTTTTTAAAAGTATTGTCTGTAATGGGCTAATAAGTAAGTTTCTAATTTCATTTCTTAGGAAGTTAAATATGTTGGAGTTTCTGGTACTTCCTAGGACTAAATGTCAAAGGAAGGGGGTATATGACCAATTTAACATTCTATAACATATATAAGGTCCAGTCTACCCATATCAAATAGGAGAACTTTAAAACTGAGAAATCTGGGATACTGAAACAGAAACCATTAAAGGTCAGAGCTGGAAAGGTGTGCTTTTTTTTTTTTTAAAGTAGTCCCTTCTAATTGGTTATCCTGTGTCTCTTTAAAGACTTCCAGGATAGGGGAAACTACTTCATAAGCTAAATCTATTTCTGAGTAGCTATAATTGAAACCATTATTAAGTTATTAACTTTAAAAGGAACCAACAATAAAACTTAGGGCCTCACAATTCGTACAATGTGGTTAAGAAGCAAGATAAACATCGGATGTGCACACAATGTAAGGCTAGGTCGGGGAAGGGAAATCATTAAGCACCTACTATGTGATAGGCACTGGACACCAATTTATCTGATTTGACACAAGAGGACAAATTTTATCAAATAGGTAAAAATCAGATTTATAGGATAAAATTATCAACTAAAATATGGTTCTTAAAGAGTATATTCCCATGAAACTTATGCTAATTCTATCTCTCTAATGGTAATGACTGGAAGCCATTCATGCCTGTTTATCCTGTGTGATTCATGTTGAAGTGTGGGCTGATAAATGTTTAACATTTAACTTTCTGCAAAACCTTCAAGTATTTGACATGGTTTTAAATTTAATCAGTATTATTTCCATTTTCTATAATTCCTTAAGTCTAGACCAGGAACAAAAGGGTGAAGTCCTAATTTTTAGTGTTGACCAGTTTCTGAGACAGAAAATGTGTACACTAAAAATTTAGCAAACAAGCCCCATAATTCAGTTAAAGTTATCTGTAGCACACCACTGCTTATGTTCATATTCTTCCACACTTTTGCCATAGATGGTCCACCCAACATGCTGGAGATCATCATGTGTTCCAGGAGCCCTTGGGATGGTAAACCAAACAAGTTTTCAGATTATTCAGCAGTTATATCTTGATCTTTCAATGTAACCACTCAAATTTCTTTCTGGATTGTACATTTCTGTGATAACATCTTTTAGACTGATTCTCCTAAATTTAAAATTCATAATGTATTACATACTCCATCTCCCTTTAAGTGAGCTTTTCTCAACTTCAGCTCTTTGGAGACTATTGTACTCCATAACTCATCCACACAGAACTTCTAAAGAATATTGGAATTAAAAATATGGGGCTTTTATTTCAGGAAGAAGTTTAGTGTCCTTGTTAAAACTTTGCAATTTTCTGAATGTAATAAAAAACTCACTAATATTTGATTTTTCAGTCTATTTGTACAAACAGTCCAAGATTCATATATATATATATGTATATATACATATATACATATATATGTGTATATATATGTACATATATATATATACACATATATATGTATATATATATATGTGTGTGTGTGTGTGTGTGTGTGTGTGTGTGTGTGTGTGTGTATGTAAGTGTATATGTAGGTATATATGTATGTATGTATAATTAATTATATATCATAGTCTCTGCAAAACAGATTCTTCATCTACTTTATTTTTCCCTCATAGATGGTTAGAATAGGTTCTCTTCAGTAACTGTTGAATATAATTAAGAAGTATCTCAGTGTTCCAGAGCTTGATGCCACAAGCATATAAGTTGCAAAGAAGAGTACCTGGGAAAATTCAACATTAATTAGGTCTTTCCTTAATTTGGATTCTGAGCATCAGAAGGACCAACATTTCACAGGTGTAATGCCAATCATGGCAGCACACATGAGGACTGCTGCTGTGAATAATTGATCTGTGTTAATTTCTCAGACAGAAGCCCTGTCTCTTGGTTTATATGAATGAACTAAGCTGAAGAGTGGAGATCCACCAGCGGGAAGGAGGCTTAGCTTAAGCCCCTTTTAAGAGCTGTTAATGTGAATTGAGATGATGGTGCTGGTAATGTGTATAAATATTGTTATAGCCCTGTTAAGGTTGGTTTTCCTAGAAACAGAGTAGAATAGTCCCCATGAGCTGAGACAAGGAACAGAAGCAGAAAGTTGCTGGTCTGTGAACCCAGGCAAGACCTGGGAGTGTTTGGTTAATGGATAAGGAGCTATGGGGTTTGAAAGTCAGCCTTGAGTCAAGGTGAGAGAAGACTTTACTTGGACAGATTGTTCTTACAGTAATCCAAAGGTGGATGGTGTGGTATTTTCTGCTACTCCATAAGGATGTTGTATGCTAGGGAGAACTCTAGCCTGGGACCCTCTGACTTTGGGGATGCAATGATATATGCTATGACCCATATGACATACTGAGTGTTATGATATAGATATACATGTATGTATGAATGTATTAGATGATAAATTTTGCTTAAAGATGTTCCTATGAATGTTATGCTTTGCTTTATTGAACACTTATTAATTTATTGCTGAATAAAGAGTTCATTATATTATGTAATTAGAACCTTCAAATTATTCACTGATGCAATCCTCAGGTGTGCTGCCTGGATTGGCATTACAACAGGTAACTCTCAGTATCTCTCTAGAAAAATCATCTGAAAAAGAATCCTTTCTTTAAGTTCCAAAACAAATGGATTTTAACATCTATTTGAGGATAAAGGGGAACCTATTACTATGGGAGGCAGAAAATTCTACTTTTGGATAATACAAGTTATAAAAGTGGTTTTTGTGAAATATAATCTAAATTCTCTTCCATATAATTGGTTCTGTTGTCTGGGGTCAAATAAAATAAGTTTAATCTGTCTCTCACAAGATAGTTATACAAATATTTTAGCAAACCCCTCATGCCTAATACCCCTTTTGCCCTCATATATATTGCTAAACATCCGCAGGAGAAACATGCTCAGTTTTTCAACCAATCATCAGACAGCATTAGCCTGGTTACCCCCTCCTCTGGACCCTCTCTAATTTATCAATGCCCTTCTTAAATTGTGGTTCTCAGAACTGAAAACTGTACTCCAGAAGTGATTTGACTTCACAGTTGTAAAACACAGTGGAATTACTACATCATTTTTCTTGGTAGTTTTGTTTTCCAATGAAGCCCAAGATCATATCATTTTTTTGGGTACCAAATCATACAAATCAATTCTTAAACTTTAAGTATAACAGAAATTTAGATTTTTTTTCCAGAAAACACATTTTATCCATATCTCCCCTATTTTATAACATTTATTTTTTTTAAATCCAGGTTAAAACTTTGTCTGTAGCCCTATTTAATTCCATGCAAGGGAGAAATATGTATTTTCAAAGAATTATATTGTAGACAACATGAATAAAAGCAGAAAACAAATAGATGAAGAATCCCAGAAACAGAGAAGGAGCTAAAGCTGAAGATATGATATATTAGTATTAGGAGATCTCACTGCCTGAGT
Organism: Potorous gilbertii; assembly: GCA_028658325.1. Classification (NCBI taxonomy): domain Eukaryota; kingdom Metazoa; phylum Chordata; class Mammalia; order Diprotodontia; family Potoroidae; genus Potorous; species Potorous gilbertii. The sequence goes on along the minus strand of CM053769.1, from coordinate 168,319,768 downwards.
CTCTGCTATAAACAGAATGGCAAGTGCTCCTACTATAACAGAGATAAGTAATCAAAAATCAAAGGCAAGCTGAGGAGTCTTTTTTTATTTTTATTTTTTAAACATGTTTTTGGTTCTATGTATGACTAGTTGCTGAGTCAATCATGATACTATATTGTAAGAAGGGGAGTGACAAAGTTGAATCCATTCAAAAGGAAGTGACCAAGATCTCAACATGGTGAATGAAGAGACTACAAATCATGTCCAGCAAGAATTTTAAGGGATCTAAATGCTTAGGCTAGAGGGGAAAAATACTCAGGAAGAATTAGACCTGTATTCAAGTATTTGAATGGTTGTCACATGATAAAATTATTTTGTTTTGTCTAAGAGTAGATAACATGGAGCAGTGGATAGGAGCTATGGATTTGGGTTTGAAGCAACAAAAATATTTTTCATAATTTAAGTCCCAAATGTGGAATTAGTGGCTTAGGTAATAATGAATTGCCTGTTTCAAGATGTCATGAAGCAGAAGTTAAATATTTATTTGTCAGAGATGATATAGAAATGACCCCTATTGTGATATGGCTTGAGTTACCTGACGTTGGATATCTGAGCAAACATAGATTTGGTTGAACACAGAAAAAACACTTGAAGACAGGCACAATGTCTCCCCTTACTCTTCTCTTGAACCTTTTAGGTTAAACATTCAGTCTGATACAGATTTACTCACCTGAAGTAAGCAATAGTTTATTGTGTAGGTTAGTAGTTATTGGCTTCAATTATTTCCATTATCTGTATCTTAACCCTGCTCAAAATCATCCCCAAAATTGTACCTAGTTGTAAAGGTTTTCAGAAAATGGGATTCTTTCACTATTCACCAAGGCTCCCCTGATTAAACCTTAATTATCTTTGAATAATTTCTCCTTATCTTTTCCTAGCCAGTTGCCAAGCATTGTGTGCTCTAATTTCATGATATCTTTATCATCTCTTCCCTATTCTCTACCTTCCATTGCTATCACTCTTAATACAGACTCACATTTACCACATGGATTTTACCAATCGTCATACAATAGGCTTTCTGAAACTTTTCCCCTTTCTTTCAATTGACTTAATTAAAATGTTATTGAGCATATTTATGTACAAGATACCATGGATATAAAGACCCCCAAAAAAGGAATAAATCTTGTTTTAAAAGAATTTACTACTAACAGACAAATCATTCTCTATAGATGTAGTCATTTCATTCCTCTGCTCAGAGTACTTAAATCACTGTTACAAAATAATGTTCATACTCTTAGGCTGACAATGAAGTTTTTCCACAATCAGACACCACTCTTTCTCTTAGCTTATATATCCTACTGGATAAGCCAAACACAACAGAATGTAGATGCCATGTTAAATAAAAAAAGTATATGACCAGTAATTCACAAACAACAACATTCAGGAAGAGGAGGTCAAGGAACAATATTAATGGTTTCAGAGTCTATACTTCAAATTTTAAAATATAATTAAATCAACTAGAAATCTCAACATAAGGAGGTAAATATAACCTCCTTAAAGTAAAGTAAGAAAACATTTACTCTCTGAAATAAAGCACATGACTGGGATAAAGGAATAGAAGTAAATCTTACTTTTTTTCCCCAAAGGAATAAATTAAGGGAAAAAGAATAATAAGCAACACTGTATAGTCCCACATGGAAATTTAAGAACTAGAATGAAAAAGGTCCAATACAAAACATTTGCAGTAAAAATCAAAAGGATAAGCAAAATGGTATGATGGAAACTGACTGTGGTAATTGATCCAGAAGGAAGAAGTATCATGAGAGTATCATGAAATTGGAAGGGAGAGAGAGAAGAGTAGTGAAAGAGGACTTAAACTCCATGGATATTTGATGTAGTTCTAATTCTCTATTAAAACTAGAGCTGGTTAGGAAATATTTGATTTTAGTTGATAATCTATATTATTCTTCAAAAGTCAGAAGGAACTACAAGAGTAACTTCAAATCTAGACTTAATTCTAACCAAAAAATAGGAACTAGTTGTTGGAGCAGAAAGGTCATAGAGCTCATAACACAATGATCATGGAAGAGGAGGTCAAGGAACAATATTAATGGTTTCAGAGTCTATACTTCAAATTTTAAAATATAATTAAATCAACTAGAAATCTCAACATAAGGAGGTAAATATAACCTCCTTAAAGTAAAGTAAGAAAACATAAACTCTTTGAAATAAAGCACATGACTGGGATTCTTGATGCATAATAAAGAAATACTAGACATGGTCAAACTATCTAGATTTTGGAAGACCAGCTTTTAATGAGGTCAGATAAAAGTGATCTAAACATAACATTGTCTTATATTTCACAGAGAAAGTCAACTGATAAAATTGTGGAAGATTCAAAAAATGGAAATTCTGATGATAAAATCACAAGTAATTTCAATGAGAATTTTTTTTAATTTTTTAATTTAAAAAAAAATCAAATCTGATCAGTTCGATTTGTGTATAGGGCAGAAGTTCTTCAGTGTACTCCTTTACCACAGTGATTTTTCCTTCCATGATAGCTACATTTGGGTCTAGGAATTTGGAGGACACTTATTTCCCAGTCATTTAGGGTTCGGGCTCTTTGCCTGTACTGATCAAGGTCTGAAGTGAGATGTTGGTAAAGGTGGTAGTGGTAATTGTTCAATTTGACTGTCATGTATTATTTTCTACTTTTCCCTCAAGGTCCTGTGACCTAGAAGGGTGTGTTTCTATTTGATACCACAGGTCTAGATCACTAGTTAAATTTTTCACTGCATTTTGTTTTGTTATTTACCTATTTATGGAACTACTTCTTGTCTTCACAACAAGATTTTAAGCTACTTGAATGTGTAGACTTTTCTTTTATTTGGCTCAATAATAGCAGCAGGGTAGTGAGCAAGTCCAGGAACCTCGTCAGTTGCTATAAAGAGAGAGAGAGATCAATGCCAGGTAACAAAGTCACATGAGGCATTTATAACTTGAATTACATATATCTATAAAGTAACTTTAGAAAATGAAGGGCTTAGGGAGGTATTGTTTTATTTTCTTTTTTAAAATTACAATTAAGCTTCTTTGTTTTCTTATTTATCTAAGGAAGTTTAATCATAGAAAAAGGGGCAAAGTTATAGGATCACCTCACTCACTAACAGTCTCCCAAAAAAATTTTTCTCCAAGTGGAATATTGATTTGTTCTTGGTTGTGTGGTTAATTAATGGTATATCTCAGTCAAAGTAATAGATCATTAGCTACTGGAAAAGTACACAAATACACACAAAGCTAGGAAAGTATTCAAATCTTCTGCCACTGGAGATCAAATCTTTGGATCACTTATCACAATTGATACAGTTTCTTGTAAGTTTTCCTGGGTAGCTATGTTTATACTCTGTGATATCTACAAAAATTAAAAGTTGTATACATCATTTCTATAATATGTCGATGTGTTTGTTATTCATTAATGAAAACTCCCCTTGAACCTTGGACTATTTTGCGTGCTTACTCTATTCTAGCTCTTGGTAGGAATCCTCATTTACAATTCATTGTCATTATCATCATCATGTGGTTTACAAAGTACTTTACAAACAAGATCAGCGAACAGATTTTTGTCTTTCTTTGCGTACTTCTTTGATACAGCGCTTATCACATATAAGTGTTTATTAAATGCTTATTTTCTAACTGACATCAATTAAACCTCAAAGATGCAGGCAACCAGTGAAATGAGGCTCCCTCACTCATATTAGAGAAGATCCATCAGATTCCATGATAGGAAAAATGAGGATGCTTTAAAAAAAAAACAGAAAGCCAGACTGCATATTCTTCTTAGTTTTTATCATTATTTTAATACTTTGACATTAATAAATCACTTCAGGTGACTCATCCTTTTATATTCTCTTGCAAATCTTCCCCTGATTTCTTTTTTGGGAAGACAGGTTTTTGGAAACAAATAAATGTCTTTTGCTCCTTTATATTATTTTAAATTCCTAGATTTTATTGCAATATTGCAATATTGCAAATATTAAAAATGCTTTCAAAAGGTATGTCATTAAACAGCCAGAATTGATAGTGAAGTAAAAGTATAATAAAGCAATAGTCACTGTACAAAGAAACAGATTTTATGAATCATTGGCATTGTATATTTCTAACTCGGCATTCTTTCCTGAGGGCTCTCATTTACTAATGATTTAGGAAAAGGCAGCAATAGATCAGTAACCAGATACATCAATTGCTGTACTTCTAAAAAAATGAAATAGCCAATTTTTACCTCCCAAAAAAGTTAAATAAAGTCTTAGTACAAATCTGAATTCAGCTAACAGCTTTGTTGGAAAAAAGCAGAGTTCAATCCAGGTAGAATAGAAAACATATCCTGTTCTCACACAAGTCTGATAAATGACTGGTACGGACTAGCTTCTTAGAATTGCCAACATTCTGTCCAGAGAACAGCAGACTGGTCAATTATGCCATCTGGGTGTAACGAGACATCATTCTTTGTGAGAAATAAGGGGTTTATTTAATGAATAGAAAACCTGGCTATAATAAGCAGGGAAAGTGCTTCCGTAGCATTTCACACCATTAAAAATCATCTCCTTCTTACATTCTTTGTTCTCTGGTTCCCATCTTATCAATTTCTGGTGTGTCCTTCTATGACACTTGTCATACCAGGGATAACATTCCCCTTCTCCTATCAAATGGCCTCACTACATTCATTCCTCCTCTTCTATTTCCCTCTCCTAATTAATACCCTTTCCTTCCCTTAAAATTCACTTCTTAAAAATAAAGGTTATAATTAGAGATCCAAAAAAAATTTATCTGGATTATTTCTGATCCTAACACCAAATGTAAGCTCCACCTTTTGACTTGTTTATTGTGGTGTTTTTATTCTGATTTTCTACCTAATTATCACTAAAAATAGTTATAAGGATGGCTAGCTTCCACATATTGCTTTAAGATTTGGAAAGTACTTTACATATATTATCTCAGTCTTTACAACAACCATATCTTCATGGAGGAAGGGGCTATTTTTATTGTGATTTTATAGATGAACAAACTGAGGCACAGTGAAGTCCAATGACCAGAATCACGTAGCTTGTGCCTGAGAAAGAATTTGAACTCAGATCTTCATGGTTCCAAGTTCAACGCTCTATGAACTACACTACAACTGCCTTTGAAAACAATAAGAACAAATTATTTATTTACAAATTCTATTCAATCCCCTCAACACTTCATCTGCCCATTCCACAACTGCCACTACTGTACATTTATTGCCCAGTAGAAACTGACAGTACTGATACTTTCTTATATCTAATCCATTCATATTTCCCCCAAAAAAAATTCCACCTGAAAATCTTCACAAAACTGGCATCAGAAGGAAATAGCTGGACAAGATAAAGAAAATTTTAAGAAAAAGATATTTTTGGCCTCATCTTCAAACACAGCTTTTTAGCTACAATAGATATATATAGATATATATATAGATATATATAAAAGAAAAGAAGAAACACGTGGGAGCGGCTTAATCCAATAAATATTCAGGTTCAGTTATTTAAATTACAAATAAAATTCATTTAAATTATAATTAAATGCTCCCTTTCTATCCTACTTGCATTATCTGAAGATCAAAATGTTGATGAAATATTTTTTGAAGAACTTTAAGGTTAGTAAGTATATATTTCTCTGTGTTTGTTTACTTAAATCTCATTATGAAACAGTATGAAGTATCCATATGGTACTATACCCAGATCTACAGATACACAAGCAAATCAGACAAGTTCCCTGCCATATGGGAGCTTATAGTTTATCATTTTTTAACTACATAATCAGTAAAAATTATTGTGCACTGCCTCTCCCTAATGTCTGGATATTGCACTGATAAAATCTTTTCACATTTGGAGAACTTACTTCACAAATGTGAGGCTTGCTATCTCTGCCCCAGTGCAACTACTCACCATACAGGGGCTTAGTGCTCCCCAGACACCCATCTTTCTTGACCTCTCTTCTATCTATAACTACTATTACATGAGAGCCATGCTTCTTCCTTGTTAGAAAAGAATCTCACTTTCTTAGCCTTCACTTAACATCTGCTCAAATTAGAGTCAGATAAAAATACACATTATGTGATTAGCACTGATGTTACTGACTACTTGATGATCCCAACAGGAAAAGTGCTCTGTTTAAAACTAAAAGCAAGATGCAAACATTATTTGAGAAATTTAGGAAGTATCTTGGAGGTAAAGCTAAATGTATTATACTAGGAAGAAAAAAAAGAAGAGGGGAGGAGATGAGAAAGGGGAGGAGAAAGGTGCAGAAGGGAAGGGAGGGGAGGAATGTTTAAGCAGCACACACCCTCAAGGAATGAGAGAAGAAAGATTATACGAGGCAAGATGAACCACAGCCATCATTTAACTTGACTATCATCTCTTAAAACTTGATGGAAATAGTTCAGTACTCTGAACCCACGAACCTTGGGAATGCCAATACTTCTAGCCCAGGGACCACAGTCATCACCCTGGGCTTCAATTTCTGATTAAGTAGAGTCAGGCAACTGCAACTGCAGGTGGCAAATCCAAAACAGAAATGGAAGTTCTTGTTACCAAAGTCCTCGGCATTGTCAAATAGATCAAAATAAGACAATGATATGCTTTTTATTATTGGAAATGACATCAAAGAGAGGCATTAATATCTCCTTTGCTATAGTACCATAAGGCCCAAGGGAGTTTTTCATTTGACTTTGAGCTGAATACTTCCATATTTACTATTCCTTGTCTTAGAATGTGAGCTCCCTGAGGGTAGATATTGTCTTACTTTTGTATTTGTGTCCCTCGAATTTAGTACAAGGATTTGTACAGGATAAAGATTTTTTTTTCATGTCATTTATATGTATATGTATGTCTACATATATACATATTATAATACATAGAAAGATTAAGTATATTTCAATATAATTGGTTTCATTTATAATTTTTTGTTTTATTGTATTTATTGGGGGTAATACTTTCTTTCTGTTTAGGTTTTACCAGACTTCCAAAGGAGTCCATCACAAACATGTGCACGCACATGCGCATACACACACGCAGTGAAGAACCCCTAATTCATTGCCTTCTATGCATACAGATCTGAGTTTGATAAGGATAGAAAAGAAGTATGAAATATGGTCCCTACTTTTAAGGCTCTTATAGAGATAAGCCAAAAATAATTGGCTAACACTAGAAGAGAGTTGATATATTTTCATATGTCAAGATACATTGGGAAGGGATACATTTCACTAGAGATCAGCTACATGAAGTCAGAAGATATCTTTTTTACTTAAATATTGTATAATTGTAAAATATGAACATGAGATGCTCTTTTGCATAAGTCTTTAGGTCAATGGTTTACTCTATTGAATTACATCTTTGTTTCAGTTTTTGTTTTTAATAGCAAATGATAAACACAACGATATCTTATATTTTCTGCATCCTTCCATTAATTGTGTGATTGTGTAATATGTGATTTTTTTATCACATATTACACACAAAATTCCATCTTTTCCTAATTTTTTGTCATGAATGCCTTTAATGTATGATTAAATGATACTTAGAATATTTTTTATAAAAATAGGAAGGAACATACATAAGTTTGCAGTTGTTCATGGTGTGTTGAAGATTTACTTATTTTTGTAAAAATAGTAGAGATTTTCTTCCCATATCTGTGATACCCTTCTCCCTCTCACATGTTTCAAAATGATGCCTTGCAACCCTCAAAATTTTCTCTTTCACCATGGACTTTCTCTACAAATACGTAGTTCAGTCCAGGTGTTTTTAACCTTATTTTTCTTCAGTACCATTTGTAACACCTCAAGAATGCTGAGTATTGATTATTCTTAACAAGTAATTATTTGAATTGATTTTAAAAAGTGGACTAAAAGGCAGTGAATTCACTAAGAAAACAATAGTGGATTAGAACCATAACGAACCACTATTATTTAAACAGTTTACAGGAGTAGGAGAAAGGAGAAAGCAATAGAATGGCCAAAGACTGGGTAGGCAGGTGGGTAGGAATGGGTATATTATGTCAAGGGGAAAATTTTAATTTGTTAGAACGACTATAATTTGAGGCAAAGTAGATTACTCAAAGTTGCATAGTTAATTAGCTCTGCAGCTGATACCCAAAATCAGGGATCTTGACTTCTAGTGCAGTGTTGCTTTATGTTTTTGACATCACACTAGAAGTGTTAAACACACAGCTCACAGTCTGCTTTCAGCCCACAACAATCTTGAGTGCTGCCCAAACTAGATGGAGTTGTGGGAAATATTTAACAAAATAAATTAAACTACAATAAAACATGGAATTACATTTTAAAACTGCAAATATGCAATGTAGAGAGATCCTTATGTACTAATTAGTAGGCCCTGTTTCTATTTGATTTTTGACACCACTGCACTACATCTTGTGGTCTAGCTAAAGTTTAGAGGGGTTTACTTTGAACAGTAGTGGAACACAAGGCTGATCCTCCAGATTATGGATAAGGCAAATCAAAATTAATCAAAAAGCATTTATAATATATCTAATACGTACCAGGCACTGTGTTAGGTATTGTGGATATAAACGGAATGAAGTAATCCTTATTTATAATGAGATCATATTTTAACAGGGGAGACAAAAAGGTCAGAGAGAGAGAGAGAGAGAGAAAGACACACACACACACAAACATAGGCAGAGGAATGAACTAAAGAACAGAGGGAGAAAATAAATACAAATGAACACAAAGTAGTTAATTATAACAGTTTGGGAAGGTGATTATTACTATTTGGAGCGACTGGGAAAAGTTTCATGTGGAATATGGTGTCTGAGTTGCCCCATGAAGGAAGAGGGTAATTCTATGAGGCAAAGTTTAAGGAGGAATGCAGGGAAGATAGCTAATCTCCATGGGCAATAAGACGTGAGATTGTTAAGCGTGACTTGACTTCAGTCAGTGGACCACCAATGAAATTTTTGAAGAATAACACGTTTTAAAAGAATTAATATAAGAATGTTCTACAAGATTGCTAGATGGGAGAAAAGCATGACAAAAGAATAATGCACAGAATTTTTCAATAATATAAACTAAGATGATGAAGGCTTGGCTGGGATGGGAGTATTGGGAACAGGAAGAGAATAGCTACAGAGATTGCCAAGGATGAATGAACAGGACTTGGTATATGAGTATAGACAGAAAGGAATGAGACAGAGATGACTTTAAAAAGTTATTTACCTCTGACTTTTTAAATAAATTACTTTTACTCTGGGACTCAAATTTCAAATCTACAAAGAGACTGGACCAGGATACTCTCTAAGGTTCCATCTTTCCCTAGATCTAGTATTCTAAAGTCTCAATTGGTAGTAGAATGATAGCATTATTGTCCTATAAGATTATATGGAGGAGGAAATGTCATATTTCATTGTTCCTTCATCATTCCCGCTTTATCTCCATATAGTCACCAAATATTTAGGCAGAGAATACCAAAAAATGTACAATACTTGTTGACACATCAGGTAACTGATATTAACAAATTAAAGGTACAGTAACTGTAACATTATTACACATTTCAAAAGGGGAATAGGAAAAGGACTAAAAGCTATAGCCTAATAAAAGTGATTTTTAATATTCTTGAGAACTTTTGGAGAAATGATTGGGAAATTTCCTTTTAAATATAAATTGGACTAGCCAACTAGTGATGATCATTCCCAAATTTGTGATTATTACCTAGTTTAAATTATACCACACTTAATTTCTGAGTTGTAGGAAAATGGGTAGAAATTTTTTTTTCAAATAGTATACCTTAATTTATGGAAATTTTTTATAAAATATTTTAATAATTCATTATGAGAGCAGATAATTATATAGTAGAAGGAACAGTGTACAAGAACAGAGAACTAAATGCAAGCTGTGCATGCCACCTATATGGTCTTGGGTAAGTCATTTATTCTCTCTGGGCCTTAGTTTCCCCTTTGCTAAAAGATTAGTCAAGCTGATGGCTATTTTCTTCCTTTGTTCTAGGATGTCATTATGATATCATTTACAAAAAGTAGTCTGGGGGGCTTTGGTGTCTGTGGCTGGTTTAGAGGTTGGATCCAGTCTATTCTTTCTGGTACATTACATGTCTAGTAACTATGAAAACCTATAATAACATTGGCTATTATGGGTCATGCTTTGAAGAATCCAAAAGCTCTCTTATTTCTACTATGGGTGATATTAACTCCAAATAATATTTTTAAAATATTGTATGACCAGAGATTGTAAGAAGAGGGAATTTTAAAATAATCCTTCACTTTTGATAAAATACTCTATAAACTGTAGGCAGTAACTTAATTATTGAACATTGAACCCTCAAAATAAATCACAAAAGGTCACAGCTGAAGTATACCTCAGAAATCATCTTGTCCAACCCATACCTAAAAAAGAAACTTTTACATTTCTGAGAAGTGGTCAAGTGATTGTATAGCATTTATTAAACAGCTTCTACTCTTGTTTAGATCCATTTCCTGTAAAGTTTCTTATTCCTCCTACCCCCAGTCAAGCCTAATTCTGCAGTTCAACAAATAGCCTATATTTTCATAGTTTTGCCTTCTGGGGCCAAGTAAAAGAAGTCTAACCCTCTTTCTTGGAGAGGTGCCTTCAAATACCTGAAGATATCTATCATTACCCTTTCCCTTTTTTAAGCTGAGGTATTAGCTTAAGCTGAAAAATTTAGGTAATTCTTTAAGGTTTGCAAAGTAGTGTGTATATTTTCTCTCTTTTGATCCCTTTCCACCTATAATAAATCCTTTTTCACAGGTTAAATGTATCTATTTACTTCATCCAGGTCTCATATGGCAAGGTATCAAAGTCTTCTGCCCTATCAATCACTCTTCTCTGAATATTCTCCAGCTTGTCAATATATGTTATATAAATGCAAGTGCCTAGAATTAAGACCCACGTTTCAGTGTGTTCTGACAGGAGTACAGTACTATGCTCTCCCTAGCCCTTTACATTACGCCTCTCAAGTAACCTTGGGTGGCATTATCTTTTATTGGCTACCAAATCACACAGTAGATACCTATTGGGTTTGGAATCTATTAAGAATCCCAGATTTTTTTCTGGACTAATCTTTGTCTAGCCACACCTTCTCCAACTTGTAAATGTAAAGTTTTGTTTTGTTTTAAGTAGGAATCACGGATTGTTGGATGTAGAAAGGATACTTTGGGGATCATCTAGTCTACTCCATAACTGAAAAAATAGCAATAATAACTCCCCTAGCCACCGACCATTCATCTTCCAACTGAAGACCTCCAGTGAGTAGAAATTTACTCTCTCCCGAGGCAGCCTATTCCTCCAAATTCCAGGAAGTTCTTCATAGCAAATACTAATTTTCCCCTCCATAATTTCTATCTGTGCTGTTATATTAGTCACAAATTAGTTATATTCATGACACTTGACAGTGAATTCCCTATTTTTTTTATTTTGAAATATGGCAGCTTTGTGGCAAAGAGCTAAAAAGCAGCATAATTTTCCAACGCACAATAATATTTGTGATTTTTATGAGACACTATGTCGTAGTAGATAGAAAGCTTCATCTAGAAGACCACAGTTCAATTTCCACTTCTTACACAAAATGGTGGCATGTCCCTGGAGAACTAAGTACCCTAAATGGCACTATACACGCACATGTATATATACATATATATGTATATGCATGTATATGGATATATGTGTGTATTCATGTATGTCTATGTATATATGTTTAACTAAGTGTGTATGTGTATGCATATATGTATGTATAGATGTACAGATGTGTATATATGTAATGTGTATGCATATACATACAATGTATCTGTTTCTGCATGTATATATGAATATATCTGTTCTTAGTTCTTTTCTAAACAGAAAGCAACTTTTGAGGAGCCAAGAATCTTCTTTAATTACATTTCCCAACGGAGAAAATACCAGCAGAGAAATAAAGACCAACAGAGAGGGCTTCCAATTGTCTGACTATAAGCAGAACATCACAGATCAATAGGCAGATTCAACTGTCCGATAATTCCAGATATACATGGTTACCAGTGACAGAAACATCAACATCTTTAATAGTTACCCAGAGTACCCATAAGGCACATGAACCTTCTTCCAAAGTTAAACCTCATCCTCAGAGTACATATACACTTTTCAGAGTCGGAGGGCACACAGCCCTGGTAACCCAGAGCGTCATTAGAAACAAAAAGTGTGCACCTTTCTACAAAATGAGTCTCCCCTAATCAAGCTTCTCTTAATAGGCTTCACCTGAGACTTAATAATGAGCAGGGAAGATCTTTAACTCTTCCATCCACCCACCATTGACCTTACATTAATATTACAATATATTATCTCATAACAATCCTATGAGGTATGTATTACAGGCATTATTATTCCCTTTTGATTGGTGAGGGAACTGAAGTTCAGAGAGATGGTCTTGCTGCTCACACTCACAAAGTAGCTGAAGCAGGATTTCAACTCAGGTCTACTTGGCTGAATTCAACTTTATCCCCTAAAATACATGATTTCCTCATGTAAGATCATTCTTATTTAATTGAATGCTAAAGTAATTTTATAAATCACAATAGTTTCAAAGATGTTTCATTTTAGAAGACTTCTGAAACATCTAAATGCTTTCATTTCCCAATTGATAAATGATTACAGTACATAAATAGGCAGTTTCACAGAAAGAAATCTCAGCTATCAATAGTGATACAAAAAGCTCTAAATCACTAATAGTTTGAAAATTTTAAATGAAAAGACCTCTGAGTTATCATCTAATATTCATTAGATTAGAAAAGTTGACAAAAAGAGAAAATGGCCATGTTGGATAAACTGTGGGAAAAGTTACATTAATGCATTGTCAATGGAACTGTCCAGACATTGTAAATCAACTGTTGGTTTACCATTCTAAACTTTCTGAAGAGCAGTTTGGAACTATGCCACAAAAGCATAAACTGTGCTTGGTCTCTAACCAAGTAATTCTGCTACTTGGTCTGTATTCCAAAAAGATCACAGAAAGAAAAAGAACCATATCTACAAAAATATTTATAACAGTTGGTTTTATGGTAACACAGATTTGCAACATGATTATGTGCTAAGGAACTGGGGAATGTCTGGACCAGTTACAGTACATGAATGTGATGAAATGTTATTGTGTTGTAAGAAATAATGAAAGGGGAAGGTTTCATAAAATCCTGGGAAATTGAGGCAAAATGAAATCAGAAGAACCTGGAGAAATATTTATTCTATGAGAAAAAATATTGTAAAGACAAACAAATTTTGAAAGACTTAGGAACTCTTATCAACACAATGATCAGCCATAAGTCTAAGAGGAATCATGATAAAACATGCTACACAACTCCAGATAAAAATATGATAGACTCATAATGTAGATAGATAGGTAGATAAGTGAGAGTAATAGGTTAAAGACATACAAATATAGATTTACATATTGTTCTAAATCCATAAATATCTATAGATCTATGTATGTATATATGTAAATATATTTGTATATATATATGTAAATATATTTGTGTATATGCACATATGTGGAAATTTGTTTGCTTGTCTATAAATACTTGTATTTTTTTCTTTTTCGATGGGAGCAGGGGTGAGAGGGACAGAATACAAGCCTGAAAAATAAAGATAAAAAAAAAACTGATGTCAAAGGGAAAAAAAAAATCAATTAAATTTTAAATTGGTTTCCCTCTTCATTTACTTTATTCCTTTGTGACTACATTTAAGACCCACTGACAACTTTCCACTTACGTTTTTCTATATTCATATTTATCATTTCTCAATGATTGGGAAAAATTGGAATTATTGATATGATACCTGGTGTGCCAACAGTTGCAGTATGATTTCCACATAATAAATCCCAGTGTTTCAACCTCTTTCACATTGTAACTTTTATATTTCCTGCCAAGCTACCCCAGATCTAAATAATTTTTTATTAGAATTTACCTTAATGGATTCCTTCCAACTCATAGTAACTTTGGTGAACAAGAGAGAGAAAGACATCTGATTTGTTCTTCTATTTTCCTTGCTTTGTTGTCTATCACAGCAATTTTTGCAACTATAATAAAGGGTTCTACATAATGTATACGTCCCAGACAATTAACTTCATTAGCTAAGCAAGATAATACACAGTTATCTCATGAGCTGTAAATTAAAAGGTGACAAAAAGGAGGCTATTTGGAGAGACAAACAAGAACTCATTGATACTTCAAGGCAGCTAAGGAGGGTCAATTTACTAGAATTAGCATCTTCTGAAAGAATTCTCAGAACCCAGAACTAGTCACATTTGTCTGTAAATCAGTGTGATTAAATTCATTTAGCAGCTAACTGAGACTTTCTGCAAAGAAAAGAAAGTTAAGGAAACACTATTAGAAACTTAATTTGCCACCCCCTTTCAGCACAGGCAGCATCACATAGATACACATTTTCTGAAGCAATAGAGACATTGTTATCAATGCAACCAATATAATAGTAGAACTAAGGAAGAACTGAGGAGTCTAGGGAAAATGGAACCCAATGATTGAAAAGTCCCACTCAGTTCTCTTAGAAACTTCTGTCCCAGGGTATATATGAGTATTGTAGAAAGGCACAAGCAGATTGCAATAGAGGATACCAATTCTTCTCTTACCCTATGGCTATCCTATCTTTTTTGTGTTGGTGTAATCAATCAGATTACTGTTACCATTCATCCTCTGTTCTTGAAGAGGACCAATCACATCACAAAAGCCATGTCTTGACTCGTGTATGAATTTAGATTTAATTGAGGCAGAGGTGCACAAAGTCAGGAATCTTATTATCTTCTTGAGAGCCATCAAAGTCCAACAGCAAGACAAAGGTCAAAAAACTGGCAATGGTCCAGAATTTAGTGGGTATCCTTGCCTTTCTCAATCGTATAAACTTTTTTTGGTGTTAACCAAAAAGCTTTTTACTATTTTCATGCAAGATGATGAAAAAAAAAGTTGTACATCACAAGAAAGCATTCCTAATACAACATGATTCAAAAAGCTTTGAGTAAATACTCTGTGATAGGAATGGTACAAAGCCTCAGGGACACAAGACAAAATCAAAAAACTGTCCCTGCCCTTAAGGACGTAACATACTAATATGGAGAATAGTTATACAACAGCCTGAGTGCCTGAATGGAACACGATGCCCTTGAGAGGATGAAATGTCTAATAAGTATAGGACTGCAGCACAGAAGTGTCTAGTACTTGTTTTGTGCAACTGGGAGTGACAGAATAATTCCACTTTGGGAACTGCTAAGTAGAGAGTGTGTATAGTAGTGAGTATAGTAGTGAGTGAGAGAATATAGACAGAAAATAGAAGATAACTCTAATAGAAATGTGGAAGGCAGAGATAATGAATTAACAAAGGAAAGTGAAGTGGTTGAGTAAAGATTAGATAAAGGCTCATTACACTTTACCTTACTTTCACACACATTTTCCCATTCCAAATTATGTATCCAATAAAAAGGGCAAATTTAACTTTTTAACCCCTACTGTTAGACAGGATCTCCATTGTTTGCAAAGGATGAAATGCAGCAGCTACTCACAGGATCAGTCTCCCTGCTAAAAAGCATTGGAGATTTCATCTGCTCCATTTTGCACTTGGGCCATTTCATCTTGTTTAGTCTGTCAGGCTGATCCCTGTTCTCCAGGGCTCACTATATTGGTGTTAGACTCAGGGAAAACAATTTATGGGCTTAGCATACTGTAGCTCACAAGTCCCTAGTTCAAGTGAGCCCCCATCTTCAGTCATCCCAAGTCATATGTATTTTAGGCTTGTACATCACCCCCAGATGCATCTTTATCTGAAGATAAATTAGAGAAGAATGTTATCACTGCCTCTCATAATAGCATTCAGGACAAGGGCTTTTGGGCATTTTTTGCTACTTAGAGGGGGTAAAATTGGTTGTAATACCAGAATTCCAAAGTTGATTCAACTGACATCTGCTGAAAAATTCCTGTTAGGCACTGACATATTAGTGGTGGTATTTACTGTAAGATGTTCAGTGTCATATTGCTTAGCATCATGCCTGGCTTGTAGTAGGTGTTGAATAACTGCTTATCAATAGATTTGACCTTTTGCTGGAGAATAGGAATTGATTGTATGAGACAAGGAGAAAAATGGCAATATCACAAAAATGTAATTTGACATGTTTTATCTATTCTGCAACAAAGTAGTTTCTACCCCTTTCAAATGCTATTTTAACTAAAATTATTAAATGATTTAGATTAAATAGTGAGAGAGAGAAAGACAGAGAGAGAAAGAGAGAGAATGAGGCACAGAGAGAATGAGAGAAAGAGAGAATGAAAGAGAATGAGAGAATGAGACAGAGAACAAGAGAAAGAGAGACAGAGAGAGAGAGAGAGACTTGTATGAGAACGAAAAAGCTTAAGACCTTACCAAGGATAAAACCCAAACTATGATGCGGATTCATATATCGCTAGAAGGTATAATTTCAACTATCCAATCTTGCAGCTGTAGTAATACATCCCCTTCCTAAGATTTTCTAACGAAATTATGACAAAACTTGAAATAACTAGTGATCTTACTGTAGACAAAAGGCAAACTTGTGAATTAGTAACAAGGACGATTTGACTACAGAGCACATTTAATTTGGGAGAAATAGAACCTTTGGGTTGTGAGAGTGTTTCACTTTGCCCTAGGAAGACATCATGTTGCATTTATTGAATCGAACAATTACAAATTATGGCATTTTTAGGTAATGATTCTTTTCTTCAGTGCTTATTTTCATTACAGTTTTGGTTTAAAATATAGTTGTCCTGGGTGAAAAAGAACACCCATTAACAAGGGTGATATATCCCATCATAGGTATACATTAATACATAGCTTCCATGTTAAACAATAATACCCATGTTTACTGCTGATCTTTGTTTATTGCTTTATTTCTGCTAATCACCCTTCATAAGAGTGAGACAACTGCACTCTGTTCTCAATTTGCATGCTTTTAATCCAACAAGACATCTTGAACTGGGGTAGATACTTGTTCTGTCAATATCAAATTCATTCCAGAGCTTCTGCTTAATTTGGATATACAAATTTCTATGAATGCTGGGACTGTTAACTGCTTATCTTATAGTAGCTCCCAGATCAATGCTTGTACTTTTGTTTTGCAAAAATAAGACGTCCATAGCAATTCTAAATTACTTAGAGGAAATTTACTGCCCTTGAAAATGTAGTACAAGTCCATCTCTTACTATGGTATATTGTCCCAACACAGTGAAAAACTAGTGAAAACAAATTAAGTAACTGAAACTTCATTAGCCTTCTGCCAATAACAATGATATGTCCAGAACACACATTAGGGTAACATCCTAACATGCTCTGCTGGTGGAAATTCATCTAAGATTTATTTTCAACTCATTGAAAAAAATGTTACCATCTAAAAAGCTGACAAGGTTTTTCCATAAAAACAATGAGGATATGGCTGGAAAAAACTCATTTGCAGAAAATAACTAGAGTCCAGCTGATGGTTGCTACAATTCCACAACTCATCAATGTCTTGTCAGACAAGATAAATGTAAGAGAGTTACAACAATTGAAAAATTATCTCATGAGGAAAATATGTGCACTTGGCCCATGAGTCAAACCCAGGTTTCTTACATGTACAGATCAGCTCTTCAAATGAATATGTACTCAGTAAAGATGTTTTAGGCTCTGAGTTTTTCACCAAAAAATTACAATGAATGAGGGCATTGGGGGAAAAAGAAGACTAATTGGAATGATAGGCTCTGCATTAATTCAGAAAAACGCTACATGTATATTTGTGTCTGTATTCCTTTAGATATCAGCATAGTTTTCTCCTTCCATGATAAATCTGATTCAACATGCAGGAAATTGCTATTCCATTTTTTTTTCATCTGGGAAAGTGATATTTAGGCCAAAATTAAAGTTATGAGGCAGAAGTACTGAGATAAGCATGGACCTTAGAGACTTTTTACCTATTCCATAAAGTTCTAGACTACCAAATAGACACCTCTCTCAGGCAACTTGAGTCAATGTCAAGTGCCCAGTGCTTAGGATTTTGCTCAGTTTTGAGGTCCTATTGAGGTCTTGGACAAGAATAGTCCAACCTTCATTTCCTATTCCATTCCATTTCCTATTCCATTTTCCTTTCCACCAAAAAGGAAGTAAAACAAATTCCATCAATGTTGGACAACACAGGACAATTTACAGAAATATCTGATCACACTTCCACCAAATAGCAGAAAGTACTATCCCATTGCCAGAGCAAATGTTCAGTCTTTTCCTAAGATTTGCTATTTGCACCACTCCATACCTATTTTTCCTTTTCCTTTGAGAAACTCCTCCTTAGAATTATATTGCTTTAAGAATGATGAAACAGATACCATTAAAATAATTTAAGGATTGTCCAAAGACAATCTTATTCTATGTTGCTTTCAGGGAACAGAACCAAAAAAATTGGATTAAAAATTACAAAGACACGAATTTTCAAGTGTTTCCAGTGCTATTGGAAAGAGCAATGTTGAAAGGGTCTCCGGGCCTCTTCTAGTCCTAATGTCCTATAATTTATCTCTCAGGTTTAAGTATTTGAATTGCCATCAATGTTGTACTTACCACTTATCATCCCATCCCCAAACGATGGGCAGAAATAAAGTAGTATAGGGAGTATGACAATGAACTATACTATGAGTATCCAATATACAAAGCATTTTTGACATTTTCTCTCAAACTTCTCAACTTTTTGAACCCTAT
>CM053769.1:168267139-168300508 GCA_028658325.1 Potorous gilbertii | reverse complement strand
TCAAAGTTTTAGGAACAACTGTTGAGTATTGTTCTTGCTACTAAGAAATAAGAAGTACAGGTAATGGGGAATAGAATGTTATCTGGCCCCATTGGACAAAGAGAATTTGGGGTATGGGAAGGGAGGGATGAAAGAAGAAAGGGCAGATTGGTGATATGGGTAATTAGAATGCTCAGTGTATTGTGGTGAGGGGAGGGGACAAATGGGGAGAAAATTTTGGAACCCAAAATCTTGTGAAAATGAATGTAAAATTTAAATAAATACATTTATTAAAAAAAAGTCAAAAAGAGATTGAAGAGCTTGCAGTAAGCCTTGGGAATGTGCTAAGGCCATCAATATTGGAGGTTTGTATATTTTTATATGTGTTGCAAAATAAAAGGAACCAGAGAGGTGTTAAAAGGATGTCAATCCCGATTTCTTTCATCTTACCTTAATTTTTGGAAAACTGACCAGTTGAATCCAAAAATCAGATGTTTTTCAATTCTCATAGATCATCGCAAATTTTTGTTTGTTATGTCTTATTTTCTTTTTTTTCTTATTGAATTGAAAGGAACTTATTAGGAGACATTCCCAAGCTGACAGTGGTTATCTGCCCTCAAATTATGGTTAGGAGATATCTCAGAAAGTTGGAGATATCTCTCAATGTACTACTATGATCTCCTAGCTATTAGATCTGTCTGTCTCTCAAAAATTTCTATCACTTTTATTTTTCTGGCCCCATCTTTGTACCTTATTTGTTTTTAGAAGGAGTAGTGTGGTACAATGGAATAAAAACCAGATTAGGCCTCCAACGGTATGATTTCTTTTTTTAATTAATTAATTTATTTTCTTTCAGTTTTCTACAATCACTTCCTTATAGCTTGTCTTTTTCTACCTTTTTTCCTCCATTTTCTCCCTACAACCCCCTTTCCTCCACAGCACAGTGTGGAATCTTATATAGGTTTTACAAATACATTCTTATTAAATAAATTTTCACATTAGTCATGTTGCATAGAAGAAATGAATGAGAGAAACCGTGAAAAAAACAAACAAAACAAAACACAACAGAAAATGGTTTGCTTCATTCTGGAATAAAATTCCATAGTTCTTTCTCTGGATGTGGAAGGCATTTTGCCTCGAGTCCGTTGCGAATTCTTTTAAGTCCTTGCATTGCTGTGAAGGAATAGGCTTACTAGAAAAATTCTTTGAACACTCTGGATATTACTGTGTACAAAGTTCTCCTGGTTCTGCTCTTTTCACTAAGCATTGATTCATATATGTCCTTCCAGGCCTCTCTGAAGTCTTCCTGTTCATCATTTCTTGTAGCACAATCTTATTCCACTACATTCATATACCACAGTTTATTCAGTCATTCCCCAATTGATGGACATCACCTCAATTTCCAGTTTTTTGTCACCACAATGATAGCTGCTATAAATATTTTTATACATGTGAGACCTTTTCCCATTTTTATGATCTCTCTGGGATACTGTCCTAGAAGCAGTATTGCTGGGTTAAAGGGTATGCACAGCTTTTTAGCCTTTTGGATATAGTTCCAAATTGCTCTCCAAAATGCTTGGATCAGCTCACAGCATCATAGACACCGAACTAGTGGTCCAACTCTCCCATGTCTTCTCCAACATTGGTCACTGAATGGAATGAAGTTAGTGAAGACTTCTCAGTGTTTAACAAAAGGCTTTTAGTAGATGATTAGGCCTAAGTTTCAGTTTCCCAGAAATCATGTGCCACATCAACATAACACAACCCTCCTTGGGTTGCCATATCTGTGTAACACAATTCCCCTTTGCCCTTTTTGGTTGCCATATCAGCATAACACAACCCCTCCCCACTTGGATTTCCACATCAACATCCATATCAACATAATGTGTATTGTTTATTCACAGGGTAGATTGCTGTCTTTAGATTGAGAGCTTGCTTCCCAGCTTGGGAGTAAAAGGCCAGTAGGAGGGGTGGAATCTGTGTTAGGGCTAAATAATCTCTATTTTTGCCTCCTTTAATTGCCTCACTCTCCTGACTACCTGTCAGAGAGGAGATGCCCTTTCTCACGAGATCGTAATCAAATCTTGTTGTTTTGCTTCTACCTGGACAAGTCTCTGATTTTCATTTGCGTCATTTCAGTGAGTTCTTATCCCAGAAGTTGGGTTCCTTGGATTTATCAAACAGTAGATTGCTATATTCATTGAGTACTATGTACTGAGTCCCTAACCTATTTCACTGGGTTACCCCTATATTACTTAGTATCAAGTGGTTTTGAAGGTTGCTGCTTTATAACACCATTTGAGATCTGGTAGGGCTAGGCCATCTTCTCTAGCATTCCTTTTCATTAGTTCCCTTGATAATCTAGACATTTTTCCTTCCAGGTGAATTTTGATATTATTTTTTCTAGCTCTAGAAAATATGACAGTGATATATGATATATTCAGTTTGGTTTATGATAGTTTGATTGGTATATCACATAACAAATAAATTAATTTAGGTAGAATTATCACTTTTATTATGTTATCTCAGCCTATCCAAGAGCAACTGAAGTTTTCCCATTTACTTAGATCTAACTGTATAAGCGTGAAAAGTGTTTTGTAATTATGTTCATATAATCCTTGGGTTTCTTTTGGCAGGTAAACTCCCAGATATTTTATAGGATCTACTATAGCTTTAAATGGGATTTCTCTTTCTATCTCTTGCTGTTGGGCTTTGTTAATAACATATAAAAATGCAGATGATTTACATATTTTTATTTTACAACCTCCAACTTTGGCAAAGATATTTATTATTTCAAGTAGGCTTTTACTTGATTTTTCTGGGATTCTCTAAGCATATCATTATATAATCTGCAAAGAGTGATCAAGGAGTTTCTTTTCTGCCTATTCTAATTCTTTTGATTCCTTTTTCTTCTCTTATTACTAAAGTTAATATTTCAAGTACAGTATTGAATAGCAGTGGTGATAATGGACCTTTGTTCTTTCACCACTGATCTTATTGAAAATGAATCTAGCTTATCCCCATTAAATATATGCCTGCTGATGGTAGATACAGCTAATTATTTTATGGAAGATTCCATTTATTCCTATGCTCTCCAGTGTTTTCAATAGGAATGGGTTTTGTGTTTTGTTAAAAGCTTTTTCTGCATCTTTTGATATAATCATATGGTTTTTTTAGTTTTGTTGTTCATATAATCAGCTACACTGATAGTTTTCCTAATATTGAATCAGCCCTGCATTATTAGTATTAATTCTATCTGATCAAAATGTATTATTCCCATGATAAATTCCTGTATTCTTTTTGCTAATATCCTGTTTAAACTTTTTGCCTCTATATTCATTAGATATTTTGGTCTATAATTTTATTTCTCTGTTTTGACTCTTCTGAGTTTAGATATCAGAACCTTATTTGTATCATAAAAATAATTTGACAGGACCCCTTCATCAATTTTCCCAAATTATCTAGGTAGTATTAGAATTAACTGTTCTTTAAATGTTGATAGAATTCACTTGTAAATCCATCTGTCCCTGAAGATTTTTTCCTAGGACTTCATTGATTGTTCAATTTCGTTTTCTAGAATGGAGTTAGTTAAGTATTGAACTTTCTCTTCTGTTAATCGGAACATTTTATATTTTTTGTGTTCATTCAATTCATTTAGATTGTCAAGTTAATGGACATAAAGTTGGGCAAGTAATTTCTTTTTTTAAAATGTTTATTTAATTTTAGCTTTCAACATTCTTTTCCAAAAAGTTTTGAGTTCCAAATTTTCTCCCTATATCTTCCTTCCCCCACCATAATGCCTTACATTCTGGTTACCCTTTCCCTCATTCTGCTCTCCCTTCTATCACACCCCTCCCTTCCCTTATCCCCATCATCTCTTTTCTTGTAGAGCAAGAGAGATTTCTATACCCCAATATCTGTATTTCTTAATTCCCAGTTGTGTGTAAAAGCAAATTTCAACATTCATTCCTAAAACTTTGAGTTCCAACTTCGCTCCCTTCTTCCCTCCCCACCTATCTCCACTGAGAAGGCAAGCAATTCAATATAAGTTATATATATATATATATATATATATATATATATGTATAGTTTTGTAGAAGAAGACTTTCATAATAATCATGTTGTGTAAGACAATGATATTTCTCTCCAGATTATCCTGCCCCTATTTATTCTCTTCTTTCTATTTACCTTGTCTCTCCTGAAAAGTGTTTACTTCTAATTACTCCCTCTTCTCATTTCCCCTCCCATCTATCATTCCCCTGACCCCATTTGTCCCCTTCTCCCCTACTGTCCTGTAGTGTAAGATAGAGTTTTATACCAAATTGAGGGAGCATGTTATTCCACCCTTAAGCCAAATGTGAAGGAAGTAAGGTTCACTTTTTTCCTCTAACCTCCTCCCTTTTCTCTTCCATTTAAAAACTTTTTCTTGCATCTTTTATGAGAGATAATTTACCCCATTCCATTTCTCCCTTTCTCCTCTCAATATATTCCTTTCTCACCCCTAATTTTATTTTTTAGATATCATCCCTTCCTATTCAACTCATCCTGTGCTCTTTGTCCATACGTATTTGTGTGTGTGTGTGTGTGTATGTGTGTGTATAATCACTACAACAACCCAAATACTGAGAAAAGTCTCAAGAGTTACAAATATTATCTTTCCATTTAAGAATGTAAATAATTCAGCTTTAGAAAGTATTTTATGATTTTTCTTTCCTGTTTACCTTTTCATGCTTCTCTTGATTCTTGTGTTTGAAAGTCAAATTTTCTATTCAGTTTTAGTCTTTTCATCATGAATGCATTAAAATCTACTATATCATTGAATAACCATTTTTTTCCCTTGGAGCATTAAACTCAGTTTTGCTGCATAGATGATTCTTGGTTTTAACCAAAGTTCCTTTGACTTGGAATATTCTACTCCAAGCCCTTTGATCCCTTAAGGTAGAATATACCAGATCCTGTGTTATCCTTAGTGTATTTCCACAATACTCGAATTCTTTCTTTCTATTTGCTTGGAATATTTTCTTCTTAATCTGGGAATTCTGAAATTTAGCCACAATATTCCTAGGAGTTTCTCTTTTCGATTCTTTTTCATGAAGTGATCAGTAGATTCTTGCAATATTTATTTTGCCCTCTGCTTCTAGAACATCAGGGCAATTTTCCTGGATAATTTCTTGAAAAAATATCTAGGCTCTTTTTTGATCATGGCTTTTAGGTAGTTCCATAATTTTTAAATTGTCTCTGCTAGATTTATTTTCCAGATTAGGTGATTTTTCCAATGAGATATTTCACAGTCTTCTATTTTTTTTTTATTCTTTTGGTTTGTTTCATAATTTCTTGGTTTCTCATAAAGTCAATAGCTTCCATCTGCTCCAGTCTAATTTTTAAGGAACTATTTTACTCAGTGAGCTTTTGAACCTCCTTTTCCATTTGTCTAACTCTGCTTTTTAAAGCATTCTACTCCTCATTGGCTTTTTGGATCTCTTTTCCCAACTGAGTTAGCTTATTTTTAACGGTATTATTTTCTTCAGTATTTTTTGGGTCTCCTTTCAGCAAGCTGTTGACTCACTTTTCATGATTTTCTTGCATCACTCTCATTTCCCTTCCCAAGTTTTCCTCCACCTCACTTATTTGATTTTCAAAATCTGTTTTGAACTCTTCTGTGACCTCAGTCTATTGCATGTTTATTTAAGAGGTTTTGAATGCAGAAGCCTTAACTTCCTCAGACAGTATGCTTTATTATTCCTCATTGGAAAGGATGGAGGAAAATGCCTCTTCAACAAGAATGTAACTTTCTATTGTCTTATTTTTCCCTTTTTTTGTCATTTTCCCAGGCAGTTACTTGGCAGTTGAGTTCTTTGTCAAGAGGAGTATATACTCTGGGGACCTATAAGTTCTTAGTTCCTCCAAAGCTGCACTATCAAGGGAAAGGAGTTTACTCCTTTCTTGCCCTGTGCACTCGTCTGGGAGCAACCAAAATCATTTTTGCCCAGGTTCTGGATGTAGAATTCCCTCCTCAAAATCACCTCCATCTCCTCCATGCCAGTGTTCCTTCATGCCAGGGCCAGGTTTGGGGCTGAGATTCAGATCAGCTGCTGAAGTTCCCCAGGGGTTTAGACTGAGGGTTAGGCTGCCACTCAGGGCTGAGATTCAGATCATCTGATCAATTCCTCCAGGGACTTTAGGAGCAGGGCTCCAAAAATGGACACTACTGCTGCAGTGTCTGCTCCTGGTGGTCTAGATCGTGTTCCCTTTTCCTGATTGAAGGAGCCCTCCCACTGACCTTTGAAGTTGTTTGTGGAATTTATAGGTTGAGCAATCTGGGGACCGCAGATGCTGGTAGTGGAGCCCTGAAGCATGTCCCAGGTTGTGTCACTGCCACGATGTGTGGTCTATGCTGTGCTATGCTCCACTCCATGCTCCAGCAATAGACCTTTCCTGTCAGCCTTCCAGGACATCTTGGGCAAAAACTCTCTTTCACTCTGTCATCTTGTGTTTTCTGCTGCTCTAGAATTTAGAGTCATTTTAATGTATATTTTATGAGGTATGTGGGGGAGTTTCTACAAGTCTGTCTTTCTACTCTGCCATCTTGAGTCTGCATTAGTAATTTCTAATTACTATTTTACTTTCCTCCTTGTTGGAGGTGAATTCACCCCTTTCATTTTTTATATTGGTAATTTTGTTTTCTTCTTTTTTTTTAAAATCAAATTAACCAAACATTTATCAGTTTTATTTTTTTTCATAAAACCGTGTCTTTGTTTTATTTATTAGTTCAACAGATTGCATAATTTCAAATGTATTAATCTCTCCTTTGGTTTTCATTATTTCTAATTTTGGGTTTACTTGGGAATTTTCAATTTGTTCTTTTTTTTAACTTTTCAGCTACATGCCCAAGTAAGTCATTGATCTCCTCTTTATTTTATTCATGTAGGTGTTCAATGATATAAAACTTCCCCTAAGAACTACTTTTGCAATATCCTCTAAGTTTTTGTAGGTTGTCTCATTACTGTCATTCTCTTAAATGAAGTGATTTATTGTATCTATAATTTGTTGTTTAAAACACTCATTCTTTAGGATTAGATTATTTAGTTTCCAATTAATTTTTGATCTACCTTTCCATGGCCTTTTATTACATACAATTTTTATTTCATTATGATCTGAGAAGGATGCATTGACAAACTCTGCCTTTCTGCACTGAATTGTAAGTTTTTTATGCCTTAGTACACGATCAATATTTGTATATGTGCCATGTACTGCTATGAAAATCGTTTATTCCTTTCTATACCCTTTCAATTTTCTCTAGAGATCTATCACATCTACCTCGTTCTGAGTTTTATTTACCTCCTCAACTTTCTCCTTTATTCTGAGGTTAGATTTATCAAGTTCAGAGAAGGGGAGGTTGTGATTCCCTGCTAGTATAGCTTTACTTGCTATTTCTTCCTATATCTCCCTTAACTTCTACTCTAAGAAATTGGATTCTATACCATTGGAGTATATATGTTTAGCAATGGTATTGCTTCCTTGTCTACTGTGCCTTTTAGCAGAACATAATTTTCTTCCCTTATTCCTTTTTATTAGATCTATTTCTGGCTTGGCTCTGTCTGAGATTAATATTACTACTCCTGTTTTTTTGTTTTGTTTTTTACATCAGCAAAAGCATAATATACTCTACTCCAACCTTTTACCTTTACTCTGTGTATATCCCTGTTTCAAATGTGTTTCTGGTAAAAAAAAATATAATGTTGCATTATAGTTTTTAATCCTTTCTCCTATTTCCTTCTGTTTTATGGAAGAATTCATCCCATTCAAATTCACCATTATGTTTACTATCTGTGTCTTTCCCTCTATCCTTTTTCTCCCATTTGTTTTTTGTTCTCCCTTTCCCTTCACTTAGAGTTTTAATTTTGACGACCACCTCCCACACTCTTCCCTCCCTTTTTTGAGCCCCTATCCCTTTACTCCCCTTTTCCCTTCCTACTTATTCCCTCCCTTTTCATCTCCCTCCCCTTTCTTTTTCATTTCCCCTCCTAATGCCTATAGAACTAGTTAGATTTCTATACTTAGTTTAGTTTGTTGTTTCTTCCTTGAACCAAATCAGATGAGAGTAAATCTTAAACAGTTTCCCTCTCCGTCCTTCTTTCACTATACTCTGAATCGTTTTGTTCATCTTCCTTTGATGTAATTTATTTTTTTTCTGCCTTCTCCTTTTCACATGTCCCCATTACAATCCCTTCAAACCCTTGAATCACATCTTTTGTTATCTCATTTAATTTATATCCACTCACATATGTATATTCCTTTTAAATACCATAATAAATATGTAATTCTCTAGATGAGCAAGTACCATTTTCCTTAATAGGCATGTAAGCACTTTGCCCATATTGAACAACAAGTTTTTTTCCCACTGTTTACCTTTTTATGCCTCTCTTGAGACTTGTGTTTGAAAATTAAATGTTTTAATGAGCTCTGTCTTTTTCACCAGGAATGTCTGGAAATTCCTTATTTCAATGAATGTCCAGGTCCTTGCCTGAAATATTATGCTCACCTTTGCTGAGTATTTGATCCTTCCTTGTAGTCCCAGCTTCTTTATCTTACAGAATATCTTATTTCAACCTCCCTGATCTTTTAATGTATAATCTACAAGGTGCTGTGTGATCCTGACTATACCTCTTCTTTACTTGAATTGTTTCTTTCTAGATTACTACTGTATTTTTCCCTGCACTTCATAGTTTTGTAACTTGGCAATGATGTTTTTTAGTGTTTTCAGTTTGGGATCTCTTTCAGGAGGCTAGCAGTTGATTTTTTTCAATGGATATTTGGTTCTCTGGGACTAGGATCTCTGGGTAGTTTTCCTTGGTGATTTGTTGGAAGATATTGTCCA
This sequence comes from Potorous gilbertii, assembly GCA_028658325.1. NCBI lineage: Eukaryota > Metazoa > Chordata > Mammalia > Diprotodontia > Potoroidae > Potorous > Potorous gilbertii. The sequence continues at coordinate 168,291,651 of CM053769.1, read as the reverse complement.
GGCTCTTTTTTTTTTCCATCATAGCTTTCTGGTAGATCTGGTAGATTATTTTTCTTCCTGGTACTTTTAATCTAGTAGGAAAAAGAAATCAAATTAAATATTCACAGTATAATGAAGGTATAGATTCATATCTATTTATACACAAAATCCCCTATATGAATCTATGTGTGTGCACGTGTATACTTATATTTTGTAAAAGTACAATGCAGCTATGTATATTAGGCACATATACTAATATATGCCTATATATTCAAATTAATTTACTTAACTACAATATTTCCTATATTTTATATCTGATTGAAAAGATGTTCTCAGCTCATTCTTGTTAGTGCCTTGTGTCTTTAATTTTGAATAATACTTCTCATGTATATTCTTTTCTCTCCTCTGTTGAATTATCCAGTTATCTACATTTGGTATGAAAACTGTCTTATACTACATTAAAGTAGGGGATAAGTGGGACATGGGGAGATGACAAATAGGAGGTGGGAGTAATTAGAAGTAAACACTTTTGGGAAGAGACAAGGTCAAAAGAGAGAATAGAATAAACAGGGGACAGGAAATATAGTTTATTTTCCAGAACATGACTATTATGGAAATCTTTTTGCATAACTGAACATGTATAGCCTATAATGAGTTGCTTGCCTTCTCAGTGGGGATAGGTAAGGAAAGGGTGGAGTGTGATAGAAGTGAGGATAGATTAGGGAAAGTGGTAATCATAATGCACATTTTCTTGGAGAAGGGAAAGGGAGAGATGGGAGAAAATTTGGAACTCAAAGTCTTGTGGAAATGAATACTGTTAACTAAAAATAAATAAATACAAATACAAAAAGAAATATGTCCTCCTTTTTTAAAGTTAAATAGATGGAGCAAATATCAATGCTCTAAAAAACACCTAAATATTTAAAGTACTCCTAAAAATGCATCAAAAGTTTTTCATGAAAAATAAATCCAGTTATGATTGTTTTTGGTTAGATATGGTAAGAGAGAAAAGGCAGATGTTGATGAAGAGGTAAACAGTCCTAGAAATGATATTGCTGGATCAAAGGGTATGCATACTTTTGTAACCCTTTGGGCATAGTTCCAAATTGCTCTGCAGAATAGCAGGATCAATTCGCAGCTCCACAAACAAAGAATTAGTGTTCCAACTCTCCCACATCCTGTTTTATCATGTTATCCAATCTAATAGGTGTGATGTCATATCTCAGAGTTGTTTTGATTTGTATCTCTCTAATCAATAGTGATTTAGAGCATTTTTTCATATGGCTATAGAAAGCTTTAATTTCCTCTTTAAATTCCCTGTTCATATTCTTTGACCATTTATGAGTTGGGGAATGACTTGTATTCTTGTACATTTGACTCAGTTCTCTATATATTTTAGAAATGAGACTTTTACCACAGACACTAGTTGCAAAAATTCTTTCCCAGTTTTCTGCTTCCATTTTGTACTTTATGATGTTTTCTATCTCATGTTTAGTCAAAAATTCTTTCCTTCCTCATAAATCTGATAAATACACTATTCCTTGCTCCAACAATTTGTTTATAATATCAGTCTTTATATCCATGTACCCATTTCAACTTTATTCTTATGCACATTTTCAGGCATTGGTCTACACCAAGTTTCTGCAACACTTTTATCCAGTTTTCCCAGGAATTTTTGTCAAACAGTGAGTTCTTATCCCAGAAACTGAGGTCCTTGGGTTTATCAAAGAATAGATAACTATATTCATTGACTACAGTGTCTTGGGTAGCTAACCTATTCCACTAGTCTATCCTTCTGTTTCTTAGCCAGGCCCAACTGGTTTTGATAATTGCTGCTTTATAATACAATTTGAGGTCTGGTAGAACTACACCACTTTCCCTAGCATTTCTTTTCATTAGTTCCTTTGATATTCTAGACCTTTTTCTAACAGATGAATTTTGATATTATTTTTTTGTAATTCTAAAAAATAATTGTTGGAGAGTTTGATTGGTATTGCATTGAATGAGTAAATTAATTTAGGTAGAATTGTCATTTTTTATTATATTGATGAGGCTCACCCAGAAGCAACTGATGTCTTTTCCACTTACTTAGATATGACTTTATTCAACAGAAAAGTGTTTTGTTGTTGTGTTCATCTAGTCCTTGCATTTGTTTTAGCGGGTAGACTCCCAAATATTTTACAATATCTACCCTAGCTTTAAATGGTATTTCGCTTTCTATATCTTGCTGTTGGGCTTTTTTAGTAATATACAGAAATTCAGAAAATTTGTGTAGATAAACCTGTAACTTTGCCAAAATTGTTTATTATATCAAGTAATTTTTATTTGATTCTCTGGGATTCTCTAAGTATGTCATATCATCACCAAAGACTGATAACTTAGTTTATCCTTTGCCTATTCTAATTCCTTCAATTTTTTTTCTTCTCTTATTACTACAGCTAATATTTCTAGTACCATACTAAATAATAATGTGATAATGGACATCCATGTTTCATGCATGCTCTTATTGGAAATACATCTAGCTTATCCCCATTGCATATAATGTTTGTTGAAGGTTTTAGGTAGAAACTGCTTATTATTTTATGGGAAACTGCTTTTATTCTTATGCTCTCCAATGTTCTCAATAAGAATGGGTTTTATGTTTTGTTACAAGCTTTTTCTGCATCTTTTGGGATAATCATGTGGTTTCTGTTAGTTTTGTTGTTGATATGATCAATAATGTTAATAGTTTACCTAATATTGAACTCCATTCTAATTTTTAAAGAACTATTTTCTTCAGCAAGCTTTTGAATCTGCTTTTACCTTTGGCTATTTCTGCTTTTGAAAGCATTCTTCTCACTTACTTTTTGGACCTCTTCTGCCATTTCAGTTAGTCTATTTTTAAAGGTGTTATTTCCTTCAACCTTTTTTGGGTCTATTTAAGAAAGTTGTTTACTCACTTTCCATGATTTTCTTGCATTGTTCTGCCTTGTTCTCATTTGTCTTCCCAATTTTTCTGCCACCTCTCTTACTTTATTTTTAACATCCTTTTTGAACTTTTCCATGACCAGAGACTATTGTATATATTTTTTGGTGATTTTGGTTGCAGAAATCTAGAGGTTTTTTTGCCTTCTTCTGTTGGTATTCTTTGTTCTTCCTCATCTGAAGGAATTGAAGAAAATACCTGTTCACCAACAAAGTAACCTTCTATAGTCTTATTTTTTTACCTTTTTGGACATTTTAGGACACAGTGACTTGACTTTTGAGTCCTTTATCAAGTTGAGGGTATATTCTAGGGAAATTTCTTCATTCCTTCAAGGTAAGACAATTAAGGAAGAGTAGTTTACTCATCTTCTGGCCTGTGCACTGATCTAGGAGCAACGACAAGTTTTTTGGCCAAGGATCTGTGAATAGAATTCCCTCTCTAGAGCCTTTGCCAGCTCCGCCAGTCCAGTGTTCCTCTTTGCCCTAGAACTGCCACTCAAGAATAACACCCAGGTCTGCTGCTTGATTCTCCCAGGGTCTTTGGGTCAAGAGATCCAAAAATGGATGTTACTGTAGTGACTGCTGCAGTCCTGGAGCCAGGACTGGACCGTGTGCTCTTCTCACCCAAGTGAACGAGCTTTATCACTGAACTTTGAAGTTGTCTTTGGCATTTTGAGGTTGAGAAATCTGGGAACCACAGCTCTTGACCTTGATTCCACTCTCTGAAGTCTGCTCTAGTCCTGTCTGTGTGTGTGGCCAAGGCTGGGTTGCACTCTGCTCTGACTATGGTGTGATAGAACATTCCTGTTGGCCTTCCAGGGTGCCTTGGGCTGGGAATCTCTTTCACTCTGTTGTTTTGCTGCTTCTTCTGCTCTATAATTTGTTCATAGTCACTTTAGCAGGTATTTTATTGGTTATGGGGGTAGAGCTAGAGCATGTACATCCTTCTACTCTGCCATCTTGACTCTGCCCCCCAAGGAGGACATATTTCAAATTTTGTAGTCAAAGAATTCCAGATTTGGAGCTGGCAGGCCCTATGAAATTGTAACCGAAAGCACCCCAATGTGCAAAAGGGAACCTGCTATCACAGGTTCTTACATCTGCATTCATAAAAGAAAATCAACTTTCAAGTAGTGAACAATCACTTTAATCAAGCACATGTATCATTCCTTTAACCATGTATGTATATCATTCAGTTAGTTCAGGAAGTCAACACTGTGAGTTTCAAAGAAATTACAGAGAAATCAAAAGATCAACAGACATGGCTTCCCCTGTTGGAATTCAACAGACAATTGGAGTCCAATTCTCTTATTCATTTTGTTTATCTTTTTATTTATTATTACAAATAATATTACTTTCAATCAAATGACATTTTTCTAATTATCAATGACAAAGTTATTTTACTCAAATAGCATATTAACAATCCTTATTAAAATATTTGATTGACATTATAGCTATACATTTTAATAAATGTACCGTCAATCTTCACCTGTTGTTCTTATACTCCAAATAGCTTTGTTCTTATTATGGTATTTTCTTTTACCTCTTCTCTTCTAGTATATGCATAGGTACAAACAAACACAACTGGTGTATCATGCTGTGCTGAAAACCTTGAATTAAAACTAAATTCCTCTTTGGAGCCCAGAAAAATCAGTCTCAAGGTACAAGGATCCATGACAACATCCAACTGGAAGATAAAGTTAGGCTCAGTTGTACAATGTCACCCTGAGAGTTATGTATATAGAAGATCTACTCAGAACAAACTAAATAAGTAATATTCTTAAATTGCAAAATATTCATTTATGAAAATAAGTGGCCTTCAGTTAAAAGCATGTAGGAAATGTTCACAAAAATTGTTTATTCATAATTTAATCAAGAAGCCTATGAATTGCTTCCTCTGAAACTCCTGACTCCCATGAGCAGTGTTAATGCATAATATTCTACAGAAATAACTGACAACTTGGTGTAAATCATACTTTCTTCAGAGATTTTCACATGTGGCTCTATCCAATGAATCAAAAATGATTCACCCTATGTGTTTATTCAGTGCAGATCAATGGATCCACCTATTACTTGGAAAAATACATCAGCAAATGTTTGAAAGCATGAGGCTTTTCAAGCCAATGAACTATATTTCTGTCTGTCTATATCTCTATCTCTAGCTATCTAGCTATCTATCTATCTAGTACAATAATCCTCTTGATTGTATTTAATTAATGGGTTAAATGTCTAGGTTGAAAAACACAAAACTTTTCTATAAATATTTAAACAACTGCAATAGATTAAACAAAAGCTTGTTAATGTTGAGATACAAAACACTGATAAGGTCAGACTTTTATATGATTGGAAGAACAAAATACGCAGCTGTCACCTACGTCAAAGTTGGCAAACTCAAGGTCTGAAGGTAGCAAATTTCAATTGACCAAAACTGGATTAAAATGTATGTGATAAATGTACATGATAAATTTGTATATCAAATTGGGCTCAAGAACAGACTGAGTTTGATTGCGTTTGGGAAATTGTTTAGTTTATTTTATTATTTCAAAATGCCTTTCAAAAACAAAGACCCATCTACTTAAAACAAATGTGCTCCTAGTAGTATTGTGTGTTTTTGAATCTGGGAACAGAAAAAAGAAAAAAGAAAATTGACAGGGACCCAAAAGATAGTGGTTGTTATATGGGAGTTGAAGTACATGTTTAGTACTTGGCAAACTTCCTGGCATTATTATGTGTTTAATTATTACCTATTGATTTGACTTGTCTGATGATAAGCTCTGCACAAAAAGAGGCATAGGGGGAAATATTCAGAATCACCAATGAACATATGATTTATTATTAAAATGTGGGTAGGTTGGTCATATGACAAATCAAGATAGATAGCAATTCCGATCCACAGACAGTCAAAAAATATAGTAGAAATATAAAAAGGAAGAAATTGAACCTGAAGTGAAAAGACTCATTGAGGCAAAAGTAAAAGGTACATTTTATGGGTATCTCAGCAATCACCTTAATTACCATCTCTCCTCAGACCTTAATGAATACAAGTGTGGACCCTAACTCATGAACCTTGGGAATGGTGACTGCTTCCATCCTAGTACTCTTATCTGTCATCCTAAGAAACATTATTTTAAGGAGATTCAGAGTAGCAGTACTCCTGTAGGTGCTGTCGACAGTTACCCAGAAAAAAATTCTTTCTAACAAAGTTTCTGGCCCTGCAAAAGAGTAAAACTTCAGAAAATGATCTAATTTTATCAGTGGAAATCTCATTAGAGAAGACGTATTAGTACTTATTCTTATCATTGTACCCTAAATACCATGGGGCATTTTTTAATCTGATTTACACTTAAAACTTTCCACTTGTGTTGTCTTCCTCTTAAGAATGTGAATTTTTTGAGAATTGGAACTATCTGATTTTTCTATTGGTTTCACTAGCATTTGGCATACTGCTTTGCATATAGTAAGCAATGGATAAATGTTTTATTCATGTATTAATTCATGGAAATTTGGTGAATCTTCTGTGATCTATGGAAAAATAGGGATGATATATGTGCAGGATAAATAGCCACAGAGATAAAACTGGGTGAATATGTACACAGAATAATAATTTCTTGAGATATTTAAACTTTAAAATAGTAATCTAGTAGCATATTAATATCTCATTGATTAGTTTCCATATTAAGTATGCAGTCTATGATAAGCTCCTTTTCAAAGTGAAAATTTATTTATTATTAGTTTATTTTTATATTTATATAATATATTTATATAGTATATATTTATATAATATTTATTATTATTAGTTGAATAAGAAATGCAGCAAGCTAGAATAGAATGAGAGGGGAGACTGAAACATAGGCTCAGGGGTTCACTAGAAGAAATGCCAAAAAAAGAAGAAAATACCAGCAAAAGCAGCATCTGCAAATGTGCAAGACATAAGGTCAGTCCTTAACCTTCCTCTGAACTATAGCACAAAGGTTACAGATACTCATGACTTTCTAAACAGAAACCTCCAGAGTAACACAATGCCTGCATTAATTAGGATTGTTGAAAGGCACTTAAGAAGTGACCTAAAATAACTATTTTTGTACAGAATTTGAGGACCATACACTAGAGTTAAGATTATATATTTGGTCAGTGACCATGCCAAAGATCAAAACAGTTTCTCATTTATAATGTGGGGATAGATTTGTAGTGTCTGGAGCATAGTAGCAGTGGAAATGGTGATATCTTTTTTATGACATTTAATTTAAGCCAGATTCATATGACCTTGAACGAGGTCAAATGACCTGGGCTCAAATCCTAGTTGTAACAAATATTCTGTAAGACCTTCAGTAAGTCATTCCCTGGATGTTTTTCTCATGTATGAAATGGAATGTTATGATGACTATTGCTCTGACTCTCCAGATGCAGATAATATGTGACCTATTAGAAATACTAAAAATCTTCCCTTAGAGGAATAGCTCAGAAGCACCAAAGAGATAGTTTACCAGATAAAGAAGCAAACAATCACATAATATCAAAGCAAAAGATAATCTAAAAATAGTTCTTTGATAGTCTATAACATTTACATCTTGTGAAAGAACTCTACCATGTTAAGAATTTTCCTGCTCTCAAAGAATGCTGAAATTTGCATTTTTAAAATTTGCATCAGTTAAGTCTTTTCTGGTAACATATCTTTAAAAGCTTCAACAGAAATTTAAGAAAATTGCAAAGGTTCTATTCCCTTATATTCCTATTTTGTACATTGGTTGGTCCAGAACATAGGATTTCCTAATAATTCATAACCATTAGCCATATTTTCTCAGTTCTAGTTAAAGTGTTTACTATGACTAAAATAAGTGAATACATAAGTAGTAAATTAGAAAAGGTAATGAAAATATCTGCATTTCTATAGCACCTTATTCTTTGTAAAATGAATTGCATAAGTTATCAATTCTAATACCCTTGACAACTTCATGAAATGCATGATATCAATATCCCTATTTGAAAAGTAAGGAAACTGAGACTCAAAGAGATTAAGTGATTTGCATAGGGTTATTCAACTTGGAGGTGTTTGAGCAATGACTCAAAAATAGGTTTTCCTGACCCCAAATCCAGCACTTAATCTACTGTATGAGAGTTGTTACACTTGGAGCATATATAAATGGCAAAGAAGGAAATAAATCCATTCAAATTCTACTGATCATCCTTTAAACAACATGAAAATAAAACATATCAAATCAAATTTTCGAGTGGTCTAGACAACAAAAATCAGGGTGAGACATTTTTCCAGCATAAAATAATTTAAGAAGTCACCAGGAAATGTCTGTGATACTGAAATAGGGGCCAACTTGGAGCACATACAGTGGTAACACTAACTATTGGCCTTGGAAACAGATTTGACAACAATAGTAGCAGCAGCTTGGGAAACCCCTGAGCCAGAGATGATAGTAAGAGCATTGGGCAAATAGAATGAGATAACAGGGAACTTTTGTGCTAGTGCTGGGCACAGAACTTTGTGTTATGTGGCAGCTCCATTGTCCATACAAACTTCTGAATTCCATTACCAGGATGGAATGGAATGCATGTAGTCAATCTAAAGATAGTAGGTATACTATTTATAGTTCCAGAGCAGAGAGGAGCACTAAATCTGTAACTGTAATGGAAAAGGAGACTTGGTCACAGTTCAAGAGCACAGAAAAATGCTACTATTTGTGACTACAGATAAGCGCAGGCTCTTCCTGGATAAGGACTGGAGCAAAGGCCAGGAAAACAATGACCACACCTGTCCCAGAATAATTCCACTTTGGAAGCATTAAAAATTTACATACAACAAGAATGAATTCTGAAAACATCAGTGTGAAAAAGGCCAAAGCCTGGTACAGTGCCTTTACAACCCCAGGAAAGCAGGTTCCAACCTTTACATAAATGAAAAAGTCAAGAAATAAACTATAAAATGAGCAAACATAAAGATAAATAAATAAAAAGATGCTATAGTGAAAGACACAAATTTTGAATGCAACAATCTTGAAAATGGATACAGGCAAAGCAAAAAAGGAAAAATATAAATTGCATATAGTCCAAAACTATTCCTAGAAAAGTTAAAGAAAGAAATGAGTGGTAGAGAAAAATTGGCAAAAGAAATGAGAGTGATGCAAAGGGATCAGGATGAAACAAGGATGTCCATTATCACCACTTGATTCAATATTGTAATATAAATGTTGGCTTTAGGAGAGGAAAAAATTAGAGTACACAAAGAAGAAACAAAGCAATCACTCTTGGCAGATAGTATGATGGTACACTTATAGAATACTAAAGAATCAAATAAAAATCTACTTGAAATAGTAAACAACTTTAGAAAAGTTGCAGGATATAAAATCAACCCAAATGCATCACCAGCATTTCCATATATTAGTAAAAACTCCCAAAAGCAAGAGATAGAAAGAAAAATTAAATTTATAGTCACTGTAGAAATAAAATAGTTGGTAATCCATCTGCCAAGACAATCCCAGAAACTATATTAACACAATTGCAAAACACTTTTCATGCAAATAAAGTCAGATTGAAATAACTGGAAAAAACATCAGTTGCTCTCTCTCTCTCTCTCTCTCTCTCTCTCTCTCTCTCTCTCTCCCTCTCCCTCTCTCATTTCTTCTGTCTTGTGGTTCCTCCTATTGGTTTTAATTGTTCTTTATAATTACTAATGTGAAAATATGCTTAAGATGAATGGATATGTAGAGCTTATAGCAGATTGTGCAATGTGGAATTTGGAACTCTAAATATTATAGAAAAGAATGTTAAAAACTAAAAATAAATATATATTTTTTAAAATAAATTATCAAGGAAAACTGTCCTGAGGTCCTAGAACCAGCAGGTAAAGTGATCATTGAAAGATTACACTGGGATGCAAAGCCAAGATGGCAGAGTAAAAGCAGGTACTTATCTCAGTTTTCCCCTCAAACTCTCCAAAAACCTTTAAAAATTATTGTATAAAGCAATAGAGAAGTAGCACCCACAGCAACATGGAGTGAAACAAATTTCCAGGCCAAGACAGCTCAGAAAGTCAGCAGAAAAAGTCTGTTGCACCAGAATGAGAGAGGAGCACAGTCCCACACAGACCCCCAGCAAAACCAGAGCAGGCTATGAGTGACTGAGTCACTACCAGCGGTGGAAATTTCCAGACTTCTCAACCCACAAGTGTCAAAGACAATGTAGAAGGTCAGCATGAAAGATTTATAACACCTGGGTGAAAGTGGAGCCCAATCCAGCACATGATGTGCCATTACAGTCTGGACCCCAGCAAACCAGGAGACCTTGAGAGTGACTGAATCAGCAGTAGCAAGAGCAGAGACTGCTTCAGGAGCACACAGTCTACAGAGAGTAAGATCAGAACAAATGGTCAGAAGGAGATTACAGGTTTCTTTTTGTTAACACTAAAGCAGGACTCTGTTGTTTTGCCTTTATGTGGTTCTGGGTCCCAGTTGTAGGTGGCAGTCTCATTGTGATGAGGGCCCTGGAATAGCAGAGTTTGTGCCACACTGGAAGGGAGAACCTCTTCAAAGTTTCAGGACAGTAAAGAGTTATCACTTTTGGTCATTCACAGACCAGAGCACAGGTCAGAATATTAGAAAACAGCTCTCCTTAGACCATACCACATTGGAAATACTGAAAATTTACAGATCCCTAGAGGTATCTCTGAAAACAGCCACATAAAATCCCTGAAGTTGGGGAGAGTGCACCCTCCACCCTGGAAGCAGAGTCCTACTTTCACAAACCATTAAAAGTCAAGAAATCAGGTGGGATAATGAGCAAACAATGAGAGAAAAAAAAACTCTGACTAGAGAAACTTATTATGGTGCCAAAAAAGATCCCAAAACAGAAGACAACAAAGCCAAGCTCCTACTTCCAAAGCCTCCAAAAAAAATATTAATTGATCTCAGGCCATGGAAGAGCTCAAAAAGGATGTTGAAAAATCGTATAAGACAGTTAATGGAAAAATTGAGAAGAGAAATGAGAGTGATGCAAGAAAATCATGAGGAAAGAGACAACAACTGGGTAAAGAAGACACACGTGCACAATCTGAAGAAAATAATACCTTAAAAACATACTCGGCAAAATGGAGAGTTCCAAAAGGTCAATGAGGAAAAGGACTTGAAAAAAAGAATTAGATAAATGGAAAAAGAGATGCAAATGTTTACTGAAGAAAATGATTCTTTCAAAATTAGAATGGAGTAAATAGAAGCTAATGAATCTATGACAAATCAAGAAATTATAAGAAAAAACCAAAAGAATGAAAAACAAAGAAGACAATGTGAAATACCTCATTGGAAACACTACTGATCTGGAAAATAGATCCAGGAGAGAAAATTTTAAAATTATTGGACAACATGAAAACCATGATCAAAATAAAAATAGCCAAGAAATGATTTTCATGAAATTATCAAGGAAAACTGATCTGATAATCTAAAACCAAAAGGTAAAATAGTAATTGGAAGAATCCACTTATCCCCTCTGAAAGCAATCTCAAAAGGAAAACAACCAAGAATATTAGAGTCAAATTCCAGAGTTCCCAGGTCAAGGAGAAAATGTTTTAAATAGCCAGAAAGATACAAATAAAACAGTCAGAAAAACACATGATTTATCAGCTTCTTCCTTAAAGGATCAGAGAACATGGAATATTCTATAGGGCGAAGGAGCTAGAATTACAACCTAGAATAGCCTACCCAGAAAAACTGAATATAATCCTTCAGGGCAAAAATAGATATTCAATGAGATAGAGGACTTTCAAACATTTTTTATGCAAAGACCAGAGCTGAATCGAAAATTTAACTTTTGAATACAAGACTCCAGAGAAGCATGAAAATGTAAATAAGAAAGAGAAATCATAAGGGACTTAAATTTCAACTGCTTACAAGGGAAGACAATATTTGTAACTTAAGACCTTTATTGTTATTTGAGTAGTTAGAAGGAATATATATACATATATATATATATATATATATATATATATATATATATATATATATATACACACACACACACACACACACACACACACACACAACACACAGAGGTGAGTTGAATATGAAGGGATGATATCTAAAAAATAAAGTTAGGATGTGAGAGAAAAATGTGCTGGGAGAATTAGGAAAGGAAAGAGAATGGATTAAATTATCTCATATAAAAGAGGCAAGAAAAGCTTTTATAGTGCAGGGGAAGAAAAAGGAGGTGAAGGAAAGTGAATGAATCATTCTCCCATTTGAATTGGCTCAAAGAAGGAAGGGCATACACACCCAATTGGGTATAGCAAACTATCTTACTCTATGGGAAAGCAGGAAAAGAAGGGGATAAGAGGATGAGAGTTTGGTAATAGAAGAGAAGGAAGATTGGGGGAGGGAATAGAGAGAAGCAAAATGCTTTTAAAGAGAGACAAGGTGAAAGGAGGGAGAGAGAGAGAGAATAAACAGGGAGGAGGGAATAAGATGGAAGGAAATAAAGTTAAACCAAAAAAATTTCAAGGATATTTCTCTGATAAAGTCTTCATTTCTCAAACATATAGAGAACTGAGTTCACTTTATAAAGAGACATTCTTCAATTGATATGTGATCAAAAGTATAATTGGTTTACAAATGAAGTTATCAAAACAATCTATGGCCATATGAAAATATATTCTGACTCACGATTGGAAAAATGCAAAATAAAAAAATTCTGAGGTTCTACTCAATAGCTATTAGATTGGCCAATAGGAGAGAAAAGGTAAATGATAAATATTGGAGGGGATGTCGTAAAAAATGAGACATTAATGAACTGTTTGTGAAGTTGTGAACTGACTCAACTATTCAGTAGAGCAATATGGAACTATGCCCCAAAGGCTATAAAACCAGGCATATCCTTTGCTCCAGAAATACTTTTACTAGATCTATGCCCAAAAAGATATACAAAATAAAAAAAGGAAAAGGACATTATATAGATAAAATATTTATGGTTCTTTTTTTTAAGGGTAAAAGATTAGAAATTGAAGGTATACCCATTAATTGGGGTGTGTCTAAGTATTTCATAGCACCTGCCTTAGCTCCCTTTATGAGCTTTGGAACATATTATTCTTATCTAAGCATTACATGTGAAAACTTCACATTTTAGGGGTAAATATCCACCTAACTTATTGATTTGAGGTCTGACATTTATTGTCAACCTGGTTTAGTCATCGGCTGAGAAGGGCGAGCAGGGTGTGACTGTGAATACTATACCTTCTTGGAGCCACAGGGAGTTCAGTGACAGGTGGACACAAAAGTTGGATAAATAGTCCCGAAAATAACTTGGCAGAATTTCACAGCAGACGTGCTAGTCCTCCTTGAAAGCCTCATATTCCCCACTTTTGGGAAGTATGGAGCCCTTGGAGGAAAAATGTGAAAAAGCCCCAGGCATAGGGGCAGTTCTTTCTGCACAATTTGCATTTTATTACTATGTCTCTCATTAAGTGTTCCCCTTCACAAATCCAATTTTTACCCAGATTGATCTCCTATTTTTCTTCTCCTTTGTGCAGACAGCTCCCTATGCCTGAAATACATGTCTTGCAACATTTTGTCTCTTTTTAAAATCTTCACACCGCAACATGTGTTGTTTCTGTGTACAAAGTTCTCCTGGTTCTGCTCCTTTCACTCAGTATCAGTTCATGTGTCATTTCACAATTCTCTGAAGGCTTCCTGTTCGTCCTTTCTCATAGAATAACAGTATTCCATTGCACTTATATACCACAGCCTGTTCAGCCATTCCTCAATTGATAGGCATACCCTTGATTTCCAGTTTTTGACTACCACAAAGATAGCTGATATAAATATTGTTGTACATGTGGTACACTTTCCCATTTCCATAATCTCTTTGAGATAGAGTCCCAGAAGCAATATTGCTGGGTCAAAAGGTATGCACATTTTTGTAGCCCTTTGGGAAGAGTTCCAAATTGCTCTCCAGAATGTTTGAATCAGCTCAGAGGTCCATCAACAATGAATTAGTGTTCCAACTTTTTCAGATCTTCTTCAACATTTACCATCTTTCTGTTTTGTCACATTAGCCAACCTGATAGGTGTGATGTGGTGCCTTAGAGTTGTTTTGATTTATATCTCTCTAATCAATAGTGATTTAGAGCATTTTTTCATGTGACTATAGATAGTTTTAATTTCTTCCTCTGAAAAATGCCTGTTCATATCCTTTGATAAAGACTGGTATTTTTGCACATTAGACTCAGTAATTTATATATTTTAGAAATGAAGACAAACCTCTCAATTTAATGTAATCAAAATTGTCCATTTTGTACTTCATAATGTTTTCTATCTCTTGTTTGGTCAAATATTTCTCCATTCTTCATAAATCTCACAAATACACAATTATTTGCCCTCCTAATTTATTTATAGTAGATACATGGAGATCATGTATCCATTTGAATTTGATTCTTGTGGACATGTCAGGCATTGGTCTATTCCCAGTTTCTGCTACACTCTTATCCAGTTTTCCTAGCACTTTTGATCACAGTGAGTTCTTATCCCAGAAGCTGAGATCCTTGGGATTATGAAACAGTAGATTGCTATATTCATTGACTACTGTGTCTTGAGTAACTAACCTATTACACTGGTCTAACCCACTGTTTCTTAGCCAGTACCAAGTGGCTTTAATGATTGCTGCTAATACACTTTGATATCTAGTAGGGCTAGGACACCTTCCCTAGAATTTCTTTTCATTAGTTCCCTTGATATTTTGGGCCATTTGTGCTTACAGATAAATTTTTATATTATGTTTTCTGGCTCTATAAAATAATTTTCTGATAGTTTGATTGGTATGACACTGAATAACAAAATTATTTTAGGTAAAATTGTCATGTTTGTTATATTACTGGGGCCTGCCCACGAGTAACTGATACTTTTTCATTTACTTAAATCTGACTTTATTTGTGAAAAAAGTGTCTTGTAATTGTGTTCATATAATCCCTGGGTTTGTTTTGGCAGGTAAACTCCTAAGTATTTTATAGTGTCTACTCTAGCTTTAAATGGGATTTCTTTTTCTATCTCTTACTGTTGGACTTTGCTGCTAATATATAGGAATGCAGAAGATTTGTGGGGGTTTATTTTGTAACCTGCAACTTTACCAAAGTTGTTTATTATTTCAAGTAGTTTTTTATTTGAATCTCTGGGATTCTCTAAGTATATCATCATATCATCTGCAAAGAGTGATAACTTAGTTTCTTCTTTGGTTATTTTTATTCCTTCAATTTCTTTATCTTGTCTAATTGCTACCGCTAACATTTCTAGTACCATATTGAATAATAGTGGTGATAGTGGACATCCTTGTTTCACCCCTGACCTTATTGGAAATACATCTAGCTTCTTCCCATTGCATATAATGATTGCTGAAGGTTTTAGGTAGATACTGCTTATTATTTTATGGAAAGTTCCCTTTATTCCTATGTTCTCCAGTGTTTTTAATAGGAATGGGTGTTGTATTTTGTCGAAAGCTTTTTCTGCATCTATTGAGATAATCATGTGGTTTCTGTTAGGTTGATATGATCAATAATGCTAATAGTTTTTTTCTAATATTGAACTAGCCCTGCATTCCTAGTATAAATCCTACTTGATCATAATATATTATTCTCATGATAAATTTCTGTATTCTTTTTGCTAATATCTTATTTAAAATTTTTGCATCTATATTCATTAGAGAAATTGTTCAATAATTTTCTGTCTCTGTTTTGGTTCTTCCTTGTTTAGGTATCAGAACCATGTTTCTATCATAAAAAGAATTTGGCAGGAGTGCTTCCTCTGCAATTTTCCCAAATAGTCAATATAGTATTACAATTAAGTATTTTTAAACATTTGATAGAATTCACTTTTAAATCCATCTGGCCATGGAGGCTTTTTCTTAGGGAGCTCATTGATAGCTTATTCAATTTTTTTGATAGGGTTGTATAAGTACCGAACTTTCACTCTTATTAATCTGGCAATTTGTATTTTTTAAAATAATCATCCAGTTCATTTAAATTGTTGAAGTTAATTATTGTTTTAATTTCCCCCTCAATAGAGGTTAGTTCACATTTTTCATTTTTGATATTGGTAATTTTGTTTTCTTATTTTTTAATCAAATTGGACAAATGTTTATCAATTTTATAACCAATTTTTAATTTTATTTATAAGTTCTATAGTTTTCTACATTACAATTTTATTAATCTCTCCTTGGATTTTCAGTATTTCTACTGTGGTATTTACTTGCAGATTTTCAATTTGTTCTTTTTCTAGATTTTTCAGCATCATGCCCAATTTATGGATCTCCTCTTTCTCTATTTTATTCATGTAGGCATTAGAAGATATAAAACTTCCCCTAAGAACTGCTTTTGCAGTGTCCCATAAAATTTGTTAAGTTGTTTCATTATTGTCATTCTCTTGAATAAAGTTCTTGATTTTTTTCTATAATTTGTTGCTTAACCCACTCATTCTTTAGGATTAAATTGTTTACCTTCCAATTAATTTTTGGTTTTTATTTCCATGGCCTTTGAGTACCTATAATTTTCATTGTATAATGGTCCGAGAAGGATGCATTCCCTATCTCTGCCTTCCTGCTCTGGCTTGTGAGGTTTCCATGGCCTAGTACATGGTCAATTTTTGTATATGTGCCATGTACCTCTGAAAAAAAGGTATTTTCCTTTCTATCCCCATTCAAGTTTCTCCAGATAGTTATCTTATCTACCTTATCCAGAGTTTTATTCTTATTTAACTTATTTCTTGTTTATTTTGAAGTTAGATTTATCCCGTTCAAACAGAGGTAAGTTGGGGTCCCCTGCTGGTATATTTTTACTGTATGTATACTAGTATATTCTTCATGTATGTACTAGTATATTCTTCCTGTAATTCAGAATCTGGATGCTATACCACTTGGAGTATACATGTTTAGTAATGAAATTGCTTCGTTGTTTATGGTGCCTTTTAGCAGGATATAGTTTTCTTCCTTATCTCTTTTGATTAGATCTGTTTCTGCTTTTGCTTTGTCTGAGATTAGGATTGCTACCCCTGCCTTTTTTATATCAACTGAAGGTAATATATTCTGCCTTTTACATTTATCCTGTGTTTTTCCCACTGTTTCAAATGTCTTTCTTGTAAGTCATATATTGTTGGATTATGGATTTTAATCCATCCTTTTATCCACCTCACCCTTTCCCTGACTTTTAAAATAGATCTCTGCATCTAGGGAGGAGTGGACTCTGTCCCACAGTTCTTGTGCCTAAAACTTGAGGGTTTGTATGTTATGGCCTCTGATTGTTTCACCTAAAAGCTAAAATGTTGCAGCTTACCTGGTGCTGAGTTGACTGATGTTGGAAAACAGAGATCAGGTGAGGTCTTTTTGGGTTTCCCTGCAGTTACCCTGGAGCTAGCTGCATTAAGTGTGGGGATGGGCTGGTCTGGCAACAGGAGGTCTCCACTATTGAGCTAGAGCCATAGGCAAGCTCAGAAATTGGTGATCCCATCTGTGCTAGGGTTTTCCCGATTCCCCTCCTGAGCCGAGGCATCCCTAGGGTCCTGATATTGGCAGTTGTGGGTTTCAACCTCCTGGGGCTTAGGATCTTCTCCCAGTTTGCTGAAGTGAAGTTGTCTGGGACAACTCTGTTCCTGCACTGGTCCTCTTCAGCTACAACAATAGGTACCCTCCTAAGCAATTTTCCTAGCCTCGCAGGCTAAGAGGCTGTTTTAATCCTTCTGTTGCTCCCACTGTTCCATACATTTTCCCAGGGAAATATTCTCTGGACTCATCAAGGTCAATAGGACAAGGGAGATAGCAATTACCAATCCCTCAACCACTTTGGCTCCCAGAACTAGAAATCTCACAATTTCTTTTTAAAGAAAGATAAAATGCTAAGCAAAATTAGTCAATGTAGCAGTATGTCTGATATTACACAGTTTTCCTCACTCATAGTCTCCTGCCTCTGCAAAGAAGAGAGTGGAGAGGTGCCTTTTCATATCTTAATTTTGGAACCAAGCTTGGCCATTATAATTTTATGGCATTTACTTTCAATTATTTTGTTGTTATTGTTTTTGCATTTAAATTGGTATAGTTGAGAAGCCTGAATTGATTTTGTTTCATTTTCTCATTTATGTTATTTGCAATTAATTGATTTTGTTCTATAATTCCTCAAGTCATGGTTCTTTATCTCAGCACTAGTTCAGAATTCAGGTGGCTTGCAATGAGTTAATTTAAAAAATCCACTTCTCTAATTACTGATCTATTTGTGTCTCATGGAATTTAAATTGCTTTGCGGTATTCATATAAATCTCAGGGAGGTGAATTTAGTATCTTTACCCTATGAAGCTATCATTTGAGGATATCTGGCTTGCTATCCAAAAAAGACTTTGATCTGATTTCAAACAATGAGTACTTCTCAGTCTCATGAGAGAAGATAGGGGTCATTACTATTCCACTTTCCCAAACTTCCAATCATTTGTATTGTTCCTGAACCTCTGCTCTGTAACTACTTATGTTGTCCTCAGTCCAAAGATGTCATGTACCCTCTTCTACTCTTTGTTTTGTATTCCCTAAAACTGTGAAAGCAGGACTATTCATCTGCTCATGGTCTTTGGCATAAATAGAAACAATGATCAGATGCAAAAGAGATTTTTGCGAGAGTGATAAGGTAAAAAGAGAGAGAAAGGGAAATTAGTCTCAATAAAATATGATAGAGGGGTAACATAGAGTTAGTAATCTTAACTGTGAATCTGAATAGGATAAACTGTTATGCAAAATGTAAGTGGATAACTGAATAGATAAGAAACCAGAATCCAGCAAAGCACTGTTTACAAGAAACACACTGGAAACAGAAAGACACACATGTACAGTTAAAATCATGGCCTGAAGGAAAATTTACTAGGATTCAGTTAAGGTTAAAAACAAAAAAAGAGAGAGGCAGCAATCATAATCTCAGACAAAGCAAAAGCAAAAACATACAAAATACTTACATGCCTAGTAAAGAAAATAGAATAAGTGGCCATATCTTAAAAACAACAACAACAAAAACAGACTGAACAAAATCTCTATGCTAGCAATGAAATTATCCTAATAAATTGCAAGGATGACACAGTATGATCAGGCAGAATTTATAGCAGGAATGCTATAATAATAATATAATAATATCACATAGATAATATGTGATATTAAGAAAATGAGAAGTAAAACTGATCATGTCAACGATAAAACAGCAAAATAGTGTAAACCTGAGTTTTGGTTCCAAGGAGCAGGGCACACCTGAAGACGTAAACAGGGAAATGAAAAGAAAAATGGCCTAAGATTCTGCCCTATCTGTCAGCTCTCTTAAAGTGTTCACTTATTTAAAGTCTCTTCCTGTAATTCTTAAACAACTGATGCTCCAAAAGCTACATTGTCTGCTCCTGTTGTGCTTTATAATCAATCAACAATCAGTAAGCATTTATTGAATATCTACTATATGCCAGGTATCATAATTAGTACTAGGGTTTTAAAAACAAAAAATGAAAACATACCTTTCCTGAGTTTAGAGTTCATCAGTAGAGACAGTGTGTATGTGTGTGTGTGTGTGTGTGTGTGTGTGTGTGTCTGTATCTACACATATAGTCAGTCTTCAGCTTTCATGGGGAAAAAATTCCTAGAAAATAGTGAAAATGTAAAAAAAATGCAAATGTTCATACATTGAAACTGTAAGAGAAACAGAATAAATAGAAATAGGTGGTTATGTTCCCATGACCATCAAAACCTGCATTTTTGCTAGATATTTGAAAAATATAATTTTCTGCATATAATTCTTTTAAAAACGTGAATTTTGATAATATGGACTTTTTCTAACATGGAAACCATGAAATAATCAATCAAATTTAGTATACAAAATAAAATTGGCAATATCTAAAGCATTTACCTCATTCAAGTAATTTGTTTGAATTTGTTGATCTTTTTCCTAACATCCCCCCAAAAACCTATTTCAGATATTATGCTCTTCTCATATCACATGAAATCTACAGTACAACAAATAAAATTATTAAAACTAAAACATTTTCTAGCCTGAATATTACCTTACACTGTATCAGATGGAAGTGTGACTGTGTTGTACTATATTTTATACTGTGGTAAACCTTGGCTGCCCTCTGAAAAAACAAGGAAGAAGTTTGTGGGACTTTATGTGCTTTTGCAAGAATCAAGCTTGGCAACTTTTCAACACCACTTTTAAAACCCAAAATACTTGTACCATGTTTTGGGGACATACAATGACAACATGCCTGAAAGCACATGAAGCTCTTTACACTAGTAGGGTGAATAGAATCACTGAACAATCTAAGAGTACACCAAGTGCTCCGCAAGGTGGCTTGAATCCCACATCTCATTTTTTTCTCTCCTGCACATAGAATGTGCACAGTTCCCAGCATGAAAATGAAGTTACCAATAAAATCATGTGAAAGTTTGAAGTTGTGAATGTTAAATACATGAATGTTGAAAACTGACTGAACAACATAAACATATACATGCACATATAT
Source organism: Potorous gilbertii (assembly GCA_028658325.1). Classification (NCBI taxonomy): domain Eukaryota; kingdom Metazoa; phylum Chordata; class Mammalia; order Diprotodontia; family Potoroidae; genus Potorous; species Potorous gilbertii. The sequence goes on along the minus strand of CM053769.1, from coordinate 168,271,204 downwards.
ATGCATAATAGTCATAATAAAGTCAAAATATTTCTCTAATTTAGGAGAAATATCACTAGCAGTTGTGAAGATCAAAAAAGCCTTCATGTAGAAAGTGGTCTTTGAGTTAAGTCTTAAAAGAAATGAATGAACCTATCAGGTACAAATGAGGAGAAAATATATTCCCTGCACAGAAAATGACTTGCGCAAAGGCATGAGACTGAATTTTTCTTTTGTCTGAGGAATAGAAAGAAGTTGTTTATTAGGATTCTGCTATGTGCTAGATCAAATGTTAAGTGTTTGGTTTATAAATACAACAAAAAAAGAGCCATTATCATTGAAAAGCTTACATATTATTATAAAGAAATAAATACAGAAGTACAAAAAATCAGAGGACATTAATCAAAGAAAAGGAAGTGAAAATTCAAGATTATCAAAAGATATATATCTCAATTCTCTCCCCCAAATGTTGGTCCTTAGAAGAGAAACACTAGCAAAGAAAGAAGGGCCCAAGGACAAAAATTTTTCATGGTGTTCACTCTTTATACTCCCCTGATGTACCCAGGACCACCTTAATGAGATATTTGACTTTTTATGCAGTTTTTGTGTGTATGTATGTGTGTGCATGGGTGCAAGCAAAATTTGTATTTTTCTTTCTTCTTTTGCTATATCATACTGTTGATACACACATACACACACACACACACACACATATATATATATATATATATATATATATATATATATATATATACATACATATATATATATATATATATATATATATATATATATATATATATATGCAGCTTATGTTACTTAAAGATCCCAGATTTTTTTCAAACTATTTTCTAGTCATTCCTCCCTCAAGTTGAATTTGTGATATTGAAGCTGATATTTGAACTCAAATATAAGCCTTTAATTTTTATCACCATTAGATTTCGTTTTTCTGGATCTGTCCCAGTGAAGATCATTTTGGATTCTGACATTGTCATTTAGGGTGCTAGTTCTCCATTCCTGCTTCATAATAAACATCTGAAGATTTAAGTATCCATAGGGTTATAAGAATCCTACTAACATAGAGCTTATACTAGATGACCTCTCAGGTCAATTTCAATTTTTTACATTTTATAAATCCAAGATGTTTTAAAAAATATAAATTAATGTGTATTTCTTCACTATACAAGGTGAAAAGAAAATCAAGCTCAGAAGACATCTGGAATACTCCAAGTAGTTTCAAATAAAATTGAAAAAAAAATTGACGTAAAAAAAAGAAAGAGACAGCAGGAGTAGTCTCAGCTTGTGTAATGTAATAACCAAATAAGGAACTGACAGTAATGAAAATGAAGACATATGCTCTCAAATCTGTTTCCAATATAGATACATCAACACAACATGGGTTACTCCTCCCTCATTTACCATGCCAATATAATTGGAAGAACACCTGAATCTATTTCTATGGGATCACATTTTGGTTCTTCCTGACTGATGAGTCCAAATTGTTGAAGTTCACTAGAACTTATTAATTTCAAAAGTGACTATGCATCTGCCTCTCCCGAGGGAAAAACAATTCTGTAATGCTTAACTCTTCTCTGATTTCTCATACTTTCAATCTCTCTTCAATAGTCTAACATAGGTTGACACAAATTCCTGACTTTTTTCCATTATTTTAAGTCCCAGTATATGTAGGATGATACAAATTCTGAGATTTGAGAAGTATATCTCAAAAGTGACTCATTCTTTTCTATTATAAAATCTATATTCATAGATTGTAACTTCATTCCTCTATTCCATTCCCTCAGGAACATTCCTTGTCAAGGTTAGCTCTTCAGCATTTGCCCTCCATCTCATTCCCCTTTAATCTGCTACTAAAACTTGTTCCTTTAATCATCCAGTCAGCCTAAGTTCAATATCTTCAAAATCTTTCTCTGAAAATCTGTTTTCTTCCTTATTTTCAGACACAGAGAGAGAGACAGAGACAGAGAGAGGAGAGAGAGAGGGAGGGAGGGAGGAAGAAAGGAAGGATAGAAGGAAGGAAGAAAGGTTAATAGTAATTTAAAATAGAAAGATCTTTCTTATTAGTTAACAGATCCATATGATCTGCTTAAATTGCCTGAAAGTCTGCGTCCCATGTGTTGGGAGGAGCTCGCTGAAGAGGTGGAACAGGAAGGATGGAGCAGAACTGGGAGGAAGTAAGTGAGTGGGGTCAGATCAGAAGGGAAAGAAAGCAGGCTAACTGATACAGTGTGACAGTTGACAGTTGAAAACTCCCCAGCTTGGGGAAGGGAGATTTAAGAACAAATTTGCCCTCTGCTGTGTTCATGTATATTAAATTCTTGGTCACCATGACAGATTTTGCTTTCTAGTTCTGGGATTAGGCTTTCTGCTGTTTAAATAAATGTTTTTCTTCTGCCTTCTATATGGAGAGGTTTTTTTATACTTTGAGATTGAGAACTACACCAGCCATATCCATAGTCATCAGCAGTGCTGTGAATATTGCCTTGGTGATACAGAAGAAAAGAAGGGATGAAGGGAGGAGGAAGGAAGGAATGAAGGAAGGAAGGAAGGAAGGAAGGAAGGAAGGAAGGAGGAAAGATACAAATAAACCTTGCCTGGACCTTGGTATTTTCTTATACTTTATCTGACTTCACTTTTCCAGTCAAATTCCTAGAATCATTTGCTCTCATTACCTCCACTTTTTCATCTCTTGTTTACTCTAAACATCTGTCCTCTAATCCTACTACTGAAATAAAACTACGCTAAAGTTGCCAGAGATCACTGGACAGATAAATCAAGTAGTCTCTTCACGTCCTCATTATTACTTTTCTCTTTGCAAGTTTTGATACTGTTGATACTTCCCTTTTTATGCATACTCTCTCTTCCCTAGGGTTTCATGATATTACTCTTCCCTGATTCTCATCCATCATTATTCCTGGCTACGTTTTAGTTTCTTTTTATGATTACCTATATCTCTCACCAAGAGTTCACTCAAGGGGGTGGAGCCAAGATGGCAGAGTAGAAAGACTCACATATGCTAGCTCCAAACCCACAGTCCATAGATCTCCTGTGAAAAGAACTCCCAACAAATTCTGGGGAAGGGGAAGTCTCGCAGAAACAGGGTGAAGGAGATTACCATTCCAGAGAGCCCTGAAAAACGGACTCCAAAGGTCCGGGACGGGAGCAGAACCCAGCCCTACCCTGGCCACACGGCACTGAGAGGAGCAAGCAGATCTGAGCAGGCTTCAGGGACAGAATCTCCAGCGGCCACGAAGGTCCCTCCACCCACAGAAGCACAGGTCAGTGAGACAGACGTCTGGACGGGCTGAGAGGGTAGCGGGGTGTCTCTGTGGCTGGGGCCACCTCGGGAGGCAGCAGCAGAGGCAGCAGATGGCCAGAGACTCCCAGAGCAGGCAGGAGCTCCTGGGAGCTCCATTACAGAAGGTCTCTGCATAAACCCCCTGAGGGAACTGAGCCTGGGAAGTGGCCTTTCCCCCACCTAAGAACCTGATTTAATCATACCCTGAATGGCAGCCAGGCCTGCCACTGAGAGCCCTTAGGCTGGGGAGCAGAATTTGAATCTCAGACCCCAAGCACTAGCTGGGCAGATCTAGGTAGGGGTGCAGAGGAATCTCACAAGTCAAGTAACTGGCTGGAAAATGCCCAGAAAAGGGAGAAAAAATAAGACCATACAAGTTTACTTTCTTGGGGAACAGATGATTCTGCCCTTCCTCTCTGACGAGGAAGAAAACTGCTCACCATCAGGTAAAGACATAGGAGTCAAGGCCTCTGTATCCCAAAAATCTGAAATAGATATCCAATGGGCTCAGGCCATGGAAGAGCTCAAAAAGGATCTTGAAAATCAAGTTAGACAGGTGGAGGAAAAACTGGGAAAAGAAATGAGAGAGATGCAAGAAAAGCATGAAAAACAGGTCAATACCTTAAAAGAGGAGACCCAAAAAAATGCTGAAGAAAATAACACCTTGAAAAATAGGCTAACTCAACTGGCAAAAGAGGTTCAAAAAAACAATGAGCAGAAGAATGCTTTCAAAAGCAGAATTAGCCAAGTGGAAAAAGAGGTACAAAAGC
>CM053769.1:168250749-168266639 GCA_028658325.1 Potorous gilbertii | reverse complement strand
GGAGGGAAATATAGCTAGTCTTACACAACACGACTATTATGGAAATCATTTGCAAAACTACACAGATATGGTCTGTATTGAATTGCCTGCCTTCCCAAAGGGAATGGGTGGGGAGGGAGGAATGGGGAGAAGTTGGAACTCAAAGTTTTAGGAGCAACTGTCGAGTATTGTTCTTACTACTAGGAATTAAGAAAAACAGGTAATGGGGAATAGAAAGTTATCTGGCCCTAGAGGACGATAGAGAAGATGGGGACAAGAGAAAGGAGGGATGATAGAAGAGAGGGCAGATGGGTGATAGGGGAAATTAGAATGCTCAGTGTACTGGGGTGGGGGGAGGCGACAAATGGGGAGAAAATTTTGGAACCCAAAATTTTGTGAAAATTAATGTAAAAAGTTAAATAAATAAATTTATATTAAGGGGAATAAAAGCTAAAAAACAAAAGAGTTCACTCAGTAAACAATTGTAGTTTACATTTATATTGTTCACTACCACTTACAAAGTACTTTAGATTTGGTAAACACTACATGTCTTCTAATCTCTTTATTTTTAATGGAGTAATTAAATGTATCTCAGAGTTTAATCACACTGATCAGGGTTATATAACAGGTAAGTGGTGAAGGGTAAGGCTTATATGCGAGTGTTACTGATACCAGATCCATGTGAAATATTTCCTTTACCTTTAGGAAGTCCTTTTTCTGGGATTTCTTTTCTCTTGGCATTCTCTCTTTGTGCTCTCTTCAGTTAATACGAATTAAATAATCTTTTTCTATGTATAATTGTATCTACCTATCCTTTATCTCTTTCTCCAATAGTTTGTTCCATAGGAAGCTAAAATTCAATACATTAAAATCAAAAGTCAGTTTCTTTCACCTAAAATATCTTCTCTTTTTTATCTTTGTTGGGGATGCTACCATTTTTCCTCTCACTGACTTGTGCAATCCTTAAATTATTGCCAGCATTTAATTTTCTCTCAGTCACTATTTGCAATTAATTGCCAAGTCCTGTAATTCTGTTACCTTGTCATCTTTTCTTTCTATCCTTTTCTCTCTACTCACAATACCCCTGAAGTAATTTGGTTTAGCCTCTTTTCATTGATGCACTGAACTACTGCAGTAGTCTGCCAAATGATCTTTGAGATTTGGTACACAGGTTTATATACACATTAATAGTGAGAAGCTAGGGCCCAATGAAGAGACATAATTTAAAGAGTGGTCTCTATGCCAGAAACATGGAGGCAATCATTTTTAATAAATAGAAAAAATAGATGATAAATCGATAAAAAGAAAAGTCCCCCGCTGCTGGGAAAGGTTCTTGCCTGATCAGATATAGTGATGAAGTCTGCACTCTCTATAGGCTGTATTTGCCACTGTTGAAGAATTATCTCTGGAAAGAAAGGAGCTAGAACAGATTGTTGGTCTAGGGACTCTCAAGAACCAGAAGCATAAGTGGGATTCTGATAAGTTATCATGAACCTTTGAGAACTGTAGCTCTACAACATTCTATGTGAACTTTCATTTATATTACTTGATTTTTTTGTTTTACTCATCTATACCTTTCTTTATCTCTTATTCCATTCATCTATCTATACATTTATGCAGCTATCTACCCATTTATGTAATCTAATAAAAAATCAATTTCAAAATTCTCTCCCCACCTCCACCCCTCTGCAACTTACTAAGAAGGCAAGCAATATAATAGCAACTGTATAAGTGAAGTCACACAAAATGTATTTCTGTATTCCTCTCCACCTTTCTAATACCTGCTTTCAAGATATCTGCCAGTAGTTTCCCAAGACAACAAACATTCCTGCTTCCAGTCTCATGCTTTGCCAATCCTGCATTCCCAGTCTCCCAGTTGATAGCCCTAAAGTATAGGTTTGATTAAATCATCAATATTCAAGAAGTTTTGGTGTCTAACTATTGCTTCAAGAACCAAATATAAACCTTTAAAGGTTATCTAAAGCTCACCTTCAAAACTCTGGAGAAACTCCAGTTTTTATTTCATTATGCTATTACTCAGAGACTTGACTTTGCAATCAAATTGACCCACTTGTCCAACATAGAACATTTCATTTCCTGCCTCTGGTAATTTGCACATGATGTACCCCATACCTGATATGCTGTATTCCTTCAATTTTTAGAATCTTTATCTCACTTCAAGGATCAACTCAAATGTCAACTTCCTAGTTGTACTTGTTTGCAGAAGTATATGATATATTGACCAGTCTCCTTTCTCTCCTCCTAGAAAGATTTAGAAAGAACTTGATGGAGCACAAGGTAATCTCGTCCAACACTTCCATTTGCTAGGTGGGGACACTGATATTGTAAAGTCTAAATGCCTTATAGTAATGCCTAACTCTTCTAATTCCTAGCTTAGAAATGTATTTAGAACCTAGACCTGACTTTGCATTGTATCATGCTCTATCCTTCATGTATTAGTCAATATGTGATGAGACCATTTGATTTGCAACTCTCTTTCTCAATCTATGTATGCATGTAAGTATGCATGTATGAGCATATACGTATATGTATGATTGTATATATATATATATATATATATATACATATATATATATATTATATACATGTATTTTAACAACATTTAAAGCATTGTATTCAATTCTTACTAAAATCTCCTTGATGACATGGGCTGATTAACTTTTATTCTTTGTTTCCCAGTGTCTGGCACAGTGACTTGAGTCAAAAAGACCTCAAATAACTCTTTTTAAATTGAATTGCTCAGAAGAATAAAAAAAAATATTCTCAGAAGAACGATTAGGATCAATCTAGGTGAGGATCTAGTAAGGTTTCAAGGGGGAAATACACTATGAGGTACCTCCTTAAAGAAGGAAAATGAAATAAATAAGTTATGTGTGGGAAGGGGTGAGTCAAAAAGTATGAAGGGGTGTCAAAAGGAGGGAGAAATGCCATTCCAGGCTATGGGGCAAGCTGTGTGAAACTTTATGAAAGAAGACAGGATGATCTCAAGATAATGTTAATGGTCCAGGTTGACATTTAACCCTGTTCAAAGAAAAAATATAGAATAATGAAAATGGTATTCAGTTTGCAGGCAGATAGTGTGCGCTAAATTTCGGGCTCTTCATTAGTGTGTTTAAAAACAAATTGTTTAAACTATCTTTAGTGTGTTTAAAATTGTTTAAACTATCATTAGTGTGTTTAAAGACAAATTGTTTAAACTATCTTTGTCTCAATTTCTTAATTTATGCAATTGTAGGGTGTAGGGTGGATCATGCCTAAGGAAAGTATAAATACTGTGATTCTAAATGATAAATTTCTTATGATTACCTAAATATCTATTATTAACAGATGAGAGATGCTATCTAAGCATCTGAACTGCTTTCTAAGAAGTCTGAAAATGTGGATGGTTGAAGCATTCAGAAATGTTTCTATTTCCTACCAGGATAGTCTTCATGAAAGCATTGGATTTTCCTTTACCCACAATCATCTTCTGTTCCTTCCTTCAGGGGGCTTCTTTGGAAGGTGTCCCAGTTTAGGTGATTTGTGTTGAGGTTTTAAAATAGTTGTTTAATATTGTGCATCCTCCTCAATGCACCAATGGTCAGAACACACAATCTCACAGACATATGATGAAATAAAAGTTAGAAATACAGTGTATCTTTGCTCTTTATGTTTAGCTCAGGTCAGCACAATGGTTTTGAGATTAAACGCCATTTCAAAGAAAACTCAAAAAACATTTCTATAGCATGCGCAGAAATTTTGCTCTGAAATAGGAAAGTTTTTGAAGAGAGATGTTCAGTAATTCTATCCTTCAAAACATCTATTTTTGACCAGATTTAGATAATTTTCTGGGAGAACAAGTCTAAAATAAAGAGTTAGAGTTGACATTGTAGTTTCACCTTATAAGATGCCAGAAAAGTTTAGTAAATGGCACTAGAATCCTTATATCACTTTAAAGGCTTCAACTACTGATGCCATTTAACAACGTGAACTCTGTAATTTGCCCAGAGAATGTGCAATCTTAGTTCAACAAGTCTGCCTCAATGATATTAAGCTGGCAGATGGTATCAATTGGCTTTTTGTTAAATACCCATAAATTAAAATTAGACTATCATGGACTGAAATTTTGTTTCTTAAATTCAAGTGGATTTTAATATTATAATGCATTCTACAAATAAGCATTCATTAAGCATTTTCTCTATGTAAGGTACTTTAATAGTACTATAATTAATTATCTATTTATATGATTTACTCAGCTGTTCTATGCACATAATGCTATTATATGACCCTCTTTATTACAGTGAAGTCCTCAGCTTGTCCTCCAGGGAAAGAAATTTTAATTAAGAAAGATTTCTACATTTGTAAGGTGATATATAATTGCTAGGACTTTGCATTTGTAGCTTTGACTATGGACCTGGGGATGAATCATATGTTTGTGATACATATATGAGCTTAGCTGGGTTTAGAGATGCTTGCCACCAGCCTAAATTCTGGGTAAATTTTTTTTATTATGGAAACTCTTGAAGACTGGATGCCATAATGCAAATATGTGGAAGGAACAGTCATTCCTATGAAATTACAGGTCCTAGAAGAAGTGAAATATTATAGTTCACAAAGCACTCACATATATTTCTGACTTTATTCTCGCAACCCAGTGAGTTAAGTAGGGCATTACAGTTCCCATTTCATAGGTGAAGAAGTTGAGTGTCAAAGATAAGGAGGATGCTCAAGGCCATGCAGGTGGTAAGGTAAGTGGCAATAACAAGGCTTAAACTCAGATTTTGTTTGTATAAATCTTGTATTCCTGTAATATATCATGCTGCCTTCCACTTAGTTGGATGATACCAAAGGAGTCATTTCCAAAATTATGATGAGAAAAAAGAGCTCTTAAACACAAATACACATAATATTTATGAAGATGAAAGTCAGTATATCCTATGGAGCCTTAAGGGCCCTGTTGAATAGTATCCAAGAGGAGAATGTCTAACATGCTTCCCCCAACTCTCATGTGTCTCAGATTACTACCAAGTGATCTTGACCCAGATTAATGTATGTAATACATATTTAACAAAATAAATAAAAGATAAAACAGAAAATGTCAAGTGGTTTTCTAAATCAATATGTAGCTAACAGGGATTATTATGTGCAGTTTGGATGCCCATTTCTCTTTCATTTTAATGCCACTGCCCTAGGGCTTAGCTTAAGAGAGTCCTGGTGACCTAAGTAATGGGAAAATGTGTTTTGATAATTAAAAAGTTCTTTAATAGAGACAAAATGCTGGTATGAGCAATGTATTAGATCTGAAATCAGAAAAACCTAAGTTTGTTGTCCATCTTAACTACCTACGGGTTGTGGAATCCTGAGCACATCAGTTAATTTCTTTCAGGCTGTATCCTTATGTACTAATTGATGATAAGTATACCCATAGAACTGTTTAAGGCCCAAATATGATAATGAATATAAAACATTCTGCAAATACCAGAAATTTTTCTTGAAATGTGTTCTATGTTGCTGACATGTCTAAGAAACAATGCTAAATCCTTGCCAAAAGAGAATCCATTCTCTTTAGGAAATACATATTTGATTTTTGGGGGCCAAGGCAATTGGGGTTAAGTGACTTGTCCAAGGTCACAAGGACTAGTAAGTATCAAGTGTCTGAGGTCACATTTGAACTCAGAGCCTCATGACTTCAGGGCTGGTGCTCTATCCACCATGCCACTTAGGTGTCTCTCTTAAATATTAAACTTAGATTATAAAATAAGAAAAAAAATGTCATGTGCACAGTAGAAAATAGGTGAGGATTCAGAATTCACAACAATAACTTAAGAGTTTAAGAAAACCTATATATTAACTACAGTGCCTTACATTGAAAGCTGTCCATCTTTTCTTTGTTTTTTGGTACGTGTTCTTTTGTTCTGTGCTGCATGCCTTTAATGTTTTTCTTTTTCCCACCTTCTTCTCCCTATCCACCATTCCAAGGCCACAGTTGAGCATGGCTACATTTATGTATATACATATATGTTGTATATATATTATTGTATTATATTATTCTACATATTGTATTATTCTATATATTGATATTTACATACTTTGTCCCCTCTGATCTTGAACTCAAAACAAAACCTCCAGCCTCCTGTACATGCCCACAGTCAGGAATATCCCTGCCCTACTTCTTTTGAGCTCACTGCCTTGTGCTGGTCCTAGCCCCCGGCTTTCCCCAGCAGAATTAGGTCTGGTGTTCCTTGTCAGGAGAGATTTCCTTGATCTTCCCCAGTTCAGACACTCAATTCCTCTCAATGGACAAGTGTAAAAGTTCCTGTGACTGGGGCCTGTGCAGCAGCACAACCCAGCTAACCTCAGGGCTTATTGCTGGTTGTTTAAGCAGTTGCTTGCTATTAAAGCAGACTCTAGCCTAGGAGTGTTTATCCTTCACAGGGAAGAAATATAGTCCTGGAGTTTCTTCAGGTCTTCTCATGTTGCCCCAAGATGATCCCTCTTTGGACTCCACTCTCATTTGTTTTCAAGCTCTGTTTCAAGCACCCAGAGGCATTGCTTTATTTCTTGTGGAAGAAAACCTCAAAAGCTTGAAATTTTCTGACCTTTGCCATCTTCCCAGAATCCTCTCCCTTTATTTTCCTAATAAATATAATTCATATACTTACTTGAGATTTGTAAAATGCCTTCCATATTCATTCTTATAACAATAATGAAAATGTTTACATAGTACTTACTATGAGTCAGGCAGTGTGCTAAGTGTTTTACAATTTAATTATCTCATTTAATGCTCACAAGAACAATGGGATGTAGGCACTGTTATTATCCCCAGGTTACAGGTAAGGAAAATGAGCCACAAGAAGTAAAGTAACTTACCCCAAGTCACACAGCTACTACAAGTCTGAGACCTTGTAATAGTAATTAAAATGGGAAGATCTTTCCCATTCATTAATAGGCCCATGTGACCAGCTTAAATCACATGTGGTCTGAGGAGATTGTTGAATGGGTAAAACAGGAAGGATGCAGCAAAGTTGAGAGGAAGTTGATCAAGCTAGTCAGAGCTGGGAAAGACACAAGCAATCAGGCACAACAAGGCTTATGAGTGATTATTTGTTTGTGGGAAGGGAGTGACCAGCAGGGAGGTTTGGAATTCCCTTTTTCCTCTCCTGTGCCAATGTGTATTGAATTCTTGCTTACTATGATAGGTATGGCTTTATGGTGGTGGGATTTGGCTTTCTGGTGTCTGAATACATGTTTTTCATATGGAGAATCTGCTATACTTTGCAATTGATATCTACTCTGGCGTGTTCATAGCTGCCATCAGTGCTGTGAATATTGCCTGGGTGATATAGACTTGATTTTGAACTCAGGTCTTCTTGATTCCAGGCCCCATACTCTATGTTATGAGGTAGGAGCTATTTACAATTGAGAAAAGTTGAGACTAAAATGTTAAATGACTTGTCCAGGGTCCTATAGCTAGCAAATACTGAATTTAGATTTGTGTTCAAATGTACCTGATTCCAAGTGCAACCTTTATTTTAATTTTTTTTTATATTTTTACAAAAAAATGAATATGTCTAGCAATATATAATCAACTTAAAACTTTATGTCTCTGAAATAGCATTCATTGAATCATAGTTATTGAATTTACCTTCTAATCTGATTTTTGGAGATTTCTGGGAATCATTTATATGGAAGGACCCAGAGATAATATGATTCTGTATGCCAGGAATACTCTTCTAAAAAAGAAAGGTAGTGCATTCTTCTGTCAATCAATGTGCTAGGCCCTTCTATGGTTAAAGTAAAATACAATTCATTTTTAGGTTAGGATGGGGCAATCTTTAGGGAATGCAGTTTGCAATATGGCCAGATCTGTGAGCTGCCTTGTACAGTTTAATGTCTTATCTCTTAAAGAACTGTAAATCTACTTGCATCATTGTAATCAGTAAGATTTCAGTTAAGGCCCAGAAGGCCTCCTAAGAATAGATATTTGAAAGATGAATTAGTATTAAGACTTCACAGAATCTTAGAATTTTACAGTTGCATCAGACCTCCAAAACCCGTTTAGTTCAACACTATTCTATTTAGCTTTAGGACACTGAAGTTTCACAGGAATAAAGAAGATGCATAAATTTAAAGAAATGATATAAAAAACAAACAAAACTAAAAATAATATATTTAGTTCATTAAAAATGATGAAATGTATTTTGATACAACAAATAAAAAACAGAATAAGATAACATTTTTGACACCACAAGCAAACATAAGATATAGTCATAAATAAACCATATTCAAAACATATTCCCAGGAAACAGTAAAGCGACATAGTAAAAAGGGAGAGTATGTGCTTTAATTTTAACAAATTAGTGCCAACTATTTCCGTTATATTGGGCCTGAGTTGGTTTTTTTTCCTTGTTTAAATTGTATATAGATGTAGTCGATATATATTTTCTTTGATTTTATTTTGTTCGGTATTCTTATCTCATCATCATTTTATACATGTTCCCTCATTTCTCTGCATATTAAAATTCTTTCTTGTTCTGGACTCCTAATGACTTCCCTTCCAGTCAGTACAAGTAAGGTTGTACATTGGCAGTATACAGGAGGAAACAGTAGGAAATAATATTGCAAAAGGAAACCTGGAAGTCAGGTACAACTCACCTCAAAGATGAAAGGAGCAGAATTTACAAATTGTACTATTTGTTAACAAAAATTCACATTTTAGTATATGTACTGAACTAGGAGAAACTATATAGGTGCCACTTGTCAGGGTTCTGGTCCTATGATAGGTAAATCTCAGAGTAAATTCTGAAACTCCAGAGTTCCACACCAGAAGAACATCAAAAGTTGGTGATAACTTTGAGATGATGTGGAAAGTTTAATTTAAATTTTTCCCAATAACTTTCAGATGATTTGGATATGTTAACTAAAACTAAGTGGCACAGACATGAGATAGGCTGTTCCTCCCAAAACTCTATTAAAATGAGATCTTATACTCCTGTCCGAAATCATTTTTACTTCTCCCTCAGGTCCAGGGAATCTAATGTTTCCAATGTTAATCCCTGATTATTTGAATGGTATTCACTGCCCCTCTCACTCCCCCATCTTATTTCCCACTGCTACCTACATACCTTCACCATTCACCCTCTTTTTCTCCATGTCATCTGCCTCTATGGCCCATTTCCCATTTGTCTTTGCAGTCATATTGCCTAATTAAAGTGCAATAGCAACTCCACTTATTGATGTCATTGTGCATTTCTCAACAAGTACTCAAAAAACTCGACATGCCTGTCTCCATGTCATAATTTCCCAAATTATTAATTGATTCTGGATTTTTCATTTTGACAGTCCTTATGGCATGCTTATATCTCATTACAGTCATATCACAATTAGTTCAGCTAATCAGTGAACACAGAGTTCATGCCATTATTTTTTACTCTTGTAATAGCTTTCATTTTGTTTTTTTGTATTTTTCAATTTTTACAGCAATGATTACATGTAGACAAGTCTCCGGGGGATGATGTCTCAAGAACAAAAGGAAGGAAGATTTATACTGCTAAAGAAAGAAAAAAAGAATTTAACAAATATCCTTTTTTAATCTGTACTTCCAACATGAGGCATGCCAATGATCCACTTCTTTGGATTGATCCGTATTGCTTATTCTCTTAGTGTCTTCTCTGATTCCTGGGTTTGTCAAGGTTTCCACTGTTAGTAGAACTGTAGTGAATGTTTCAAGTATTTTGATAAAGGAATTTCTTGGCACAACTTAACTCCATACTCTTATACCATACCATTCAACACCCATAATTTAAACAAATATGTTCAGAGAGACTCTTTTGAGAAAGCAGACAAAACAGAGTAAAAGATGTAGGAGAGAGAGAGAGAGAGAGCGCACAGGTGATATAAGAGAGGAAAGCAGTAGAAGCAGGAGGTACCCGAAGTCCACCATTTAAGTCAAGGAGGATAGCCAATGTGAAACTACAGAGATGGAGGATAGACTGTCATAGTCAAGAAAGAGACAATAGGCCAGGAAAGCTGGATTACGGAATACATACAAATGAGTAAACCATTAGAGACAGAGAAGGACTAGGTTGTGAAGTGTTTTAAATGCCAAAGAAAAGATTTTACATCTGATCTTGGGAAGTAATGGGAAGGCAGTTCATTAAGCAAGGCAGGTAATCTTTAGGTTAGCCCTGTGTTTTGGAAAAATAGTTATTTTGAGAGATGAGTGGAGGATGGAGAGACTTAAGGCATGGAGACCATCTAGAAGTGTTTTGGAATGGTCCAGGCATAAGATGATGAGAGCCTGTAACAAGGTTATGATTTGTAGGAGGTCAGAGAGATACTATTCCATTTTGTGTATATCTCCTGCCAGAAAGGAATCAGAGACATGTCATTGTAATGTGTGCCAGAATCCTGGGTTAACCTTTGCATGTTTTCAGGAAATCTTTCTTGTCAGGCAGCTCTTGATTTGGCAGACTTGGACAGATGCAAGAGAAATGCTTTTCCATCAACTGCCCTCATAGTCCTTTCATTTAATGCCCTCAGTCTAACACAGTGAGAGGACAACAAAGGCTGGACTGGTAGTAATGTTTATAACTTTCCTGAACTCATTTGATTATGATTAATAGCCTTCAACTCAGTTGCATGATTTCGTACCAATGGTACTGAATTCCGAGCTGTCATTATATGTACCCTTTTCTCCATGCCCCACTAATGTACTCCCCATCTTCTTTACTCCTATTTCCCTCAAACCATCTGTCACCCACCACAATGGCAGAAATTAATTATATGGTATCCTGTATGGTAGTAGAGAACTTGGGAAATAGAGAAGGTTTTAAGAGAAAGATGCTGATATATGTTTTGGACATTAGACATCCTAATTTGAAATCCAGGATTACATCTCAGGAGTGATTGTAGGACTATATATATATATATATATATGCACACACATATAAAAAACCATATACATATATAGTGCATGTGTATATATAATATCTATATATGTATGTTCCCATGTATATATATACACATTATCTATATATGTGTATATGCATACACATGTACACAGTATCTATATATGTGTATGCATACATATATACATGTATATACACGTATGCATATACACTTATATGTATATACATATACAAACACATATATGTAATCACACATGTATACTCATATACATTTGCACACATACATATACATACACACACGAATTGTGTGTATATGTGCATGTTTATGTGCATGTATATGTGTACATATATGTTTGTGTATATATGTATGTGTGTATACACTTGTAGAGAGGCTATATATGTATTTATATGAACTGTATATTTATGTTTTATATGCATGTATGCATGTGTGTGCATATGCATATATGTATGCATGTGCATATATTTATAAACATTTGTGTGCATGGGTACATATGTATATTTATTTGTGTATATATGTGTATGCATATGTATGTGTATACACACATATACATATATATGCATATATGTATGTATATTATGTATCTCTGGTTTATCATTTTCCTAAAAATGATAAATGAACTCATAGAGAGAATGAGTTAGCACAGCACAGTAAAATAGTATAGAGTACAAAGAGAAGAGTTCCCAACACAGGGTTTTATGGCAGGAGGAGAGAGAAGCACCTGTATTTTTAGGAGTGACAAAGAGGAGTAAAAAACAGCCTCTTGTAAACCTAGAGCAGAGGAAAAAGTGATCAAATCCTGTGTCAAATGCTACATCAAAGTCAATAAGGATAAGAATTCATATAATCACCCCTGTCTTATCTCCCCAACAATACTAAGGATTTAATTGTTTATTGATTGATTGAAGTACATTGAATATTATTAAAGACAGGGGTTATTTATTTTTATATCTTTATGTCTCATAGAAAGTTTATCAGAATATATTCCAAGTGGATCCTTCATAATATGATTGTTGATGTGGGGAAGAGAATAAATATTTGAATATCTGTCCAGTATGTATATGCTGGATTTTGTGTCTCTCTGTATTCCAAAGCCAGAGAGAAGTTTTATGTTGTATTATTCATTTATTCATTTTTCATACTTCTGCTCCTTTCTATTAGCATATGTAATCAATAGTAGACTAGTAACACAAATTTAAGTAAAGATAATAGCACAAATTTAAATAACTTTCTCTTACCCTTTCTACTTACTACTCAACTCAGAAATAAATAATAGCAGAATAGAATAAATAATAGATGTTTCCTGTCTTGCTTGTTGATCAAAATATATTTCTGAGAATGATAAAAATGTGCAAAGGCAACAATTAGGACACATTATAACAATCAATATATGAATGGGTGTGATAGTTAGCTTGTAATTTGCGATGTCAAGAACAACATCGTCTACAAACATGAACTTAACTTGGAATATTGTCCAGTGTGAGTAAATAATAACACTATGAGAGTAACTGAATTTCAAAAATTAAAAAAAATCAGAAGACAGAAAGGAAGACAGAAACGAATCAATATAGAACAGACTACTAGTTGGTCTCCCTACCAACAATCTCTTTCCACTCTACATCATTTTCCACCCATTTATAATACTGATTTTCTTAAAGTGTACTTCTGATCATGTCATCCTCTATTTGATATATTCCAGAGATTGCTTTTTGCCTCCAGGGTCAAATATAAACCTTTTTTAGGCATTCAAAAATCATTTATAACCTGTTACACTCCTACTTTTCCAGAATTCTTACAACTTACTCCTCTCCACATTTTGTATAGTCTAGTTAACCCTGACCTCATTGCTATTTCTCATGCATGACATGACATCCCTTGGCTGTAGGTATTTCAGTGGCTTTCCTCATTCCAAAAACTCTCTTTCCTTAACTGTAAAATGGAAGACCAGCTCACAGGATCTCCCTGGAATGGACAATGAAGGAATTATAAAAGCTGCCTTAATTCTCAAGTTGGAGTGTCAGAATGGACCTCAGTAACCATTAACACTCCCTTGGTCCCCCTACACAAAAAAGAAATCCCTGCTAACACAGTATGTATCTGTTAGAACTCTAAAGACCACCAGGTAAGAGAAAATGACCATTCTCAATGAAACCCGTTCCATTATTGGGTAGTTCTAAATATTAGGAAATTTTTCCTGACATCAGACCTGAAATTTGCAACTTATTGGTTCTTTCTTTTTAGCTGTTAGTGCAAACTATTGACTCATTTTGAATTTGCAGTCCAATAAAGCACTCAAATCATTTTCCCCCAAACAAGTGCTAAAATTGTACTAGTAAAATTTTGGATACCAAAATATAAAACATTACATTGATGTCCATTTAATTTAATATTTTTAAAATCTCCCTAATGCTCCTAATGTGTCCTCATGGAACAGAATACTTTATTTTGGTTTCAGAAACATACTTTTCCCATGTTAAAAAAAAAGTTCTTTCTGTACCTAAGCTTTGTAGGGATTTTAGCACTACTGAGCATAAAATTTGTCAAAGTTCTCTCTTTTATATCTTCTGGATAAATTTTTGCCTTTAATATGCTTTATTATGTTAATTATTTTTATAACAATGAAACATTCCTATATTCCACATATGAATCCAACCTGGTTATGGTAATTTTTCTCTTTTTGGTATATGTGGCTGCAGCATTTCTTTTAGTTATTTTAAGTGATGTGTTATAAGCAAGTTATAAGTAGAAGATGGGTCTATGTTGAGAAAAATAAAAAAAAATTGTAAACAAATTCCATAAGAAAAGAAATATAGAGTAAAGAAGAAAAACAAAAGTCATAATAATAAATTAGAACAACATGGAAGGATTGCTTAGATCGGGAAGTATATCTGTCTTAATTCTAAATGATCTCTGTTGATTATTTCCAAACTTTCCCATATGTAGCTTGTTTGTACAAAGTAATTTGAATGTTGTCTCTCTCATTAAACTGTGAGCTCCTTGAGAGAAGGGTTTGTCTTTTACCATTCCTTGTATTCCCAGAACAGTTCATGTCATACAGTAGGCACTTAATAATAATTATTGACTGACTGCTGAAAATAAGAAGTCACCAATCTAAGTAGTATCAGAGAAGAAGCTCTAGAACTTGATGAAAGTTTGTATGGGGAGGACGGAGTATGCCATTTGCAAAATTCAATGAAGCTGAATGAGGCAGACATGAAAGCTTGATTGGCTTGATAGGATTTCTCAGTAGAACCTAGCCCAAAAAAAAAAAAGAGAGATGCTGAGTTAGACATGGTGGTATAGCCCAATAATACTTGCTACCCAAGGGACTGAAACTGGTGGATTTCTTGAGCTCCAGATTTCTCAACTGCGTTGGACTAAACCACTAGGATTTTTACAATAAATCTGGAAACACCATTGGGAGTGGGAGAAAGCGGGATCATATTGTCAAAGGAGGGTCTAACTCACTTAGGTTAGAAATAGAGTAGTAAATGTTCATACACTGACAAGAATGGAATTAGGTCTGTGAGTAGTCTCCATGCTTGCTGCCTGAGCTAGACAGGAAAATTAAGGGTTAAGCTTAAATTGGTGTGCGGGCGTGTGTGTGTGTGTGTGTGTGTGTGTGTGTGTGTGTGTGTGTGTGTGTGTTTTGGGGGAATCAAGTTATCGATCTATGGCTCAGTTTCCTCATTTTTCATGTGAAAGAGGTAGACTAGATAAAATCCTATGTTTCAAAATAGAATTTAAAACCTTGGTGTCTGAATGTATGCTTCTGGGAAACTCTTCCTCCAAATATTCTTTCAGTCAATCATTCAAAATGCATTTTTTAAATACACAATATTTGCCAAGTATCTAAGGTCACAAAGAAAATAAAGCAACAAAAAGAAAGAAAAAAAAATCATGTGCCTCCCCTTAAAGAAGTTACATACTTGTCAAGACAGCATATACACGTGCACAAATATGTATGTATATGTGTATGTATACATATACACACAATCATTTATTAAGCATCGTTTCTGTATGAATTACTTTGCCAGGATTGTTTTGGGGGTGGAAATACAAAGAGTCTTTCCCTCCCTCCCTCCTTCTCTCTCTCTTTCTCTCTCTCTCTCTCTCTCTCTCTCTCTCTCTCTCTCTCTCTCTCTGCCTCCCCCTCCCTCTCCCTCTGCCTCTCTGTATCTCTCTCTGTCTCTGTGTCTCTCTCTTACACATACACACATACATGCACACACAAACATATACAAAAACTATTACAAAGCAGTAATTATCAAAACAATTTGGTCCTGGATAAGAAATAGAAGAGTGGATCACTGGAATAGAAAAGGTACACAATAAATAGTGAGAAATGGCCATGGAAATCTTGTACTTGATAAACACAAAGATCCACACTTTGGGGGACAAGAATTCACTATTTAACAAAAATTCTTGGGAAAATTTGAAAAAAAAATTTTCTTTTTATTTCTTTTTTTAAATTTTTTTTTAATTTTAATTTTAATTTTTATTTTTTAAAATAAATTTATTTATTTAACTTTTTATATTCATTTTCACAAGATTTGGGGTTCCAAAATTTTCTCCCCATTTGTTCCCTCTTCCCTCCCCAATACACTGAACATTCTAATTACCCATATCATCAATCTGCCCTCTCTTCTTTCATCCTTCCCTTCCCTTACCCCATCTTCTCTTTTGTCCTGTAGGGCCAGATAACTTTCTATTCCCCATTACCTGTATTTCTTATTTCCTAGTAGCAAGAACAATACTCAACAGCTGTTCCTAAAACTTTTGAGTTCCGACTTCTCCCCATCCCTCCCTCCCCATCCATTCCCTTTGGGAAGGCAGGCAATTCAATATAGGCCATATCTGTGTAGTTTGGCAAATGACTTCCATAATAGTCGTGTTGTGTAAGACTAACTATATTTCCCTCCATCCTATCCTGCCCCCCATTGTTGCTATTCTCTCTTTTGATCCTGTCCCTCCCAGAGTGT
>CM053769.1:168206271-168250249 GCA_028658325.1 Potorous gilbertii | reverse complement strand
TTCTTTGCTTATTAGTTTATTTGATGCCCACTACAAATATTTGAAATAGAGAGTTAAGTTTGAATGCCCCCTTCAGTTATGTAAATATATGTGACCCTGGAGAACTCATTTAATCCCATTGTGACCCAGTTTAGTATCTGCTAAATTCTATAGCAATTATTAGCTGCCTCTCCGAATTATTATGAAGATCATGCAGAGTGCTTTGCAGACCTTGAAGTTCTACATACATGCTAGCTATTAACATTATCATCATAATTTTGCCCAAACTCATTAATTCCACTAGGATTTTCTTAAGCAATTCAGTTTGTTTGTAGATGTGGTTATTGTCATTGTCACTGTCATTATTTCTACATTCTTCAGTTCTGAACACAGTTTGTCTTTTGGAAGATTATGCCACATCATAGATGAGGTATATTTAACATTAGATGGGAAAATAAACTTGTCAATAACAGTGACCACCTGAATCTACAGACGACAAATAGATTAGATAGTTGGTAGATTGTATTTGGAGACATAGTAATCAAAGTATAGGTAAAGGGAAATAAGAAGTTGTAAATACCACGGAGTCATTTAAAAATGTTGATCCTAAGTGGAATGAATGAAAATGTGATCAGATTTCAAGCAACTGACTTGTTGAAATATTTGTTCAAAGCAGATGTTAAGAAGCGTTTATTTGGGATCATAGCCAGAACACCAAAGGGTATTTGTTTAGAGTTTACAATGTGTGCAGAGGGAGAATTATGATTACATAAATATAGGAAGAACTTTCTAATACTATCATCTGACAACTACTTAGCAACCACTAAGGTTAAATTATCCTGAGACACTGAGAGTCTGTGACTTACCACAGAAGTTATGTAACAGACACAAGAAGAGGAGTACAAAGGAATAACTATAAAGAAAATGTGCACTCCATGTAAACAAGATACTTACCTGAAAGAAAGGATCCAAAGAGACAATTTAAGGAATACAGGTCAAATAGAAGGAAACAAAAAGTCAATAAACCTCAGCATCATAATGCAAGAAAAAAAATATAGTGATACTGGCCTGAACTTCTGAACGCAAGGCTTCTGGGCATGAAATCACAGGTAGCAGTTGCAGTTCCCATATTTCTCAATTCATAAATACCAAAAACTGATTCAAAGGTCAGTAAGAAAGATCTTTCACCTGGGTTAGAGGGGAGCTTGGTCTGGCCCCACCCCCAGACCCAGGGCAGCAGCCATTGTGGCAGCAACTTCCATTTTTGGAGCCCTCAGCCTAAAGATCGTGGGGGACTCCAAGTCGCCAATCTGGATCTCAGTCCTGAGTGGTGTTTCTAGAGTGAGAAGGAGCACTGGGGTGGTGGAACTGGTGGAGGTTCTGAAAAATTAATTCTACTCACAGGTTCTGGGTAGAAAAAGAATGCTTATGGTTGCTCCCAGATCAGATCACAGTCCAAGAGAAGAGTAAAGTCCTCTCCTTGATTGTGCCACCTTGGAAGAACTGAGAACTTACAGACCCCTAGAGTATACTCCCAATTTGTCAAAGGACTTGGAAGTCAAGTAACTGACTGAGAAAATGCCCAAAAAGGGAAAAGCAACACTATAGAAGGTTACTTTCTTGGTATAAAGGTATTTTCTTCCATCCTTTCAGATAAGGAAGAATAAAGCATACCATCAGAGGAAGATATCAAAGTCAAGGCTTCTACATCCAAAAGCTTACATAAATGTATACAAGGCCTCAAAATGGATTTTGAAAATCAAGTAAGACAGGTGGAAGAAAAATTGGGAAGAGAAATGAGAGCACTGCAAGAAAATCATGAAAAAGTGAGTCAACAACTTGGTAAAGGAGACCCAAAAGATGCTGAAAAAAAAAACACCTTTAAAAATAGACTAACTCAAATGGCAAAAGAGATCCAAAAAGCCAGGGAGAAGAAGAATGTCTTAAAAAGCAGAATTAGCCAAATGGAAAAAGAGGTTCAAAAGCTCACTGAAGGAAATAGTTCTTTAAAAATTAAAATGGAGCCAGATGAAAGCTAATAACATGATAAATCAAGAAATTATTTTTAAAAATTCAATAAAAAGTGAAGATAATGTGAAATATCTCATTGGAAAAATAACTGAGGTGGAAAATAGATCCAGGAAAGATAACTTAAAAATTATTGGTCTTCTTGAAAACTGTGGTCAACAAAAGTGCCTAGATAACATCTTCCAAAAATTTGTCAAGGAAACCTGTCATGAAATTGTACAAACAAAGGGTAAAAGAGAAATGGAAAGAATTCACAGATCACCTCCTGAAAGAGACTCCAAAAAGAAACCTCCCAGGAATATAGTAGTCAAAGTTTACAGTTCACAGGTCAAGGAGAAATTATTACAAGCAGTCTGAAAGAAGCAATTCAAATGTTGTGGAAATACAATAGGATAAGAGAGGATTTAGTAGATTCTAAACTAAGGAATCAGGGAGTTCAGAATATATTCCAGAAGTCAAAGGAGGTATATATATTCATATACACACAAACACACACACATATATATGTATATATACACATACATATACATACATACATATATATATATATTCATGTATATATATATATGTAGATGTGCATGTATATGTGTGTATATTATACATGTGTAAGTGTGCATGTGCAGGTAGGTGTGAGTACATTATGTATGTGTATGTAGGTATGTATGTGTATGTATGTATGTGCATAATATATTTTGGATGTATATGTGTGGGTATGTATATGAATATAAGTATGTGTGTATATTTATATATATATACATGTCTGCATATATGTGTATATGTGTTTGGGTGTTTATATGTATGTGTGTGTCTCTGTGTACACAGACAGA
This sequence comes from Potorous gilbertii, assembly GCA_028658325.1. NCBI lineage: Eukaryota > Metazoa > Chordata > Mammalia > Diprotodontia > Potoroidae > Potorous > Potorous gilbertii. The sequence continues at coordinate 168,247,415 of CM053769.1, read as the reverse complement.
GGGCAAAGAGTGAGCTGAATATGAAGGAATACCTAAAAATTAAATTTACTATTGATCGGAACATATTAGGAGAAAGAGAAAGGGAGAGGAAGAATGTAGAAAATCATATCACATAAATCATGTAAGAAAGAGTTTTTACAACGTAGCAACAACCAGGGGAGATGAATCGGAATAAGTGAGCCTTACTCTTATGGGATCTGGCTTTAAGAGGGAATAACACCCTCTGAATTGGGTATGGAAAGCTGTTTTACCCTGCAGAAAGACAGGGGGGAAGGGTATAGGAGAATAAGCATAATAGAAGGGACATCAAATTGAGGAAAGGGATAATCATAAACAAATCTTTTTGTGGGGGCAGGTCAAGGGAGAGAATGGAATAAATGGATGGCAGGACAGGCAGAGGGAAATGTGATTAGTTTTTTGAACATAACTGCTATAGAAGTATTTTGCATGGCTACACATGTATGACCTATAGTGAATTCCTTGCTTTCTCAATGAAAGTGAGTGGGGAGAGTGGAAGGGAGAGAATATGGAACTCCAAGTTTTGAAAATGAATGTTAAAAATCATTTTTGCATGCAACTAGGAAATAAGATGTACAGGTAATGGTGTATAGAAATCAATATTGCCCTACAGGAAAATGGATGGGAGGGAGATGTCAGAAGGCATGATAGAAGGAAGCATAGACTGAGGGAAAGAGGTGAAGGCAGTGCACACTATCCTGTGTTGGATTGGGGAGAAATGGGGTGAAAATTTGGAATTCTTGTGGAAGTGAATGTTGAGAGCTGAAAAATAAAAAAAAATGATACATAAAAAATAAAGATATCAGATATGAGAAGAGATGTATTCTTAGCCAAATAACAGGTAGAGATAGTTACAAAGGATAAAATACAAAACAATTGATTAAAGGAAATAAAGAGTTGCTGCACATACAAAATTAATACATGTAGCATAAGAAGGGAAGTAGTCAAATGGCAATATTTTTGTTATTTTTGCTTTGATTTTTGTTCTGTGGTTTTTGGAAGTAATTTTGGTGAAGTGACTTGACCAGCGTCACACAGTTAATAGTAAATTTCTAGTGTCTGAGTTAGAATTTGAACTCATGTCCTCCTGACTCAAGGGCCAATGTTCCAACCAATTGCAACTCAGTTTCTCCAAACAGTTTTTTAAAAATCATATTCCTCTGAGAAGATTTTTGTGTATAAGATGCATGTATTTTCATGTTTTTAATATACACACGCACATGTATATCATATAGATATTCACATATATGTTAAAATATAGACAAATGTGCATATATAGTCTCTAAAAGTCATCTCCAATAGATAAAATATATGAAAAATTATGCTCCAAGTCATTTTGTGTATACACACACACACGTAGACACACACACATAAATTTCAAAAATAAACCTAATGTTTCACCTCACATTTTGAAAATTGCCTTAGCCAAAATTGGAGGAATTGTGGGACCTTTGGCACTCTGGTCCATTGTTACTGAAGCTGTGAATCAGCATAAACATTTGGCAAAGCAATTTAAAACTAAGTATTTAAAGGGACTAAGTATTTATATCCATTTCACTATTAGGCTTGTGGCACAAGGAGGTCATTGATAGAAAAGAAAGATTTTATATATACCAGAATATTTATAACAACACTTTTTCTAAAATTAATCATTGTAAACAATATGTAGCTAAACAGCAAAATGGACAGACTACTGGACCTAGAGTCAAGAAGAATTAAATTCAAATCTAGCTTTGTTACGTACTAGTTTTGTGAACTTCTTGGTCAGTTTTCTCCTTTATACAATGGGAATAATAACAGCAACTACCTCACAGAATTCTTGTTGAGATAAAAAAATAATAATCATAAAGCAACATATTGCCTAGCACATAGTAGGTGCTCAATAAATGTTTTTTTTTCTTCCTCTCCCAAGTCAGGAAAAGATTCAGTGATTTTTCTTATAGTTTTTACAGATATGCCAGTAATTAACAGTAGTAAGTGTAGTAGGAGTAGTAGCAGCAGCAGCAGCAGTAGTAACCATGGTAGCCATAGTACTAGTAGAAGTAGTACTAGTAGCAATAGTAAAAATAAGTGACTGTCTGCTAACTGCATAATGTCTAAAATAAACAAATAATGGTGCAGAGATATAATGGAATATTGCTATGTTGTAAGAAATGTTGTCATTGATGCAGAGGTACCGAAGTGAAAACTGTGGCACCTTCTGTAATGTTGAATGATCTTGTTAGATAGGACTAAGAAGTATAGCTATACATCCTACTTGCCAATGCAATGTTCAGACCTTCTCTTTGCCACCATTTTTCTCAGTCACTATTTCCTAACAAGTCCTTTTTATCTTTTTTATTTTAAAATTCACTCTATGTTGTCTGGATCTATGTTGCTGTCCTTTATGGATCTATAGGTTATTCTCTCTCCTCCCTAATAAGTTCAGTACTTGGCTCACAACTTTGTTTTCTAACGCAAATCCTAGGTCTTTAATTGCCATGACTTCTTTACCAGGCTACCTCAATGTAAATGGGTCATACAACATCAGAGGTATTTAGGTGGTCAAATGGATAAAGTTTTGGTTCTGGAGTCAGGAAGGCCTAGTTCAAATTCAGTCTTATACACTTCTTAACTGTGTAACCTTGGGTCATTCACTTGATCTGTTTACCTCAATTTACTCATTTATGAAATGCTGACAATGGTACATAATTCACTTGCTAGTTGTAAGAATAAATTGAGATACTATGAATGAAGGACTATGAAAACATTATAATTTCCTAAAATACTCGGTACAATTGTTATTTTGCTTAGTCTCCACACTCAGCTCAAATGATTCATTCTTAGATTTTGGATCTGATTCTTTGATGCCTTGATTGTTTATTATGGTTCTGAATTTTTGCTCTGCTACTGCATAGTTCTCTCAGCTTGGGGAAATGCCTTTTTAAAATATACATATACATATACATACATATATATATATACATATATATGTATACATATATATGTATATATATATATATATATATATTTGGACCTCAATGAGGGTATCTGTAAGATAAAGAGGTTTGACTTTGATAAATTCTAAATACTTCTTCTGACTCACATTTTTGTCAGTCATAAGACTCTAAAGTACTCATCTCAAAGTCACAGTGAAGTGTTACACCCTTAAGACATTACAACTACATGCTGCCTTTTTGGTCAGGCCCAGAATTAGCAAGTGGCCTGACTGCTAAAAGCTTCTGAAGAGCTCATGTTATATATTACTTTCCACTATTCTACATGGTCTTTAGAGTGAATCACATGATTTCTCATAGCTCATGCACAGAAAAGCCTCTGCTAGGTTGTTTTCCCCCTAAGAAACTGGTCAGAACATTTCCCTGCCCAGTTAAATCTTTGCATTCATGAATATAAACCAGGCAGCTAATGCCTTGTGCTGCACCACCTAAAAGAGGAATCTGGATCCTGTCACTGCTTACATAGCAAAATACAAAATGAGAAAAAACAAATGGATGCTGTGACCTTCTCCCACTGTACTCAGCTTGTTAGGAAAGAATTACCCAACGTCCCTTTTCCAAATCTCACTAGTTTCGAAAATCATATGAAATGCAATGCACAATTAGCAGTGTTGTGCAGGGCCATTTTTATCTCATAGATACCTGTGGGGAATAGCAAACATGACAGAGGCAGAGGGAATTCATGCTGTATGTAAAAATATGATTGTGGGAGCTTCTGGTGCTGACAACGTTTACATAAATGCTCAATCCTTTTATTTTTATTGAGTTTTGAAAGGCTGGGCTGCCTTTCCTATGAGGCTGTGATATGTGTGGTGTGGTGTTTGTTATTTTATACAGCAGATTTTTCTGATAACAGATCATTGAGGCATAAGGATTATATAAAATCATAGAACTGTAAAATGTTAGAATGAATGGAGGTATAGCTATCATCAAGACTAACTGCCATTGTAGATAAAGAAATTAATTAATTATTTGAAAATTAAAAACAACAGCAACAACATAGTTTTGTTCAAAGAGACTGAGCAATTTATTGGTAGGGACTGTAATATTTCAAAGTAAATGTCTCCAAAAAACATCAATTCAGTATGTCCAAAACCACATGATTATTTCTGTTCCCAAATACCGATCCATAAATCTGCCAGGAACACTACCACTCTTGCAGGTTTTATAGTACATTACTTCAGTACTATCCTCAAGTCTTCCCTCTACCCCAGCTGTATAATTGGCTCCAAAATCTTATTATTTTTAACTCTGCAATATTTCTTCTATCGGACTATGATTATCACAACTCCCTCTGAGTTGATCTCTCTGATTCACCTCTCCCTATTGCATTCTATCCTTCACAAAGCTGCCAAAGTACTTTTCCTTAAGCACAGATCTGGCTGTTGTTCTCTGACTTAGTATCTTCCCTGGGATCCTTATTGTCTCTAGAAGAAAATATTTAGCTATTTAGCTTTAATAGGTCTTGATTACTTCACCCAAATATTTGTTTCCACCTCATTAGATACTACTCTCTCTCCCATATTCTGTGACAAAGTCAAAGTGATCTACTCTCTGTTCAATTTCTTTCTCTGTGCCTTGGCACTAGCTGTCTCAGAGGTATTGAGTATCAGCCAGGATCCAAACTCATACTCTCTGACTCCAAATCCAGTAATAATATGAAAGAGACAGTATGGTGTAGTTGTGAGGGAGTTAGCCTCAGAACCAACATAAACAGGGTTCAAATACGACTTTTGACACGTAATATATGACTCTGGGCAAGTTATTTGATCTCACAGTGCTTTAGGCCAGAGATATGAAACAGTGTGCCAGACACTGACTGAGTGCTAGAAAAAATGAAAATATAATTAATATTTAACTAAACAAAGTACAATAAAAACATAAATTATTTTAATATATAGTTCTCAAAATTAAAATATGTGGCCCTCAGGGATCCTTAGAACTATATATTCCAAGGCCTCTCACTCCTCCCCTATTTCTATCTGAGTCTGAGGTAACTATTTTAAGCAATTTTCAAAAACTATAAATTTTAGAGCTGGTGCTGACCTATATTCATGTAGGAAATTCTTCACTGGGTACTAATGTAACCACAGATCTTATCCCTGTGACCTATATAGATTGAATAAATGCATGCACACACATACCACATTTCAATAAATAAACTATCTTGAAATAAGAGAATGGCAAATAAAAAAATCTTAGAAAATTTTTCTCTGTTTAAAACTAAAACCTATAATTTTTAGTAATTTGCACACAATCACATTAGCAGACTAGTGACAGAACCATAACTAGAAGTCATGTCTCCAGCTATATTAATAAATAGATTTATTTTAAAGTGTGGATTGGATTATATATTTTTTTAGTTGCCTGCTATCTCAGAAATTCTGTGATTTCATGAGTGCTGATGAGATTATTTACATAATTTCATTATCAGTTTCATTCATCATTGCACAAATACAATTTGCAACTTTGGGGAATGATATCTAGTTGCAGTAGCTTCTGTAGACCTTGTTTGATTCCAGAGAACCGGTGTTGCTTTTTCTTTTTGTTTTCAAACAGCCCCAGTTGATGGTGATATACTTCCTTACTCTCTTACTTGATCATAGGAAATGTTGTAGGCATTTAAAAATTTTGTTGAAAATTGCAAAGGAAAGCAGAGATTCTTTTATCTTATGGTCAATCCTGAAAGACTGGCTTGTGAGAAAGATTTTTTGTTTAATTGTTTGTTTTTCTGAATGTGCAAGAATATCTATGAGGATTCTAAGTTTCTACATTGTCAAATTGGCGATATAAGTGCTCTGAGGGTCCTTGTGAATGAAAATGAATATTTTATTTTCTGATATGAGTTGTGTGAATAGTTGTGGATTATTAGATCATGTATTTCTAATATATATCTGTTAGGAGTAACGTACTATAGCTCAGTTTGTATAAGATGATTGGACTTCAACAAAATGGACTTCAGCAAAATTTTAGTACCTAATCTACTATGTTTGGGATGTTATGAGGAATAAAAAAATAAATAAAATTTACTCCTTCCACTAAGGAGCTTAAATGTACTAAGGACAGGAATAATAAGAGTTAACAACTAGTATTTGTATAGCACTTTAAAGTTTGCAAAGTACTTTACATATATGATTTCAGGATAAGAACTATAACAGTGATTTCACTGATAAAGGTAAATTCTTGGTTAGAGAATTCCTTTTACTACTGGAGGCTAACATTTTCCATACAACTTTTGTTTCAGTGAGTTGTCTAATGAATTGAAAGATTAAATGACTAGCTTATGGTAAGTTATATAGTAATTATTTGTCAGGGATGAGATTTAAACTCACATCCTCCCAGTTTCAAAGTTGTCTCTCCATCTACTAGGATAATATGACTCTTTACAGTCAAATAAGTGTGCTAGTTATAATTCTTACCTGAAAAAGAATGCAATGGCATAAGAGAAGCCTGGACAAAGAGGTATGAGAGATTTAAGAATGGACTATTTTTGATTGAGGATGAAGAAGGGATTCAGGAAAGAGGTGGTATTTAAGATGGACCTTGAATTATGGTAGGATTTTAACAGATGAAGAATGAAGGGATAAGGAAGAGATACTATAGGATAGGGGATTGAAGAGATATTTATAATATGTTGCTGTGACCTGAGACAAAAGGCAATTTATCTGAGGTTGGAAGATGACAGTAATTAATATTAATGTCTCTTTTAGGGTCACTAGCCTCTGTCCTGCAGTGGAATGGTCTTCAAGTAATAGATGACATCAGTGGGAGTCACAACTCTCAGGATGCTTTCATATCCTAGTCTGGCATACTACTGCTATAGAACTGATTACCTTAGAAGAAATTATTTTGGGCAGATAGGTGAAATATGTGTGTAGTAGAGCCAAATGAATGTGTTAAGGAAGGAGTTCTTAATGTGTGTGTGTGTGTATGTGTGTGTGTGTGTGTGTGTGTGTGTGTGTGTGTGTGTGTGTGTGTGTGATAGATCTCTTTAATAGTCTGGTGATGCCTATAAACCTCTTCTCAAAATAATGGTATAAATTCATATAATGAAATGCATAAGATTACAAAGGACCCATTGTAGTTCCTCGTAATTATAAAAAAGTTTGTGGAATCTTAAGAAAGTTTTATTTTTGTTCAAGGGGCTATTATTGATGTGTTCCTTCTTTGTTTTTGAAGACCATGACATCAGAGAAATGATGATATGACTTTGTTTTGAGAGATAGAGGGCTGTGGAAGATCACCAACCTCATTTTGTCCTGATTCATCAGAGTCCTGTGACCAGATATTCATCTGGATGTCTGCAGATGGTTTAGGGCGCAATGGGAGCTCAAGGGGATACAGTTATTGTTTGATGTCTTGGGCACAGAGGGTAATGAAGAAATTGGATGAATATTGCTCTATATCACAAGGTCACTGACAGTTGTATCTTTGATAATACTTTCTAATTGCCTCCCTGTTATATTAAGGTGCCAATTCTTGAGGATGAAGAGCTCTTAAAAGGAAAAGAGTATAAGGCAGGCTAAGTGCAGTGAGGCAAGATTATAGTTTATATGAAGAAGATTAATATAAGATGCATATGAAAATTGAGAAGAGAACTTTCTGGAATTCGCATTCTATTCAATAGACAATGGTGAGTGATTAAAGTTTTCCAAGTAGGGATGACATAGCTGTATATTGGATAGAATAGAATAGGGAAAGATTAGACACATGAGAACAGTGCAAAGGAAATGAGGGATTGTTCTGACAGATTGCTGTATACATTTTCAGGTTCAGTCACTCTATTAGGTAGTTTTGTTGAGTTGTTTTTTTTTTTAAACAGAGGAAGGTAGAAGCATAGTTTGACGTATACTAGAATAAATATTTCACAAATGACTGATGTAAAGCAGTAAAATCCATCACTAGAACTTATATTTAAAAGAAGGAAAAAAGTTGCAGAAGACACTGACTTGAAAGAGTGGCAATGAAAATGGAAAAGATAGGATAGCTTTCAAAATATTGCAAACAAAGCATCCATAAGAATTGGTATTTAGCTACATTTGGGCTGTGACACAAATTTCTGAGTCAATGATAAATAAGATTTATAAGGACAATTGACTGTGAGAGAACAATGGAATTGTTGATAAAGATAAGAAAGGTATGAAGTTGTATGGGATCAGAGAAAGATGACAAATTCAATTTTGGATATGATCAGCTTGAGATTCCATAGTGCTGTTCAACTAAATATTTCTAATAAGTTACTTTGATATTTGAATACTTATTTCATATGAGATCATGACTGAATAATATAACAGGTGTCACCAGGTAATTAGTGATACCATGAATAGAGTGCTGTGCCTACAATCAGAAATCCCAGAGTTCAAATTCACCCACAGAACTCTAACTAGCTATTTGACCCATATGGAGTCAGTTAACAGATGCCTTGCCACAGTTTCCTTATCTGTAACTATATTTCAAGGTTGCGGGGAAATTGATCATTTGTAAATTACTTGACAGATTTTAGAATGCTGTGTGATTTATTGGTATTATTATTGTTGCTTACCTTTATGACACTGAATCACATAATATCATAGTTGGAAGGGATATCATCAGTCAATCTAATTCTGAAAAAATATATCTCAAATAATACATGCCTGTCAAATTCACTGACAGGCAATGCTTGAGGTTACCTGTTTCATGTTTGGATAGCAATGATTGCTAGAACATTTTATGATACAAAGACTACCCTTATCTCCCTTCAATTTCTACCCATTGTATCCAGTTCTGTCTTTTGAAGAAAAAAAAATTATGTCAAAATCCCCTTGCACATGATAGTCCCTTCAATATTTGAATCAGGCTATCTTCACAAATAAATCTGCTCTTCTCCAGGCTAAACTTCTCCAGTTTCATCAATCCATCCTCCTGTGGTATGGATCTATACACCATCAGTATTCTTATCCTCATTTCATTTTTTTAAACATTTGCTTTTTATTCTGCTTCTTCTCCTTTAACTTCATCCCTTTATCAAGATATTCTGTGAATGTTATCTCTCAGAACTAAGCTAAAAACAGTAAATGTGATGCATTAATAATACAAGTCAAGACTACCACTCCCCCTATATCTATGCCTCTTGTAATGTAACCAATGATTATATTAGATTTTTTTGATTCCTGTAATGATTCTTCACTTTGAAAACCTAAAACATTTTTAATGCAACACTTCCACAACTATACTTTCTCCATCTTGTACAGAAAAGAGTTTAATTTTTGTTTTTTTTTAAGTAACATAATTCATGATATCAAACGGGTTATGTCAATATAGGCAATGTTTGAGTCACAAAGCAGATGACTTTATTATATTAACATAAATGGGCACATTTTAACTCAAAATAAGAACTGACTTTTTATAATGTTTTGAAATTTGCAAAATGTTCACATATATTGTTAGTTGATACTACAGTTAAACAATAAGGTAAGCAATATCACTATTATGATGGCCATTTTGAAGTTGAGGAAAAAGGAGATTTCCTGCAACTGGTGCATGTTCACAGAGCTAGAATATTTGAGAAACAATATAAACTTCAGTCTTTCCTGACTTCAAGCCTATCATATTATCTGCTAAAACACAAAATCCCTCATTATATCATGGTGGAATGAAATTTGAAACACTCCTTTGGTAGAATATATATTATTCAACAAGAAAAGGATAGGCAAAAGGGGCATTGTACATTAATATTAAATTTTCATGTTAATGGTAGTGTTGAGTAGCAGAATGATAGACCTTAAATCATAATGAACTAAATTTAAATTTCTGCTGTGAGACTTTTCTAGCTTTATGACCCCAGACAATTCATTTAACCTCTCTGGACCGCAGTTCTCTCATTACTAAGTTGAAATAATATTTTTATCAGAACTATTTTGAGGAACAACATGATGATATAGATATAAAACATAGCAAAACTTTAAGTGATAATAAAAGGTTAGCTGTTAACTATTATGCAAGACAATCTAAGAACAAAATGGGGAAAGGACGGGAGAGAAGATAGAGGTAAAGGTCAATAGAGACAGAATTAGAACTGGTAAGATCATTAGACTACATTAAAGGCAATTTACCTGGAAAGAAGATAAACAATGAGTATATGAAATAGAACAGAAATATGACACAGACAGGACAAGGAACTTCAATTATACCAATATCTCCTGGAGTTGTATTGGTCTAATTATTTAATTCTTCATAAAGGGAGAAGTTAATGAAGGAAATTTTTACTCTGCTCCAATTCTCAATCTGGAATTAATATAATCTGATTCTTACCAAAAAGGATGAATTGTCTCCCCAAATGGAAGTGATGCAAACCTTGGGAAAATGTGATCATTTCATGTGAGAATTTGTAATAGGAAAGGGAGGAGAAAATTGAACATATTCTAACACATATCTTAAGATGCTAGAAGAGTCTAATTTCAGCGTTCCATCTGTACAACTCATTACTTCCTATGCTACAAGCCAAATTTCTTTAAAACATTACTTAATTTCCTCACTTCTATAGCTTTATCTTTTTCTTTAGCATCTCTTAGTATATGTCTCTTCTGCTTCCTTCCATAACCCTCTCCCACATTCTTTTTATTTGGCATTCATTTTGTAGGGAGACTTGGAAGTTGATGTAGTGAGTCCATGATCATTAGGTTTACTACAGACAAAGTTAAATTCATCTTTGCTGATGCTTGAACTTGAGAATTTTATTCCTGAGTAAGTTGAGAGCAGAGACTTAGCTCTGACACAAAGTGTCGGAGCAATGAATATTAATTATGGATTTATTCTTCTAACAAAAAATAGTAATTCACATTTAAGTCTTTTACCCAGACTAAGGTGGTCATCTTATGTTCATGGATTTTAATTAGTTTTAATGAGTTACAAAAGCTGATCTGAGGGGATCTGGAGTATTAATAATTTTTGGCATAAATAACAGTAGTGGAAAATTAACAATAAATTAGAAAAAATACTCATGCATATGTGTGCATATGTTAATATACACACATATATATACACACATGTGTATTTGTGTGTTTATGGATACACACATATAGTATGTTCATATCAATATAATGCGTATTCATTCCTTGTGTCCCTGTTTTAAAAGGAAACATCACTAGCCTGGCAATCCTCAAAAGGTAATCTTGTTCATGTTATATAGTATATCAGAGGCCTTTGAAGAATACTTATGAAATTATGCTTTTGGAAATGCAATTTATATAGGTGAAGTAGAGCACAAAGCCACAGAGGGAACTACAAGACTTTGTACATTTTTTTCAATTTTTTTTAAAACTTAGCCATCATTGAATGACAACCTCCTTGCCAGGAATTTTATGCTGAACTTTCCTGGATAGGTGATTCTTGGTTGTAGTCCCAACTTCTTTACCTTATGGAATTTTGGATTCCAATTCTTTCGATATTTTAATGTAGAAGCTGCAAGGTCCTGTGTGATCCTGACTGTAGCTCCTTGATATTCGAATGGTTTCTTTCTGGCTGCCTGTAGTATTTTCTCCTTCACTTGATAGTTCTGGAATTTGGCAACGATATTTCTTGGGGTTTTGAGTTTAGGATCCCTTTTGGGAGGTGAGCAGTGGATTCTTTTAAGGACTATTTTGTCATCTGGGCATCTAGGACTTCTGGGCAATTTTCCTTGATTATTTCCTGGAAGATGTTGTCCAGACTTTTTTTTATCGTGGCTTTCTGGCAGGCAAATAATTCTTAAATTATATCTCTTGGATCTATTTGCCAGGTCAGTTGTTTGTCCAACAACATTTCCTTCTACTTTTTTATTCTTTAGATTTTGTTTGATTGATTCTAGCTGTATCATAGTCATTAGTTTCTACTTGCCCAATTCGAATCTTTATCAAATTGTTTTCTATCGTTAACTATTGCATCTCCTTTTCCATCTGCCCCATTTTCCCTTTTAAGGAGTTATTTTCTCCAGTTAATTTTTGAACTTCCTTTTCCTTTTGTCCAGTTTTCCCAGTTGGGTTTTGTCCTTCCTTTTCCAACGAAGCAAGGGATTTCCAGACCTGCGTGACAAAAAAGGCAGAGCTTAATAGAAAATTTGATCTTCAAACGCAGGTCTCAAGAGAGGCATAAAAAGGTTAACGGGAGTGGGGGGAGGTGTTACTCAACTTGGGCAAACTGTTTACTTCCCTATAAGGGAAGATGATACCTGTTAATGTTGAGATTTGTACATCTATTATGAAATATAAAAGGGATATACACAGAGGGAATGGATATAAAGTAAATGATGTCATGTTAAAAATATGATTTAAGTATGAGAAGGGATTGAAACAGGATGTGTGAAAAGGAGGAAGCAGAAAATAGTACATTACACCACAGAAAGAAGCAAAAAGTTATAGTAGAGGGAAAGAGGGGATGGAGATGAACATTGTTTGAGAGGCACTCTCATCTGATTTGTTTCAAGGAGGGAACAATAAACTTAAGTATATAATCCAAACTAGTTCTATAGGCAGTAAAAGGGGAATGGGGAAGAAAGGGGAGGGAAGTTAAAGGGAGGGAAGAAGCAGTAAGAGTAAAGGGGAGTAAAAGGGAGAGGGGCTAAAAAAAGGAAGGGAAGGCTGCAGGAGGTGGTGGTGAAAAGTGAAAACTATTGAGGATGGGAAGGGAGACAGAAGAGCTAAAAGAACAACTGGCGGGAAAGAGGATGGAGGAAAATAGATTGCAATCTTAACCATGAATGTGAACGAAATGAACTCTCCCATAAAATGCAGATGGATAGCAGAATGGATGAAAAGTCGTAATCCAACAGCATGTTGTTTACAAGAAACATATTTGAAATGGAGGATTACACACAGGGTAAAGGTAAAAGACTGGAGCACAAAATATTGGGCTTCAACTGATGTAAGAAAAGCAGGAGTAGCAATCCTAATCTCAGACAAAGCAAAAGCAGAAATAGATCTAATAAAAGGAGATAAGGAAGGAAACTATATTCCACTAAAAGGCACCATAGACAATGAAACAATATCATTATTAGATATGTGTGTTCCAAGTAGTATAGCATCCAGATTCTTAGAGGAGAGGTTGGGGGAGTTCCAGGAAGAAATAGACATCAAAACTACGCTAGTGGAGAACATCCAACACCCTTTCCCTGAATTTGAAAAATCTAACCTCAAAATAAACAAGAAAGAACTTAAGGAGGTAAATAAAACTCTGGAAAAGGTAGATATTATAGATCTCTTGGGAAAACTGAATGGAAATAGAAAGGAATATACCTTTTTCTCAGTGGTACATGGCAGATATACAAAAATTGACCATGTACTAGGACATAAAAGCCTCACAATCCATTGCAGAGATAATCAATGCATCCTTCTCAGATCATAATGTAATAAAAATTATATGTAATAAAAGGCCGTAGAAAAAGGCCATAGAATTGACAAAAATCAATTAGATACTAAATAATCTTATACTAAAAAAGGAGTGGGTTAAAGAAGAAATAGAAACAATCAACAACTTCATTCAATGAGACAACCTAACAAATCTTATGGGATACTGAAAAAGCAGTTCTGAGGGGAAATTTTATGTGTTTGAATGCCTACACAAATAAAATAGAGAAAGAGGGGATCAATGACTTGGGCTTGCAGGGGAAAAACCTAGAAAAAGAACAAATTGAAAATCCCAAGTAAATACCAAATAAGAAATACACAAACCAAAGGAGACATTAATAAAATTGAAATTAAGAAAACTATTGAATTAATAAATAAAACCAATAGTTGGTTTTATGAAAAAACTAATAAAATTGATAAAACTTTGGTCAATTTGATAAAAAAAAGAAGGAAGAAAATCTAATAATGTCAAAAATGAAAGGGATGAACTCACCTCTAGTGAGGACAAAATTAAAACAATAATTAGAAATTACTTTGCCCAAGATAATGCCCATAAATTCTATAATCTAAATGAGATGGATGAGTATTTTAAAAAATACAAATTGCCCAGATTAACAGACAAGGAAATTGAATATCGAAACTACCCCACTTCAGAAAATAAATTGAACAAGCCATTAATGAATTCCCTAGGAAAAAATCTCCAGGGCTAGATGGACTTACAAGTGAATTCTATCAAACTTTTAAAGAACAGTTAATTCCAATACTATATGGACTATTTTTGAAAATTGGGGAAGTAGGAGTCTTCCCAAATTCTTTCTATTATACAAATATGGTTCCGATACCTAAATCAGGAAGAGTCAAAGCAAAGAGAGAAAATTATAGACTGATTTCTCTAATGAATATAGATGCAAAAATTTTAAATAAGATTTCAGCAAAATCAATACAGCATCTTATCACGAAAATAATACATTATGGTCAAGTAGGATTCATACTGGGAATGCAGGGCTGGTTCAATATTAGGAAAACTACTAGTATTATTGATCATATCAACAACAAAAGTAACAAAAACCACATGATTATCTCAATACATGCAGAAAAAGCTTTCGTCAAAATACAACACTCATTCCTATTAAAAATACTGGAGAACATAGGAATAAAGGGAACTTTCCACAAAATAATAAGCAGTATCTACCTAAAACCTTCAGCAAGCACTATATGCAATGGAGGTAAGCTACATGTATTTCCAATAAGATCAGGGGTGAAACAAGTATATCCATTATCACCACTCTAATTCAAATGATACTAGAATTGTTAGCTGTAGCAATTAGACAAGATAAAGAAATTGAAGGAGTAAGAACAGGCAAAGAAGAAACTAAGCTATAACTCTTTGCAGATTATATGATGATATACTTAGAGAATCCCAGAGATTCAAGTAAGGAACTGCTTGAAATAATAGACAACTTCGGCAAAGTTGAAGGTTACAAAATAAACCCACACAAACCTTCTGCTTTCCTATACATTAGCAACAAAGTCCAACAGCAAGAGATAGAAAGAGAAATCTCATTTAAAGTTAGGGTAGACACTATAAAATACTTGGGAGTTTACCTGCCAAAACAAACCTAGGAACTATATGAACACAATTACAAGACACTTTTTGCACAAATAAATTCAGATCTAAGTAAGTGGAAAAACATCAGTTGCTCATGAGTAGGCCTAGTTAATATAATAAAAATGACAATACTAACTAAATTAATTTACTTATTTAGTGCCATACCAATTAAACAATCAGATAATTATTTTCTAGAGCTGGATAAAATATATCAAAATTCTTCTGGAAGAACAAAAGGTCCAGAATATCAAAGAGACTAATGAAAAAAAATGCTAGGGAAGGTGGTCTAGTGCTACCAGATCTCAAATTGTATTATAAAGCAGCAATTATCAAAATCACTTGGTACTGGCTAAGAAAGAGATGGATAGACAAGTGGAATAAACTAGACACTAAAGGCACAGTAGGCAAGGAATACAGGAAACCCCTGTTTGATAAACGCAAGGACCCCAGCTTCTGGGATAAGAACTCACTGTTCAACAAAAATTGCTGAGAAAACTGGGTGACAGTGTGGCATAAACTAGGAATAGACCAGTGCCTGACATGGTACAAAAGGATTAAGCCCAAATGGGTACATGCTCTAGGTATAAAGATTGATACCATGGACAAACTGGAGGAGCAAGGAATAGTATATTTATCAGATTTATGGAGAAGGGAAGACTAAAGAAGACATTGAAAGCTTTATGAAATACCAGATGAATAATTTTGATTACATCAAACTGAAAAATTTGTTTGCTCAACCAAACCCAATGCAACCAAAATTCAGAGGGATGTAGTAAATTGGGGAAGAATTTTTACAGTTACTCTCAGGGATACAGGCCTCATTTATAGAATATATAGAGAACTGAATGAAATGTACAATACAAGTCATTCCCCAACTGATAAATTGTCAAAAGATATGAACAGGCAATTTTCAGAGGAAGAAATTAAAGATATCTATGTTCATATGAAAAAATGCTCTAAATCACTTTTGAGTAGAGAGATGCAAGTGAAAACAACTTTGAAGTATCAAATCACACCTATTAGATTGGCAAACATGACAGAACAGGAAAATGATAAATGTTGGAGAGGATGTGGGAGAAATGGAACACTAATTCATTGTTGGTGGAGCTGTGAGCTCATTCAACCATTCTGGAGAGCAATTTGGAACTATATCCAAAGGGCTACAAAAATGTGCATACCCTTTGACCCAGCAACATCACTTCTAGGACTGTATCCCCAAGAGATCATAGAAATGAGAAAGGGTTCCACATGTATGAAAATATTTATAGCAGCACTCTTTGTAGTTGCCAAAAACTGGAAATCAGGGGATGCCCATCAATTGTGTAATGCCTGAATAAATTATGATATATGAATGTAATGGAGTACTATTTCACCATAAGAAATGATGAACAAGAAGACTTCAAAGAGGCCTGAAAGAACTTATATGATCTAATGCTGAGCAAAAAGGAGCAGAACCAGGAGAACTTTATGCACAGCAATGACCACAGTGTGCGAGAGTATTTTCTGGTGAACTTGGAACTTTGTAACATTGCAGTTAGTAGATCATTTTAGTGTGTGTGAGTGTGTGTGTGTGTGTATTATGTTTTGATTTGTCCTATGATTTCTTACATTTTTTTAGTTCATCTACACAGCATGACTATAGTGAAAACATATTCAAAAAGAAGATATGTGTAGATCCTATATAGAATTGTATGCCATCTTGGGGAGGAAAGAGGGTGGTCGGGAAGAAATAGCAGGGGAAAATCTAAGTTTTATGGTAGTGATTGTAGAACATTAAAAATAAAAATAAAAAACATTATTATAATAAGGATAAAAGAAAATAAAACCCCTGAAAGACAATCTAAGTGCTAAGTGATGAATGTGCTTAATGGTGACTAAGGTAGGATCTAGTATCAGAACATCTGGGTACTCATAGATGTATACTTTGTGACAAGTGCTTCATGGAAGTGTCTAATTAAAAATCAGTCTTAAATTTAAAAAGAAAACAGCCATTATTTCTGTCATGGATTTTCTGTCAAAGTGAATATTTTGTCTAATTAATTTGATTTTGAAATTTAATAAGATGCTGCCATGAACATTTTCTTCTATCATCTATATCTGTATCTATCTGTCATTCTATTACTTTAGATCAAATCACTTAGAAATTTAGACTAAATTTGTATTTATTTTATATTTTGAAATACCACCTCTGAATGTCTTTCCAACCCTATCAAGTCTTTCTGCTTGCTAATTTCCTCATAAATGATAACTTATATTAATATGTAAGCTATACATAATTTTAGATAATTTCACCCATATTCCAAAAATAAATTTCTAATGGTTGACTTTGAATTGTACAGATACAAGACAAGATCATTTTATAGTACTAGATATCTATTAAACTCCCATAAACGTGAAATGTAGATCAGTATTCCTAAAGTAATTTGCTCTCATAGGTGATTATAGAAATGTGTGGAGTCCACTGTTTTTGATCAAATGGTTCAAAGTGCCATGTGATACAATTATGTTATTTAAGAAGATGAACTTGGAAAAATCGTTGGATCTATCCAAGTAAAAATAAGAAAAAAAAGAAATTCGCGGTAAATATCTCATTACCGTCATTTATGAATGAATTTCCAAAATACCAACCAAGGGAAAGATTCCAAAACATGAACTCTCCTCTCCTACACTGTATCTCATCTGCCACCTCAAGAAATACAACAACAATATGAAGATATCCTTGACCACTGAATAGTAATACATAGTCATACTTTCTCATTCTATAAAATATTTAGAAGAATGATCAATGAATTTATTGAAGGGTAACTGTATAGGAATAAACAAACTTTGGCAAAGGATTTTTAAGTCATATAATAAGATACCTAATAAGGAAAAGTAATTTAACACCTTGGTCACTATCTTTCTCTTCTCACCTCTTCTCCTTTTACTTCGCAACCTCAACATTTGTACTAATAGTCTCTCAAGTTCCCTAATCTCCTAATTCTTCACTTTCCTAAACTCTATGACATACCTTTTACTCAACCTCAGTTAAATACAAGGATGCTTGCAGACTGAATCTCACTATTACCCATAAGAATATTCCCCCTTAAGTCAAAAATATCTGGCATCAATGTATCTGACCAAAACATTACAATATTTTATAACTTCATCATTGTCAATTCTCCAAAAACTATTTTTTCTCCTTATAATGACCTTTAAACTATTCATCCCTCAAAACTTACTCAGGTCACTATTCTTCCTCTAAGTTCATTTTCCTTCTTTCCAATTTCGACCAAGATTTAAGCAAATTCATCTCTATACTTTTCTCTGTTCTCTAAATTGAAATCCTAATTCCCCTTATTCTATAACCACTCATCATTTGCCAAAATCCAGCCCTGGACTATGTTATTTATAAGTCATTAAACTCTTATCATACTTTCTCAGGGACAAATATATCAGATAAAGCTTAGATTTTTCTCATCCAGGGTTTTCTTTAAAAATATATATTAACAAATCCTTTTTGAAAAAGGGGACTCAATTTAGAAAGGATATATCAACTATAGGACAACTATTTATTTTCTTTTTTTCACACACAAGATTTATATTCAAAACACATCGCCACTAACAATAGGATTAGTTAAAATAGTCAAAAGTCAAGAAGCATTTATTAGGTGTCTACTATTTTCCAGGCAGCATGCTAAGTGCTGGGGCCACAAAAAGAGGTAAAAATCTCTGCTCTCAAGAAGATCACAGTGTAATGTGGGAGAATATGAAGGGTTTGAATGCCACAGAGAGGGCTATGCATTTGATTCTAAAGATGACAGAGAGTCACCAACAATCATTGTGTGTGGATTTGTGTTTGTAGGACACAGTTGGAACTTCATTTTAGGAAAATCACTTTGATGACAAAATCGAGGATGGATTGAAATAGAAAAAGACTTGAAGCAGGCAGATTGGCCAATAGATTATTGCAATAGTCCATGTCTGCATTAGAGTGCTGGCAGTGTAAGAGGAGAGAAGGGAAATTATTTCATAGATTTTGCAAATTTGTTGACATCAACAGACCTTAACAACAGATTAAACATTGGGGGAGGTTGAGACAGTGAAGAGTTGAGGATTAGACCTAAACTGAGAAGTTGAGGGAATACAAAACACATTATAATACATCATCACCTCTCTTAATTTACCTGGGAGGAGAGAGAGAGAGGAAGAGACAGAGTCAGAAACAGAGACAGAAAGAGAGAGAGAGAGAGAGAGAGAGAGAGAGAGAGAGAGAGAGAGAGAGAGAGAGAGAGAATTTGGATAGAGTCTTAATATTTACTTGGGATATATCTGTCTATGTAATGTTGATATCTTCTGACCAGTAATATTTCAAGGTCCAGGTGGTAGTAATCTCTGAAGATCACTTTAGAAGTATCTCCCTCTGTGCAACCAACAACCAATTAAATTATACCAGGCATCTTAAACATACAATATAGCTAACAAGGTTTTTTAAAGAAAAGCTCCTTTCTTGAGAAAACTGTGTAGTCCTCTTTGATCAGAGAAACAAATAAAATGCAGAAAAGGCAGCCAAAGACTTGTGCCTATTAAACTCATCTAGGCAAGTGCATGTTCTCACTGTCATCTTCACTCTGACTCAGTTCATGCAGGTCATCCCAGATTTCTCTTATACCTACACAATCATTTCTTAAATCATAATAGTCCTCTATCACATATAAATATCATGTTCATTAATTCTCCAATTTATGTGAACATGTCATTCTTTCCAACTACAAAACAATAGAAAATATTTTTAATTAAATTAATTTTATTTATTTTCAGTGTTCTACAATTACAGCCACATAACTTAGATTTTCCTCCCTCCCCTTCCCTCCCTTCTCTCTCCCCAAGACAGCATACAATTTTATATAGGTTTTACATATACATTCCTATTAAATACATTTTCACAATAGTCATGCTGTAGAGCAGAATTAAAATGAATTGGAGAAATCATATAACAAACCAAAACATAATACACACAAAAATGATCTCCTACATTCTGCGATTGAATTCCATAGATATTTCCCTGGATGTGGAAGGCATTTTGCCTTAAATGACCACTGGAAATTTTTTTCAGTCCTTGCATTAAAATGAAATTCTAAGTATACCAGAAAAAGAAAAACAAAAACAACTCTTACACACTGTGGTTGTTGCTGTGCACCAAATTCTCCTTTCACTCAGCATCACAGCATATAAGTCCTTCTAGGCCTCTCTGAAGTCTTCCTGTTCATCATTTTTTATAGCACAATAGTATCCCATTACATTCATGTACCATAATTTATTCAGCCATTCCCCATTTGATGGGCACTCCCTTGATTTCCAGTTGTTGGCCACCACAAAGAGGGCTGCAATAAACATTTTTGTAGATGTGGGACCCTTTCTCGTTTTTTATGATCTTTTAGGGATAAAGTCCTAGAAGCGATATTGCTGAGTCAAAGCATATGCATATTTTTGTAGCCCTTTGGGCATAGTTCCAAATTGCTCTCCAGAATGGTTGGATCATCTCACAGCTCCACCAACAATGAATGTGTTCCAATTCTCCCACATCCTCTCCAAGATTTATCATCTTCCTGTTCTGTCATGTTTGCCAATCTGATAGGTGTGATGTGGTACCTCAGAGCTGTTTTCATTTGTGTCTCTCCAATCAATAGTGATTCAGAGCATTTTTTCTTATGACTTCAGATATCTTTAATTTGTTCCTCTGAAGAGTGCTTGTTCATATCCTTTGACCATTTATCAATTCGTGAATGACTTGTGTTTTTGTACATTTGAATCAATTAACTATATATTCTAGAAATGAGTCCTTTATCACAGACACTAACTGCAAAAATTCTTTTCCAGTTTCCTGCATTCCTAAAAATCTTGGTTGCATTGAGTTTGTTTGTACAAAAACTTATCAGTTTAATGTAATCAAAATTATCCATCGTGTACTTCATAATGCTCTCTGTCTCTGCTTTAGTCAAAAATTCTTCCCTTCTCCATAAATCCAATAAATAAACTATTCCTTCCTCCACCAATTTGTCCATTGCATCGGTATTTATACCCATATCGTGTAACCATTTGGACTTTATTCTTGTGTACAGTGTCAGGCATTAGTCTAAGCCTAGTTTCCACCACACTGTTGTCTAGTTTTCCCAGCAATTTTTGTTGAACAGTGAGTTCTTATCCCAGAAGCTAAGGTCCTTTGGTATGTCAAATAGTAGATTGCTGTATTCATCAGCTACTTTGTCTTGAGTACCTAGAATATTCCACTTGTCTACCTTTCTGTTTCTTAGCCAGTACCAAATGGTTTTGATAATTCCTGTTTTACGATACAATGTGAGATCTAGCAACTCTAGGTCACCTTCCCTAGCCTTTGTTTTCATTAGTCCCCTTAATATTTTGGAACTTTTTTCCTTCCAGATGAATTTTGATATAATTTTTTCCAGTTCTAAAAATAGGTACTTGATATTTTAGTTGGTATGGCACTAAATAAGTAAAGTAATTTAGATGGCATTGTCATTTTTACTATATTGACTTGGTCTACCCCGGAGCAATTGATGTTTTTCTACTGACTTAGATCTGATTTTATTTGTGGGAAAAGTGTCATGTAATTGTGTTCATATAGTCCCTGAGTTCATTTTGGCAGGTATACTGCCAAATATTTTATAGAGTCTACCCTAGCTTTAAATAAGATATCTCTTCCTATCTCTTGCTGTTGAGTTTTGTTAATAATTTAAGGAAAGGCAGAAGATTTGTATGGGTTTATTTTGTAACCTCCTACTTTGCCAAAGTTGTTTATTATTTAAAGTAGTTTTTTACTTGAATCTCTGGATTCTCTAAGTATATTACCATATCATCTGCAAAGAGTGATAACTTAGTTCCTTCTTTCTCTATTCCAACTTTTTCAATTTCTTTATCTTCTCTAATAGCCACAGTTAACATTTCTAGTACAATATTGGATAATAGTGGTGATAATGGATATCCTTCTTTCATGCCTGATCTTATTGGAAATGCATCTAGCTTATCAACATTGCATATAATGCTTGCTGAATGTTTTAGGTAGATACTTCTTATTATTTTATGAAAAGTTTCCTTTATTCTTATGCTCTCCAGTGTTTTTAATAGAAATGGGTGGTGTATTTTGTCAAAAGCTTTTCCTGCATCTATTGAGATATACATGTGGTTTCTGTTAGTATTGTTGCTGATGTGATCAACAATATTAATAGGTTTCCTGATATTGAATCCTGCCTGCATTCCTGGTATGAATCCTACCTGATCATAATTTATTATTCTCATGATAAGTTATAGTATCCTTTTTGCTAATATCTTATTTAAAATTTTGCATCTATATTCATTAGAGAAATTGTTCTATAATTTTCTTTCTCTGTTTTGTCTCTTCCTGGTTTAGGCATCAAAACCATATTTCTGTCATAAAATGAATTTTGGAGGACTCCCTCTTCCTCAATTTTTCCAAATATTCTATATAGTATTGGAATGAACTGTTCTTTAAATGTTTGATAGAATTTGCTTGTAAATTCATCTGACCCTGGAAAGTTTTTCCTAAGGATTGCATTGATGGCATCTTCAATGTCTTTTTCTGAGATGGGATAGTTTAAGTATTCACCTTCCTCTTCTGTTAATCTGGAAAATTTATATTTTTAAATACTCATCTGTCCCATGTAGATTGTCGAATTTATGGGCAGAAAGTTGTGTGAAGTAATTTCTAATTATTGTTTTAATTTACTCTTCATTGGAGGTGAGTTCATCCCTTCCATTTTTAATATTGGTAATTTGGTTTTCTTCTTTATTTTTTCTTAATCAAATTGATCAAAGGTTTATCAATTTTATTAGTTTTTTTAAAAACCAACTATTAGTTTTATTTATTAGTTCAATAGTTTTCTTAATTTCAATTTTATTAATCTCTCCTTTGGTTTTCAGTATTTCTAATTTGGTATTTTCTTGAGGATTTTCAATTTGTTCTTTTTCTTGCTTCTTAGCTGTGTGCCCAAGTCATTGATCTCCTTTCTCTGCTTCCTTCATGTAGGTATTCAAAGATACAAAACTTCCCCTACAAACTGCTTTTGCAGCATCCCATAAGATTTGGTAGTTTGTTTCATTATTGTCCCTCTCTTGAATTAAGTTGTTGATTGTTTCTATGATTTGTTTAATCCACACCATTTTTAGGATTAGATTATTTAGTTTCCTATTAGTATTTGGTTTATCTTTCCATGGCCTTTTATTACATATAATTTTTATTGCATTATGATCTGTGAAGGATACATTCACTATCTCTGTCTTTCTGTACTGGATTGTGAGGTTTTTATGCCCTGGAACATGGTCAATTTTTGTATATGTGCCATGTACCTCTGAGAAAGTTATATTTCTTTCTATCCCCATTCACTTTTCACCAGAGACCTATCATATCTACTTTATCCAGAGTTTTATTTACCTCCTTAAATTTTTTCTTGTTTTTTTGAGGTTAGATTTTTTCAAATTCAGGGAAAGGGTGTTTGATGTTCTCCACTAGTGTAGTTTTGATGTCTATTTCTTCCTGGAACTCCCCCAACCTCTCCTCTAAGAATCTGGATGCTATACCACTTGGAACACACATGTCTAGTAATGATATTCTTTCATTGTCTATGGTGCCTTTTAGCGGAATATAGTTTCCTTCTTTATCTCCTTTTATTAGATCTATTTCTGCTTTTGCTTTGTCTGAGATTAGGATTGCTACTCTTGCTTTTCTTACATCAGTTGAAGCCCAATATTTTGTGCTCCAGTCTTTTACCTTTACCCTGTGTGTAATCCTCCATTTCAAATATGTTTCTTGTAAACAACATGCTGTTGGATTATGACTTTTAATCCATTCTGTTGTCTCCGTTTTATAGGAGAGTTTCTTCCATTCACATTCATATTCACAGTTATGATTACAATCTCTGCCTTTCCCTGTATCTTCTTTCCCATGGCTTGTGCTTTTAGTTCTCCCATCTCCCTTCCGTTTTTTCAATAGAGTTTTCACTACAGGCAGCCAGAAAGAAAACATTCACATGTCAAGGAGCTACAGTCAGGATCACTCAGCACCTGGCAACTTCTACATTAAAAGTTCGAAGGAATATGATATTCCTTAAAGCAGAGGAGCTGGGACTACAACCAAGGATCAATTACTCAGCAGAGTTCAGCATAACATTTCAGGCATGGAGATAGACATTTAATGAAATAAGGGATTCTCAGACCTTTCTGACAAAAAACCCAGGACTCAGTAGAAAATTCGGTCTTCAAACGCAGTTCTCAAGAGAGGCATAAAAAGGTAAACAGGGGAAAAGAAAAACTTGTTACTCAATTTGGGCAAACTCTTTACTTCTCTATAAGGGAAGATGATACTTGTTGATCTGGAGAATTGTACATCTATTACAAAATATAAAAGGGATATACACAGATAGAGGGAACGAGTATAAAGTGTATGATGTGATGATAAAAATGTTATTTAAGCATGCGAAGGGATTGTAACAAGAGATGTGAAAAGGAGGAAGCAGAAAATTGTAAATTACCTCACAGGAAGAAGTACAAAATTATAGTAGAGCGAGAGAGGGGAGCGAGATGAGAATTGTTTGAGAGGTCCTCTCATCTGATTTGGTTCAAGGAGGGAACCATAAACTTATTTAAGTATATAAATCTAACTAGCTCTTATAGGCATTAGCAGAGGAAGTGGGAATAAAGGGGAGAGGAAGGTAAAAAGGAGGGAAGAAGTAGTATGGGTAAAGGGGAGTAAAAAGGAGGGGGCCTGAAAGAAGGAAGATAAGACTGCATGAGGTGGTGGTCAAAAATATAGAAATCGTTTTGTAGATACTTAGAGTTTGTGTTGCTTAAAACTAATCCCTCCTTTAATTTGCCCCACTCAACTTCTCCCTCTCCTTTCTTTCCCTTTCTTTCCTATTTCCCTGTTAAGATAAATGGGTTTCTATATCGAACTTTGTTCGTGTGTATGTATGTATGTGTGCATATGTGTGTGTGTTGCTTGTACTCTGTTTTAACCAGTTCAGATGAGATTGAAGTTCATGTTAGTCATTTCCCCCTACTCTCTTTTTTTTGTATAAATGTATGTTTTTGCACCATTTTTCCATGGAACCGTTTTCCTCAACTTTTATTTTCCACAGTCCCCTGTCAATATAGTTTTTCTCTCTGTTTCCAATTCTTCTTGTAATATAGTCATGATATGATAGTACTACTCCCAGACCTTGTTTAACTGCATTTGTTTTATGACTTTTCATGATGATAAAGTGTAAATGGTACACATCTATCATATTTCATTTCACACAGTTTATCCTTGTTGAGTCTTTTAATTGTTCATTTGGATTTCCCTTTTTGTATTCCTTTCACTCTTGTATTCCAACTTCAAAATTTCTCAACAGCTCTGGCCTTTTCATCAGGAATGTTTGAAGGTTTGTTTCAATAAAGATTTATTTCTTTTCTTCTGTAAAATTATACTCAGTTTTTCTAAGCATATGTCCTTTGTCTTCTGGAATTTTTAACTACAAGTTCTGCACTTCTTTATACTAGTGACTGCTAAATTATATGTGATCATGATTGTAGCTCCTCTCTACTTGAATTTTTTTTCTATTTTTCTGTTTGTTTGTAGAAGTTTTCCTTTGACCAAAATATTATTCCACATTTTGACAGTGATGTATCTGGAAAGTATTATTTGGAGGTTCATTTCAAAGGTGATGAATGGATTCCATTTCTTTTTTCTTTAAAATATTTGAGCAGTTTCTTTTAAGATTACTTAAAATGTGAAATCTAGGTTTTTATTGTTTTTTCTGTTGTCATTTGCTTTTTTATTCTTAGTCATGGCATTCAGATAATCCAATAAAACATTTTTTCCACTCAATTTCTTTTCATAGTCAGTTGCTTTTACTGTGAGAGACCTTACATTTTCTTCTATGTTTTACGTACTTTGCTTTAACATTTCTAGCTACCCCATTGAGTCAATGACTTCTATTTGGTTCATTCAAATTTTCAAGGATTCCATTGCTTTGGCAAGGTTTTATTTGCATCATGTTCTTTATAACTTTTCCAATTATTTATTCCATAATTATAATTTTTTCTCAGTTTCCCCCTTGATTATATCCATTTCAATTATTAACAGAAATGAAAACAAACAAACAACCCTATTTTTAACTTTATCTCTTCCAGGAATTCTACTTGAATCTGTATTCTAGTTGTGATTTTCTCTGATGATTTGTTTTAATATGTGTTGGAAATTTTTTTTGTATTATGTGATTCTGTTTTCATGAGAGATCTTTATAATGGGATTCATTTTTACTTGCTAATTCTCTGACTTGCCCCATAACTTTGGACTTGATGTTATGACTAGACTTTGCCATATTTCAGGATGGAATGTCTAGGTTGCTGATTTTGCTGTTTTCTTGAATTATTGAGTGTTGTATTATTCCAAGATCTCAACAAATACTCCAAGAAATGGTCTGATCCAGAGTCATTATGTACCTGTCTAGCCAGAACCCTATGATTTAATGACCCAAGTTTAAGTCTAAACAATGATAAAATACCACTGGCCTTAGTTCCAATCAACAAATGGAGAAGTTGTTAGAGTCCAGAAAGGCAGAAAAGTAGGCTTCCCTTTAGTGTGGGATTTCTGCCCTGGTTATCCCTCTGAATTCTTGGTGAGATATTGAAACTAAGGCCCTTTGGTTGAAACCACACTGCTTATGGTTGCTTTCTGTTGAACTTCCTATTTTCCTGATATGCCATGAAGAATTTCTTTACCTGGGAACCCCACCACTGTATATAGGTGTCTTTTTCTGTCCAGCTTGGATCTTTGACAGGTAACTGAGTAGTGGACAATAAAGGTTCCATGAAGAACCAATCTGCTCCCATCTCAGTGCTCTGGTATGAGTCTGGGAATACCCTGCTGTGAGTTTGGCATGGTTTCATTACCCTAGTGCAAAACCTTTCCCTGGGCAACAGAGTGTTTCACATAAGTTATATACCTGTCCTAACCCTATTCCCAATGGCTACAGACCTTTTTGTCTGTTTCCTTATGCTGAATTCACCTAAACAAATAACTGGCTTTTTTTTCTGGATTTCCCCACCACAGTCCAGTCCAGTAAATTTCCTAGATTTTTTTGAAAGGAGTTTTGGAGGGATGCTCACTTGTTCTGCTTCCTATCATTCAGCCTTCTTGGCTCCATCTCCTTATATACATTACTACTTCACAAACACTATTATTGTGTCACACTTTTTTTTACTCTTACTAATACATAACATTCCATTTTATGTGTCTTTCATCTCCATGACTTTGCACTTGTTCTTCGAAGGTACTCTCTATTCATCTCTGCATCTTAGAATCCATCTCTAGCTTTTTTTTCCTCTCATAATCTTCCTTTTTGTTTTAGCAAGCAACTGGAGCTGAAAATACAATAACCAAATCCCATTTGTCACAGATTATAATTGATATCTTATTCTGAATGTCCAGTAACAGGTAGAAAACATGTTTCTTTGTAAATCTTATTAACTCCTCAGGGAGAAGCCAGTATGGCAGAGTAGAAATATACACATATTCTAGCTCCTAACCCATAGTCCATAAAATACCTGTAAAGAAGAACTCTCAACAAATTCTGGAGTAGCAGAAGCCACAAAACAATGGAGTGCAGGAGATTTCTGTCCCAGAGAGACCTGAAAGACTGATTAGAAAGGTGTGTTGCACAACTGACGTGGAGCAGAACCCAGCCCTGCCTTGGCCATGCAGCACTGAGAGGAGCAGATTGAGCAGATTCAGGGACAGATTTTCCAGCGTCAGTGCAGATCCCTCAACCCATAGGTGTCAAAGGTCAATGAGAGGGTCTTTTCAGCTGGCTGAGAGGGGAACTGGGTGTACTCATCACTCAGGTCTCCTCAGGAGGCAGCAGTAGAGGCAGCAGCAGACAGGGCTCCCAAAGCAGGCAGTAGCCCGCATCCATTGTTGAAGGTCTCCTCAGAAAGTCCCTGAGGAAACTTAACCAGGTGTGGTGGCCCTGCCCCTCCTGAGCAGCTGAACTTACTCTCACATTGAATAGCAGCCCTGCCCCTGTCTAAGCCCTGAGGCTTCAGAGCAGCTCATTGGAATCTCAGCCCCCAAGGGCTAGCTTGGCAGAGCTGGAGGCCAGGAGGTTGTGGAGAGGAAATTCAGAAGTCAAGTAACTGGTTGGAAAAATGCCCCAAAAAGGGGGAAAAAAATAAGACCATAGAAGGTTACTTTCTTGGGGAAAAGGTATCTCCCCCCAGCCTTTCAGATAAGGAAGAACAAGGCATACTGTCAGAGGAAGTTAAGGCCACTACCTCCAAAGGGATCTTAAACTTGGCTCAGGCAATAGAAGATCTTAAAAAAACAAGTTAGCAGCTTACTAAGGGAGAACCAAAAAAAAAATGAGGAGTAAAATAATAGCTTTAAAAAGAAGCAAACTCAATTGGAAAACAAGGTCCAAAAAGCCGAC
The DNA here is from genome assembly GCA_028658325.1 of Potorous gilbertii. NCBI lineage: Eukaryota > Metazoa > Chordata > Mammalia > Diprotodontia > Potoroidae > Potorous > Potorous gilbertii. Next base: position 168,218,950 of record CM053769.1, on the reverse strand, counting down.
AAGGAGAAGGTTTTAAAAAGCAGAATTACCCAAATGGAGGAGAAGGTTCAAAAGCTCATTGAACAAAATGATTTATTGAAAGAGAGAAATGAGTTCAGGTAAACAAATGACAATGAGTTAAACCAAGCAGTTAATAAAAAAAACCTCCCCATTGCTGAACTTGATAAATCTAACCTCAAAATAAAGAAGAAAGAAGTTAAGGAGGTGAATAAAACTCTGGATCAGGTAGATTTGATAGACCTCTGGAGAAAATTGAATAGATATGGAAAGGAATATACCTTTTTCTCAGCAGGACATCACACATATACAAAAAGAGTTAATCCCATTCACATTCACAGTTATGATTACTATCTGTCTTTTCCTCCATCCTCTTTTCTCTTGTTTATGCTTTTAGTTCTCCCTTCTCCCTTCCTCTCCACAAGAGAAAAATTCATCTTTGACCACGGCCTCCCTCAGTCTTCCCTCCCTTCTTTCAACCACCTCACTTTTAATACCATTTTCCCTTACTACCTCTTCCCTCCCTTTTAGCCTTCCCTCTCTTTTCTCTCCCCCTTCCCTTCCTACTGCCCATAGAGCTGGTTGGATTTGTACACTTAATTGTGTTTGTTGTTCCTTCCTTAAACCCAATCAGATGAGAGTAACTCTCAAACAATACTCATCTCCATCCTCTCTTTCCCAGTATTGTAATATATTTTGTGCCTCTTCCTGTGATGCAATTTACTTGTTTCTGCCTCCTTCTTTTCACATTTCCTTTTGCAATCCCTTCACAATCTTAAATCACATTTTTATCATGATATCATTTGCTTTATACCACTCCCTCTACATATGTATATGTATATATATATATATATATATATATATATATATATGTATGTATCTTTTATATATCATAATAAATATACCATTCACAAGATTAACAAGTATCATCCTCACTTATGGGGATGTAAAGAGTTTGTCCATATAGAATAATAAGTTTTTTCCCCCTGTTTACATTTTTGTGCCTCTCTTGAGATCTGCATTTGAATATTGAATTTTCTATTGAGTCTTTTCATCAGGAAGGTCTGTAAATCCCTTATTTCCTTGAATGCCCATCTCCTTGCTTGAAACATTATGCTAAACTTTGCTGGGTAATTGATTGCATACCGTTTGACCCAGCAATATCACTTCTGGAACTCTATATCAAAGAGATCATAGGAATAGGAAAGGGTCCTACATGTAAAAAATATTTATAGTAGCACTCTTTGTGGTGACCAAACACTGGAAATCAAGGAGATGCATCAATTGGAGAATAGCTGAACAAGTTGTGGTGTACGAATATAATGGAATACTATTGAGCTATGAGAAATGATGAACAGGAAGACTTCTGAGAAACCTGGAAAGACTATTATGAATTGCTACATGGTGAAAAAAGCAGAACCAGGAGAACTTTGTACACTGCAACAACCATGGTGTGTGAAGAATTTTTCCATTCCATTAGACTTAGTACTTAATTGCAATGCATGAACTTAAACAATTTCCAATGAACTCTTGAGGCAAAATGCCTTCAACATCCAGAGAAAGAACTATGGAATGGAATAGAAAAACACTATTTTTTTGTATTATGTTTTGTTTTGTTTTATGGTTTCTCTCATTAATTTTAATTATTCTATCTAACATGTATTTAATAGGAATGTGTGTGTAGGACCTATGTAAGATTGTGCATTGTCTCAGGTACAGAGTGGGGAGGGAGGGCATAAGAAGGGGAAGGAAGGGGAAAAATCTAAGCTATATGGAAATGATTGTTGAACACTGAGAGTAAATAAAATAATTTAATTTTTTATAATGTGCATACCCTTTGACCCAGCATTATCATTTCTAGAACTGTATCCCAAAGAGAGCATAAAACTTGGTAAGGGTCCCACATGTATAAAAATATTTATAGCAGCTTTCTTTTTGGCATCCAAGAACTGGAAATTAAGGAATTTCCCATTAATTGGGGAATGACTGAATAAGTTGTGGTATATGAATGTAATGGAATAGCATTATGCTATGAGAAATGATAAACAAGAAAACTTTACAGAGGCCTCGAAGGTCTTATATGAACTGATGCTGAGTAAAAGGGGCAGAAACAGGAGAACTTTATCCACAGCCACAAACATACTGTGTAAGGAAATTTTCTCCTAGACTTGGCCCTTCATGGTCATATAAGGACCTAAAAAAACTTGCCAGTGGACTCTCAAGGCAAAATACCTTCCACATCCAGAGAAAGAACATTGCAATTAGATTGCAGAATGAAGCAGACTATTTTCTCTTGAGTTTTATTTTTTGTTTTGTTTTGTTTTTCATGGTTTCTTCCATTCATTTAAATTCTTCCCTGCAATATGAGTAAGGTAAAAATGTATTTACTAAGAATTTATGTGTAGAATCCATATAGGATTGCACTTTGTCTTAGGGAGAGAAGGGAGAGAAAATATCGAGTTTATGGAAGTGATTGTAGAAAACTGGAAACTAATTCATTTTAAAAATGTAAATCATTTCTTAAAAATTAGAATTAGAAAAAATGAATTCAACAAATGGAGGCAAATTATATCATGAGAAATCAAGAAACAGTAAAGCAAAACCAAATGAGTGGGAAAAATGGAAAATTCTGAGAAATATCTCATTGGCAAAACCACTGCCTTGGAAAATTGATAATGGGAGTGGTAATTTAAAAATTATTGAACTACCTGAAAGCCATCATCAAATAAAGAATGTAGACATCATCATTCTAGAAATTATCAGAGAAAACTGCTCTAGAACCAGAGAGCAAAATAGAAATGGAAAACATCCACAAAAAAACCTCCTGAAAGAAATTCCAAAATGAAAACTCCCAATAGAAGTATATCCAAATTCCAGAGTTCCCAGGTCAAAGAGAAACATTGCAAGAAGCTAGAAAAAATAATTCAGTTACCATGGAGCCACAAACAGGATAACACAAGCTTTAGCAGTTTCTACACTAAGGACTCAGAGAGCTTGAAATATGATATTCCATAGGGCAAAGGAACTAGGATTATAACCAAGAATCATTTGCTCAGCAAAACTAAGTATAATATTTCAGGGTATGGGGCTGAATATTTGATGAAATAGAGGACTTTCAAGCATTCCTGATTAAAAAAACAGAGCTACGTAGAAATGTTGATTTACAAATACAAGACTCAAATGGGGAACTCATAAGATACTGAATAATTTTGAACTCTTTACATTTCTACATGAGAAGGTTATATTTGTAACCTATAAGAACTTTCTCATTATTAGGGCACTTAGAAGGAAAATATATATACATACATACATATATATATATATATATATATATATATATATATATATATATATATATATATATAAATACATATACATGCATACATACATGTTTCCATATCTACACACACAAAGCACAAGTGTGAGTTGAAAATTAAGGGATTATATATTAAAAAATAAAATTAATCATTGAGATAAGGAAGTGTTGGGAGAATTGCAAAGGGAAGTGTAGAATGGGATAAATTATCTCATATGAAAAAGGCAAGAAAATTCTTTTATAGTGTTAGGGAAGAGGGGAAGATGTGAGGAGAGGTAAGTGAATCTTACTCTCATTAGAATTAACTCAAAGAGCGAATAGCATACACATTCAATTGAATATAAAAATATCTCTTACCATACAGGAAAATAGGAGAGAAAAGGGATAAGAGAAATGGGGTGATAACAGAAGGAAGGGAAGGGAAGGGTTTTGAGCATGGACATCATTAAAGGAGTGAGAGAATATAATAAACATGGGGAAATAGAATGCAGGGAAATACAGTTAGACATTATAACTGAAAAAAATTGAAATATACTTGTCTGACAAGGGCCTTGATTATCAAACATATAGAGAACAAAGTCAACTTTATGAAAATAAAAGTCATTCCTCAGTTGGTAAATGATCCAGAGGTATGAACGGTTTTCAGATGAAGTAATTAAAATTATCCTTAGCCATATGAAAAAAATCTAACTCACTATCGATTATAGAAATGCAATTTAAAATATTTTAAATACTATCTCATACCTATTAGATTGACTAATGACAGAAAAGGAAAATGACAAATATTGGAGGGAATGTGGGGAAAATGAGATGTTGATTCATTGTTGATGGAGTTGTGAAGTGATTCACCCATTCCCTAGAATAATTTAGAACTATTCCCAAAAGGTTGTAAAACAATGCATACTGTTTGACCTAGCAAGCCCACTACTAGGTCTATATCACAAAAGAAAAACAAAACAAAAAGGAAAAGGACTTCTATGTACTATGTTCTACGTAGGACTCTTTTCTGGTGGCAAAGAATTTGAAATTGAAGGCATGTCCTTCAACTGCGGAATGATTGAACAAACTGTGGTATGTGATTATGACGTGATACTATTGTGCTATAAGAAACAGTGAGCAGAATGCTCTCAGAAAAACCTGGAAAGAGAAGAGATGATACAAATTAAACTGCTATATACAAAGTAACAGCAATATTGTAATATGATCGGCTTTAAATGACTTAGCTATTATCAGTAATACATTAACCTAAGACAACTCTCAAGAACTCATGATGAAAAATGCTAAGAGAAAGAACTAATGGCATTTGAATACAGACTGAAATATTTCTTAAAACATTTTTTCTTTAGTTGTTTTCTATCTGTTTTCCTTTACAACTTCACTAGTAAGGAAATGTTTTGCATGAGTGTACATGTATAGCCTGTTCAGAATTGCTTGACTTCTTAATGTGAGTTGGAGTGGGGAAGGAGGAAGGAAGAAAATTTAGCACTCAAAGTGTTAAAATAAATGTTAAAAATTGTTTTTACATATACCTGTGGAAAAATAAAATATTAAATAAATTTTTAAAAAAATCAATAAAAATGCCTTTATGGGAATAAACTTCTAACATTTTTAAGAGCATATAAAACACTATCTCTTACCTGAAATTGTCTCTGTTATCTTTTCTTTGGGCTATTATTTTTCTTTGTTTGCTTCATGATTTCTTAACCATTGTAACACTCCATTTCTTACCCCTCATTTTACCTTTACTTATTCCACATTTATTCATTAATTTGTTTAATACATTAATTGTTAATTTATTTATTCTAATTGTTTCATTAAGGGAAGGTCTTATTCTTCTGTGAATTTAAGGTGCTTTCATACTCTGAAGATTCTAGTAGATTTTGGAACTTCCACCTTCTTACAAGTCTCCAAGCATGTCAGCTTCAGAAGCTAACAACTTCCTATATACAGATTTTTTATGAAGAAGAGGAATTTCTTGAACACCCTGCTGTCATACCAAACATGGCAGCACACCTGAGGACTGCTACTGTGAATAATCATTAGGGTCTAATAGCATAGTATAATGTGGTGTCTGTTCAGCAATGAATTAAACATTATTCGACAAAATAAGAATAACATTCATAGCAACATTGCTAAGAATATCTCATAACACACAGTATGTCATATGGCAAATTGCATATATATCACTGCATTCAGTATCATTCCTCAAAATACTTGTTTATACAGTCAGGGAGTCACAGGCTAATGTCTTCCCTAGCATGATGCATCCATAAGGGGTATCAGAAAATACCACATCTTACATCCCTAGGTCAGAGTAAGAAAAATCTCTGTCCTCCATCTTAATTTGTGGTTCATTTCCATGCCTCTTCCTCTTTGGGTTGACCACTTTTGACTCTCGCTTAGATTCACATGCAGGCAACTCTGCTCCTGCTCCATGTGCCAGCTCACAGGGACTGCTCTAGTCAAAGTTCTCCCAGCTCCTGACCATGGCTTCTGCCCCTGGGAAAACAAAGCTAAACAGACCAAGAATACTGACACATCATCAGCACCATTATCTCAATTCACACCCAAAGTCCAGAGGCTGAATGATAACAGCTCAATTCACTTTAACAGTTCTCAAAAGGGGCTTGTAGAGAACCTTGGGGGGTTTGAAATAGCCCCTTATCAAGAGTTCCCCTCTTCCAAGGGAGAATAATAGCTGACTTAAGAAGTTAAGTGATATATTGTTCTCCAGGTGCATGTCCCTGAATTCGGGTGTTGAAGTTCCAGGAAACAAGGCCCCTGCTATATAACATTCAGATAAAGAGACTTTGAGGCATCCCTTTCTACTTATCAGGATCTGTTCTGTTTCATGCCTCAATTGCTACCCTTATGGTTTTTACTATTTAAGCACCCTGATCCCTTGATATAGTATGTCCAGAATAAACTCAGCTTCTTCAGAATGCTGTGTCCCGCTTGTTTTTTTCATCCTCACTCTGTGAGCCCCACCCAGACCTGCTAGACTGCACTGGCCGCAGCACATGGCGCCTCATGCAGGGCCCTGCTCGTTCTAGACAGGAGAGTCTGATTCATGTGCCAAGATCAGAGGAGGACCCTCAGAGCTGAAGAGGAAAGTATTACACAGGAAAAAGTTGAAGGGAAGGCCTGGAAGGGGCTGCTTCTTCAGCGTGGTCACTTTCACTTTGAACTTGGCGAAGTTAGTTTCACTTTAGCAGTAGGCTAGAGCTCTGGCATTTAACGGAGACAGGTGAAGTAATCATGGGGTCTTGAAGTAATTCATGTGGTGAAAGGCATGAAGGACCCGGAGAAAGGGACTATAAATCCTGAAAAGTGGGAAACAGTAGGCAATCTAATGAGTGAGTAGTATAGAGATGTCAGACCAAGTGCTTCTCCTATTACAATATTTTCAATTTGGAATGTACTTAAAATATGTCTACAGAAACCCAAACAAGTACCATTAGCCACAAAAACAATAAAGGTAGATGCAGCCTCTAGTACCAAAGGGAAGGAAGACCTGATGGAATGTGTCACACAAAAATATAAAAGAGAATCTCCTCCTCCCACTGCTCCTCCATCATACATGTCAGGATCACAAATCTGTGAATCCAGGAACTTGAAGGGATTATACAAAAAGTCCTTCGGGAAGCCACAGAAAGAGTAGAATAAATACTTTTGGAAATGAGACTAACATTGCATTAATAGAAACCCCACATATCTATAACCCAGGAGCGGCTATAAGAGAACATACCCCTTGGGATTTTAAATTCTCAAAGAAATTAATCTATTACGGACCAGATAGTCTTTACATTTAGTCTCTTCTAGATAGCATTTCTCAGCCCTATACCCCACTGATTGTTGCAATATAGGTAAACCACTCTTGAAGGATGAGAAATCTGAATTGTATGAAAGATGTTTGGACCACAGTGATAGAAAGTAAGTCAAAAGTAAAATTTGTGCAGAGAATTTCTGACAATTTTTTCTCAGTTTTTGGATTTTTTTATTGTCTGTATATGTGTTCTATCTTTATATGTTCTGTGTGCATGTGTTTGTGAGTTATTATGGCCAGCTCCATTTTAGCTGGAATTTGGAATGTTATCTCTTTTGCTCCCCCTCATCCCTTTTCTCTGATGGCTGCAGATCAGGGAGGAGAATGAAAAAGAGAAAGAAAAAACTAATTTTATATTATTTAGTTTATATGATTGCTAAATGCAGTTTTATATAAGAAATACAAGGAATTAACACATGTGCAGTTTTAAAGGGGCTTTAATCAAAGCCCACTAGGACAACAACATGGGTATGAAGTTTAAGGAAAGCATAAAAGTTTTGGAAATTGTTGGAAAGTTGTTGGTAAAATTCTCTCTCTCTTTCTACCTTCTAACCCTGGGCAGGTTGTGAAGGCAGAGAGAAAGAGAAGAAGAAATCAGGGAAATTTTTCCTCATATCAGAGAGGCAGATTGATTAGCATTTTAATTACCTCATGCCTCTCCTAAAAGAGAAAAGTTTTTGTATAATGGGGTACAACCAAAAGGAAGTTATTCTGGTCATATTTTAAGTGAAACATGTCGCTCCTAATCGGATGTTTAAGACGGGTCAGAATTCGCTATATTATTTAGCTCTAAGGCAAATTGAGAAAATGCATAAATCTTAAAATGCAAAAAGACACCTCAGAGATAAATCTTTGAACTCCTAAGTGGAAAGGAGGGGACTAGGTGCCACTGGACTTTGTTCCAGAGTCTCCCTCACTTCCACTTGCAGTTTCACAACTTATTCTTTCAAAAACGTTTTTTAAGGAGTGGATACAGACGTGAAATTTTCTCGAGTAAAAGTTAGAGCCACTAAGATTTTTATTTTACTCTGTAATACAGAAATGGTATTAGGGAAAGCAATTTGTAATCTGAATTTTGTTGAAACTAAAACATGTTGGAAAAATTGTGTAAAGTCAGTTATTTTATTTTATCAGTCTTACAAACTTTATCTTATAGTTTTGTAATTGCCATTTAGAAAACCATGTATTTTTCACCTTTGCCTGTTAAAGACGTTACAGCTAAAACAATTTGGTTATCATTTCTAAAAGTTGTAAGATTGTTAATTCAGTTCTTGAAGTGGCTGTTTTAATGCTAACCCTAAAATTATTAATTGATTACTGTGTGTAGAAAGAAATGAATTGAATAAAAATTTTATTTAGACTGGTTCTGCCCTTCAGAGCAGTCCTCCTGTATGTTTGGGGGTTGGCAGGCATGAGATCTATGCCAATTCCTTTTATTTTGTAAAACTGACAAGGACCCTTTCACATGGACAAGATCATCAGTTCTAAGAAAGAAATTTGCTTGGCTTACATAATTCATAAACAATGAATGTGACTTGCTCAAAAGTTGTAATAGAAAGGATTTTTAACAATTGACTTTTATATCAGGACAGGTTTTAAACTTGGGGAGGAAGGATGTTAAATAGAATCCCTTATGTATGTGAGTCCTGTTAATCTTCATTGCTTATTGCAACTCCAGTGGTAATTCATGTAACTGTATTTGGCTTTAAATTGTGATTAGTGAAATTTGCTGTTTAAGGTAAAAGCATTAGGGACCATAAATACTTTTGTTTAAGTTTGAATTTGGGTATAGATGTCGGAATTAAATCAGTGTCTGGGAGACTATGCCACTATTTTCTCAGAGGGACTGTGATCCTGCATCCTATACTGTTATCAGGTGAAATTTGTATCTGGAGAGGAAACACCAAGAGGACAAGTCTAGACTCAATTTAGGATGGGATCCTCCTGGTCAATTTCCCCATTGTGTCCTTCTAAAAAGGAATGTTTCTCACCTGACTATTCCTGAGTCTGGCTATAATACAGATATTGCATGACTGGAAAATTTTACTCCTATTTGAATTCAAACAGAGTCAAAATGTTTTATCCAGTCATATTTGCTATATCACATGTCCCTATGTTTCCTTCTAGAGCAAACTTCTATGATCAATTACAAGCAATCAGTATAACAGGTGAACTCTTTTGTGTAATCTTACTGGAAAACTTAATATTATTTTTATTTGAAATTGGAACATGTTCAGAAATTTATGAAAATGACTTAAGACTCACCTTAAGATGTTCCTACTGTTTAAAAGGATTTTAAAAGAAGCAATATTTTTTTTCTGTTATCAATCTCTTACTGTTACCATTGTGAGATTCTATTATGCACTTTTAATAAGCATTTTGTGACATCTAGGAATTCTGTAATACCTAAGAATTTAGTTTGTTATAATACTTTGGGAATTCATATTACTTAAGAATATTTTTATACCAACTAAGTTTTAATAAATTTTAATTTTAAAAGGTTTATTATTTTTTCAAAGTGGAAAGACAACTACCATTTTTAAAAGGTTTCACCTAATCTTCTTTATAGAAGTTTAGTAACTCTTTTAACATCAGGATAAAATTTCAACTGTTTAAAAAAATATATTTTTAGAAGAAATGTTTTTTAAAATGAGGATAACGTCTACTAAAATTTTCATTTTCAAGATAACGTATTGCTAATTAATACGTAATGATCTCTAAAGCAGAAAAGATATTGTTTTAACAAGGAAAAGTTAAATATATATGTGTGAACTTATTAACAACTTAATTTCTAAAGTTTTTTCTTCCAGAGTGAATATAATCAGGAAAAGATAAACAAGTCCGTGAAACAACGATGAACATCTATTCAGTAGTGAGATTCCAACTTAGAAATCTCTTTTGTTTAGGACAATACATCTATGCTAGTGAACAGTAATAACTTATGCACTACCTTGTCTATGGTAGAAATCTAATGGAATATGAAACAGTCTAAATGATAAGTTCTAGAGATTTGGAAAGCTAAATACAAGCTTGATCCAAAAATATAGAAAGCAGATAAGGAGGTTGGGGACAAATGGGAATCATTCAAGCCCCTCCTATCCCTGGAGAGTTACTAAGTATGTCAAGGGAGTGTGAGGAAGTCTGACATTATGCTCACACACAACTCACTTCTAGTTATTTTCTTCTTACTCCTTTTGGGTCCTTGTTTGTTTAACCTCTGTGCCAGATTTGTGTCTTCTAGGTTTCTTTGTCCAAGACCATCACCTATCACCCTCTGAATCATCAGGTTCCTCATACTGGCTAAAGATCCAACCCCTCCAATGTTGGGACCCTGTGAAGCAGGGCTAGTTCTACATCCAATCTCAGCAGGAAACAGTTTCAGAAGCCAAGACCTTCATTCCTTACCCCAAAATATGTTGGGTCCCATCTGCTTAAAGGGGACAAGGTGGGGTGCTTGAGGGCATGTACAAGGGCGACAGTTCTAATATTACATTTCTCTTTACAAATCATTTATATGCCAGAAATACCATATAAGCCTACAGGTCAGGCAATAGTAGAAAGGAAGAATAAGACTCTCAAACTACTCCTTCAAAAACAAAAATGGGGCATACTTTGTAGGGTCGCTTAGGGAGCAATTGGCACAGGTTGTATATAAAGTTAACAACTTAACCTTAGATTATGACAACTTTACTCCTTCACAGTGAAAAGCTGATTGCACCCCAGTAACAGCTGGTATTGTGGAAGGATGTCAGGGAGGTGTGGAGAGGATCTGATAGGGTGTTAACTAGAGGGATAACATTTGTTTCTCTCTCCACAGATGGTGGGGTTGTCTGAAAGAGAAAGTTTTAGGAACAAGAACTGTAGGAAAGAGCTCTCTGTGCCCCAGATGGGGGGATCAACTTCAAAAACCAGGAAATGGGTCATTATCAGGAATAAGAAGCATAGCAAAAAAGACCATAGAATCTTTCTATGGGGAAAAGGACTAAAACACATTTAACAAAGGGGTCATCATCGAGACCATACTCTTGAGGGCAGTACCAAGATGGTGGGGTAGAAAGACACACATATGCTAGCTCTGAACCCACAGCCCATGGATTTCCTCTAAAAAGAACTCCCAACAAATTCTAGAAGAGTGGAAGATGCACAGCAATACAGTGAAGGAGATTTCCGTTCCACAGAGCCCTGAAAAACCGATCCCAAGGGTCCGTCGCTCCCCAGACGGGAGTGGAACCCTTCCTTTCACTGGCCACGGCACTGAGAGGAGAGAGGAGATCCGAGCAGGTTTCAGGGACAGCATCTCCAGCAGCCACGAAGGTCCCTCCAACAACAGACGCACAGGTCAGTGAGAGAGATGGGCTGACAGGGGAGCGGGTGTCTCCAGGACTCAGGCCCGGTTAGGAGGCAGCCAAAGCAGCAGCAGCAGAGGCAGAGTCAGCAGGTGGCCAGAGGCTCCCTGAGCAAGCAGGAGCTGGGCAGGAGTTCCATTACAAAAGGTCTCTGCATAAACCCCCTGAGGGAACTGAGCCTGGGAGGTGGCCCTGCCCCCACCTGAAAACCTGATTTAATCTTACCCTGAATAGCAGCCAGGCCTGCCACCAAAAGCCCTGAGGATGGGGAGCAGTATTTCAATCTCAGACCCCAAGCACTAGCGGGGCTGACCTAGGCCTGGGGTGAAGAGGACTCTCAGAAGTCAAGTAACTGGCTGGGAAAATGCCCAGAAAAGGGAAAAAAAATAAGACCGTAGAAAGTTATTGTCTTGGTGAAAAGATATTAGCTCCTTTCCTTTCTGAGGAGGAGGAACAATGCTTACCATCAGAAAAAGACATAGGAGTCAAAGCCTCCATATCCCAAACATCTGAAATAGATATCCCATGGGCTCAGGCCATGGAAGAGCTCAAAAAGGATTTTGAAAATCAAGTCAGACAGGTGGAGGAAAAACTGGGAAAAGAAATGAGAGAGACGCAAGAAAAGCATGAAAAACGTCAATACCTTAATAAAAGAGACCCAAAAAAATGCTGAAGAAAATAACACCTTGAAAAATAGGCTAACTCAATTGGCAAAAGAGGTTCAAAAAAACAATGAGGAGAAGAATGCTTTCAAAAGCAGAATTAGCCAAGTGGAAAAAGAAGTGCAAAAGCTCATTGTAGAAAATAGTTCTCTCAAAATTAGAATGGAACAGATGGAGGCCAAGGACTTTCTGAGAAACCAAGAAATCACAGAACAAAACCAACAGCATGACAAAATAGAAGATAATGTGAAATATCTCATTGGAAAAACAACGGACCTGGAAAATAGATCCAAGAGAGACAATTTAAAAATTATGGGATTACCTGAAAGCCATGATCAAAAAAAGAGCCTAAACATCATCCTTCATGAAATTATCAAGGAAAATTGCCCTGATATTCAAGAAGCAGAGGGCAAAGTAAGTGTTCAAGGAATCCACCGATCAATGCCTGAAAGAAATCCAAAAAAGAGAAACTGCTAGGAACATTGTGGCCAAATTCCAGAGTTCCCAGGTCAAGAGAAAATATTGCAAGCAG
>CM053769.1:168192401-168205771 GCA_028658325.1 Potorous gilbertii | reverse complement strand
TACAGGTGTGCACGCACACACAGAGACAGAGAGCACAGAGTGAATTGAATAGGATGGGAGCGTATCTTAAAAGAAATCAAGGTAAACTGTGAGAGAGAAAGGTAGTGGGAGCAGAGAAGGTGAAATGGAATGGGGTAAATTATCTCTCATAGAAGAGGCAAGCAGGAGACTTCTTAGTGGAAGGAAAAAGAGGAGAGCTGAGAAAAAAATATGAAGTTTACTTTCATCACATTCGACTAAAGAAAGGAATAAAATGCACACTCATTTTGGTATGAAAACCTATCTTACAATACAGGAAAGTGGGGGAGAAGCAGGGTGCAGGGAATGATGGAAGAGAGAGCAATGGGAGGAGGGAGCAATTTGAAGTCAACACTCAGGGAGGGACAGGATCAAAAGGGAGAATAGAGACAATGGGGGGCCGGATGGGATGCACGGAAATATAGTTAGTCTTACACATGACTATTAAGGAAGTCACTTGCAAAACTACACAGATATGGCCCATATTGAATTGCCTGCCTTCCCAAACGGAATGGATGGGGAGGGAGGGATGGGGAGAAGTTGCAACTCAAAGTTTTACAAATAACTATCGAGTATTGTTCTTGCTACTAGGAAATAACGTATACAGGTAATGGGGAATAGAAAGTTATCTGGCCCTACAGGACAAAAGAGAAGATGAATGACAAGAGAAGGAATGGATGACAGAAGAGAGGGCAGATTGGTGATATGGGTAATTAGAATGCTCAGTGTATTGGGGTGGGGGAGGGGAGAAATGAGGAGAAAATTTGAAACCCAAAATCTTGTGAAAATGAATGTAAAATGTTAAATAATAAATAAAAATAAATAAATAAAAATTAAAAAAAAAAAGAGACCATACTCTCATGTGAAACTTCAGAATGGAATATGAAGTGTTCTGTGGCACAAAGAACTTTCTTGTATATTTTTTTTGTATTTTTTTAAGTTTTATTTTTAATTTTTGTTTACTTTCAATGTTGTAAAATCACTGCCATATAACTGAGATTATTATTTCCCCTTTTCTCCTCGCTGTCTCTCTGAGACACCATATCAATTTATATAGGTTCTACACATATATTCCTATTAAATACTTTTTAACCATTGTCATGCTGTATAGAAGAATTGAAATGAATGGGATAAATCATCTAACAAAGGAAAACGCAGTACACACACACACACACACACACACACACACACACACGAAACGATCTCCTGTATCCTGTGACTGAATTCCATAGATGTCTCTCTGGATGTAGAAGGCATTTTTCCTTAGAAGACCTTTGGGAATTTTTTTTAAGTCCTTGCATTACTACTAAGTTCCATATCTAACAGAAAAAACTCTCACATACTGTGATCGTGCTTTGCACAAAGTTTTCCTGGTTCTGCTCCTTTCACTCAGCATTAGATCATCTTTCCAGGCTTCTATGAATTCTTCCTGTTCATCATTTCTTACAGCACAATAGTATTCCATTACATTCATATACCAAAATTTATTCAGTCGTTCATCAATTGATGGCCATCCCCTTGATTTCCAGTTTTTGGCCACCACAAAAAGACCTGCTCTAAATATTTTTGTACATGCATGACTCGTTCCCATTTTTATGACCTCTTGGAGATACAGTCCTAGAAGTGATATTGCTGGGTCAAAAGGTATCCATATTTTTGTAGCCCTTTGGGCATAGTTTCAAATTGCTCTCCAGAATGGTTGGATCAATTCACAGCTCCATCAACAATGTGTTAGTGTTCAAACTGTGCCACATCTTCTCCAACATTTATCATCTTTCTGTTCTGTCATGGTTGCCAATCTTATCGGTGTGATACAGTACCACAGATTTGTTTTGATTTACATCTCTCTAACCAAAAGTGATTTAGAGCATTTTTTCATATGTCTATAGATATCTTTAATTTCTTCCTCTGAAAATTGCCTGTTCATATATTTTGACCATGTATCAATTAGGGAATGAATTGCATTTTTGTACATTTGATTCAGTTCTCTCTGTATTCTAGAAATGTGGACTTTATCACTGACATTAGATGTAAAAATTCTTTTCCAGTTTTCTACATCCCTCTGAATATTGGTTGAATCGGGTTTGGTTGTGCAAAAACTTTTCAGTTTAATATAATCAAAATTATCGGTCTTGCACTTCATAATGCTTTCTGTCTCTTTAGTCAAAAATTCTTCCCTTCTCCATAAATCTGATAAATACAGAATTTCTTGCTCCACCAATTTGTGCATGGTATCAGTCTTTATACCTATATCATGTTTCCATTTGGATATCATTTTTGTGTATGGTGCCATGCATTGGTCTATTCCTACCTTCCACCACACTTTTATCCAGCTTTCCCAGAAATTTTTGTTAAACAGTGAGTTCTTATCCTAGAAGCTAGGTCCTTGAGTTTAACAAACAGTAGATTGCTATATTCATTGACTACTGTATCTTGAGTACCTCGCATATTCCATTTGTTTACCCTTCTGTTTCTTAGCCAGTACCAAGTGGTTTTGGCAATTGCTGCTTTATAATACAATTTGAGATCTGGTAGCACTAGGCCATCTTTCATATCATTTTTTATCATTACTCTCCTTGACATTCTGGAAATCTTGTTCTTCCAGATGAATTTTGATACTATTTTTTTCCAGCTCTAGAATATAATTATCTGATAGTTTCATTAGTATGGAAGTAAAGTAAATTGATTTACATATTTTTATTTTTATTGTACTGGCTCGACCTACCCAGGAGCAACTGATGTTTTTCCATTTAATTGTTTCTGACTTTGTTTGTGTGAGAAGTGTCTTGTAGTTGTGTTCATATGGTCCCTGGATTTGTTTTGGCAGGTAAACTCTCAACTATTTTATAGTGTCTACCTTAGCTTTAAATAAGGTTTCTCTTTCTATCTCTTAGGCTTTCTATCTGTTAGGCTTTGCTAGTAATATATAGAAATGCAGAAGATTTGTGTGGGCTAATTTTGTAACCTGCAACTTTGCCAAAGTTGTTTATTATTTCAAGTAGTATTTTATTTGAATCTCTGGGATTTTCTAAGTATATCATCACACCTGCAAAGAGTGATAACTTCGTATCTTTTTTACTTATTTTAATTCCTTCAATTTCTTTATCTTTTCTAATTGCTATAGCTAACATTTCTAGTACCATATTGAGTAATAGTAGTGACAATGAACATCCTTGTTTCACCCCTGATGTTATTGCAAATGCATCTAGCTTATCACCATTGCATGTAATGGTTGCTGACAGTTTTAGGTAGATGCTGCTTATTATTTTGTGGAAAGTAATCTTTATTCTTATGGTCTCCAATATTTTTAATAGGTATGGGCGTTGTATATTGTCAAAGGCTTTTTCTACATCTGTTGAATATTCATGTGGTTTCTGTTAGTGTTGTTGTTGATACGATCGATAATACTAACAGGTTTCCTCATAATGAACTACCCCTGCATTCCTGGTATGAATCCTACCTGATCATAATGTATCATTCTCATGATAATTTGTATTATTTTTGCTAAAATCTTACTTCAATTTTTTGCAACTATATTCATTAGAGAAATTGGTCTATAAATTTCTTTCTCTGTTCTGCTTCCTAGTTTAAGTATGAAAACAATTTTTGTGTCATAGAAAGAATTTTGGAGTACTCCTTCCCCAATTTTCCAAAATAGTCTATATAATATTGGAGTTAACTATTCCTCAAAAGTTTGATAGAATTCACTTGTAAATCCCATCTGTCCCTGGAGGTTTTTTCCTATGGAGTTCAACAATGGCTTGCTTAAATTTCTTTTTCAGAGATGGGATTGTTTAAGTATTCAACGTCCACATTTGAAACACATTTGAATCAGTTTTGAAATGGGTGGATATACAGAGGTAAAAGTTTGCAGCAGAATATATTGAGTTTCAACTGATGTCAGAAAAGCAGGAGGAGCAATCCTAATCTCAGACAAAGCAAAAGCAGAAAGAGATCTACTCAAAAGAGTGAAGGAAGGAATCTCTACCTTGCTAAAAGGCACCATAAACAATAAATCAATATCATTACTAAACATATATGGTCCAATTGTTATAGCATCCATATTCTTAGAGGAGATGTTAGAGCAGTTGCAGGAAGGAATAGATAGCAAAACTATACCTCAATCTCTGCCTCTTTGAACTTGATAACTTTAATTTTAAAATAAACAAGAGAAAAGGTAAGGTGGTGAACAAAATTATGGATAAAATGGGTATGATAGATCTCTGGAGAAAATTGAATGGAAATAGAAAGGAATATTCCTTTTTATCAGTGGTACATGGGACATATAGAAAAACTGACCATGTTCTTGGGCACAAAACCTCACAATCCAGTGCAGCAAGTTGGAGATAGTCAATACATCACCAGATCATAATTCAATAAAAATTATACGTAGTAAAATGTTATGGAAAGATAAATCAAAAATTAATTAGAAACTAAATAATCTAATCCTGAAGAAGGAGTAGGTAAAACAGCAAATCATATGAAAATCAACAACTCCATTTAAGAGAAAGACAATAATGAGACAACTTACCAAATCTTATGGGGTTCTGCAAAAGCAGTTCTTAGGGGACGTTTTATATTTTTGAATGCCTACATGAATAAAATAGAGAAAGAAGAGATCAATGACTTGGGCAAGCAGTTGAAAAAACTAGAAAAAGAACCAATTGAAAATCCTCAAGTAAATACCAAATTAGAAATACTGAAAACTAAAGGAGAGGTAAACAAAATTGAAATTAAGAAAACTATTGAACTAATAAATAAAACTAATTGTTGGTTTTATGAAAAAGCTAATAAAATTGATAACCTTTGGTCTATTTGATTAAAAGAAAGAAAAAAACCAATTACCAATACCAAACATAAAAGGAGTGAACTCATCTCCAATGAGGAGGAAATTAGAACAATAATTAGAAATTACTCTGCCCAACTTTATGCCCATAAATTTTACAATCTAAATGAGATGGACCAGTATTTAAAAAAATATAAATTGCCCAGATTAACAAAGAGGAAGTTGAATACTTAAACAAAGAAATTTCTTGAAAGAGTTCAGGAATAATTAAAAAAAAACAAAACCCAAAGTAGAGAAATAGAAGAAAAACTGACCAATTACTTTAAAAGTATGAAAAAAGAAATAGCAGAACGTTTCAAAATGTCAGCTGGAGAAATGGAAAAGAGAGTACAAAGCCTAATGGGGCAACAGGACAAACGGAAAAGGAAGGACAAAACCTTACTGGAGAAAATAGGTCCTTGAAAGAAACAATTGGACAGATGGAAAAGGAGCTGCAAAGGGTAAGTGAAGAAAATAATTTGATAAAAAAAATAGAATTGGGCAAGTAGAAAGCTAATGAATGTATAAGACATCAAGAATCAGTCAAACATAATCTAAAGAAAGAAAAAGATAGAAGAAAATGTAAAATATTCAACTGGAATAACAAGTGACCTGGAAAATAGATCCAGCAGAGAAAATTTAAGGCTTATTGGCCTACTACAAAGCCATGATGAAAAACAGAGCCTGAACTATATCACTCAAGAAATCATCGAGGAAAATTGTCAAAAGTCCTAGACCCAAAGGGCAAAATAGTCATCGAAAGAATCCACCATCCATTTCTCATAAGGGACCTCAAACTAAAAACACCAAGGAATATCATTGCCAAATTCCAGAACTATCAAGTGAAGGAGAAAATACTGCAGGAAATCAGAAACAATTCAAATATCGAGGAGCTACAATCAGGATCATTCAAAACCTTGCAGTTTCTATATTAAAAAACTGAAGTAATTAGGATACAATATTCCATAAGGCAAATGAGGTGGGACTACAACGAAGGATTAATTGCCCAGCAAAGTTGAGTATAATCTTTCAAGTAAGGTGATAGATATTCAATGAAATAAGGGATTTCTAGACCTTTCTGATGAAAAGGCCAGAATTAAGTGGAAAATTTGATCTTCAAACGCAGGTATCAAGAGAGATTTAAAAGGTAAAAAGGAAAAAAAAACTTGTCACACAATATGGTCAAACTCTTTACATTCCTATAAGGGAAGAATGATACTTGTTAATCTTGAGAATTGTATATTTATGATGAAATATCAAAGAGATATACCTAGATACAGGGAATGGATATGAAGGAAATGATGTGGTGATAAGAAATGTGATTTAAGGGTTGTGAAGGGATTATAATGGGAGATGGAAAAAAGGAGAAAGAAGAAAAAATAAATTGCATCACAGGAAGAGGTACAAAAATATGTTACAATAGAGGTAAAGAGAGGCAGAAGATGAACATTGTTAAGAGGTATTTGCATTTGATTAAAACCAAGGAGAGCACAACAAACTCAGTTAAGATTAGAAATACAATTATATGTAAAGACAATAGGAGGGTAAGTGGGGAAAGGAAATGGAGGGGAAGTTAAAAGTCGGGGAAGAAGTAGTAAGGGAAAGGGGGATTAAAAGGGAGGGAGGCTGAAAGAAGGGAAGGAAGACTGAGGGAAGTATTGCTCAAACATTGAAACTATTCTGGAGGGGAAAGGAGAAGGGAGAATTAAAAGCATAAACAGGGGGAAGGGGGATGGAGGGAAAGACAGATAGTAATCATAACTGGGAATTTGAATAGGGTGAACTCTCCCATAAAACAGTCAGATAGCAAAATGGACAAAAAAAACCACCATCCGACAATATGTTGTTTACAAGAAACATATTTTAAAGGGGACATACACGTAGGGTAAACGTAAAAGGTTGGAACAAAATGTTTTATGCTTCAGCTGATGTAACAAAATCAGGGGTAGCAGTCCTAATGTCAAACAATCAAATGCAGAAATAGATCTAATCAAAAGAGGAAAGAAAGGAAACTATATCCTGCTAAAAGACACCATAAACAAGGAAGCAATTTCATTATTTAATATATATGCTCCAGGTGGTATAGCATCCATATTCTTAGAGAAGAATTTAAGGGAATTACAGGTGGAAGTAGACACTACTGGGGGGCCTCAACCTCCCCCTTTTTGAACTTGATAAATCTAACTTCAAAATAAACAAGAAAGAAGTTAAGTAAGTTAATTGAACACTGTATATGATAGATAGATAGATAAGATATGATAGATCTTTAGAGAAAACTGAATGGGGATTGAAAGGAATATCCTTTTTACTCAATGATATATGGAACATATACAAAAATTGACCATGTACCATGCCATAAATACCTCACAATCCAGTTCAGAAGGGCAGATATAGTAAATGCCTCCTCAGATCATAGTGCAATAAAACTTTTATGTCATCAAAGGCCAAGGAAATATAAACCAACAATTAATTTCAAATTAAGCAATCTAATCCTAAGGAATGAGTAGGTTAAACAACAAATTAAACAAATAATCAACAATTTCATTCAAGAGAATGGCAATAATGAGACAACCTACCAAATCTTATGGGATACTGCAAAAGCATTGCTTAGGGAAAGTTTTATATCTTTGAATGCCTACATGACTGAAATAGAGAAAGAGTAGATTCATGACTTGGATATGCAGCTGAAAAAGCTTAAAAAAGAAAAAAATTGAAAATCCTCTATAAATACCAAATTACAAATATGAAAATTCAAAGGACAGATTTCAAAATTGAAATTAAGAAAACTATTGACTTATAAATAAAACTGAGTTGGTTTTATGAAAAAAAAACAATAAAATTGATAAAACTTTGATCAATTTTATTAAAAAAAAGAAAGAAGAAAACCAAATTAATAACACAAAAATGAAAAGGGTGAGCTTACCTCCAATGAGTAGGAAATTAAAACAATAATTAGAAATTTCTTTGCCTAACTGTATGCCCATAAATTTGACAAGCTAAATGAGATGGATGATTATTTTTAAAAATATATAAATTGACCAGATTAGCAGAAAAGGATGTTTAGTATTTAAATAGCGCATTTCAGAAAAAGAACTTGAACCAGCCATCAATGAAATTCCCAGGAAAAAATCTCCAGGGCTGATTCAGAAGTGAATTCTATCAAACATTTAAAGAACAGTTAATAGCAATATGATATATACTATTTGGGAAAATTGCTGAAGAATGAGTCTTCCAAAATTCTTTTCATGACACAAATATGTTTTTGATACCAAAACCAGGAAGAGCCAACACAGAAAAAGAAAATTATGGACCAATTCCTCTGATGAATATAGATATAAAAGTTTTAAATGAGGTTTTAGCAAAAAGAATACAGTAGTTTATCACGAGAATAACACATTATGATCAGGTAGGACTCACACTAGAAATGCAGGGCTGGTTCAATATTAGGAAAGCTATTAGCATTTATTATCATATCAACAACAAAGCTAACAGAAACCACATGATTATCTCAATAGATGCAGAAAAAAGCTTTTTCACAAAATACAACTATAATTCCAGTTGAAAACATGGAGAACATAGGAGTAAATGGAACTTTCCATAAAATTATAAGCAGTATCTATGGGGATAAGCTAGATGAACTTTCAATAAGATCAGGAGTGAAACAACGATGTGCATTGTCAGCACTATTATTAAATATGGTACTGGAAATATTATCAGTTGCAATAAGAGAAGAAAAAGAAATTGAAGGAATTAGAATAGGCAAAGAAGAAACTAAGTTATCACTGAACATATTACATAACTATGTGCTTAGAGAATTCCAGAGAATCAAGTATAAAATTTCTCAAAATAATGAGCAACTTTGGTAAACTTGCAGGTTACAAAATAAACTCACACAAATCTTCTGCATTTCTATACATTTGTAACAAAACCCAACAGTAAGAGACAAAAAGAGAAATTCCATTTAAAGGTAGGGTAGACACTACAAAATATTTGTGAGTATAACTGCCAAAACAACCCCAGGGACTATATGAACACAGTTATAAAATACTTTTTGCACAAATAAAGTCAGATCTAAATAAGTGTAAAAATATCAGTTGCTCATGAGTAGGCCAAGTCAACTTAAAAAAATGACAATTCTACCTACATTAATTGCTTATTCAGTGCTGTACCAATCAAATTATCATAAAATTATTTTGTAGAACTATAAAAAATCATATCAAAATCATCTGGAAGAGCAAAAGTTCTAGAATATCAAGGAAATAATGACAAAAAATGCCAGGGATAGTTGCGTTATAAAGCAGCAATTATCAAAACCACTCGGTAGTGTCTATAAAACAGAAGAATAGACCAGCAGAATGGGGTAGGTATCCAAAAACACAGTAGTCAATGAACATAGAAATTGACTGTTTGACAAACTCATGAATCCAAGCTCTGGGATTAGAACTCATTGTTCAACAAAAATTGCTGGGAAAACTGGATAAAACTGTGGCAGAAACTAGGCATAGACCAATGCTTGACACTGTACACAAGAATAAAGTTCAAATGGTACATGATCTTGGTATAGAGATTGATACTAAAAATAAATTAGTGGAGCAAGGAATAATGTATTTATCAGATTTATGGAGACAGGAAGAATTTTTGACTAAACAAGAGATAGAAAATATTATGAAGTCCAAAATGAATAATTTTGATTACCTTAAATGGAAACCTTTTTGCACAAATCCAATGCAACCAAGATTATGAGGGAAGGAGAAAACTGGGAAAGAATTTTTGCAACTACTTTCTGTGACGAAAGCCTCATTTCTAAAACATATACAGGACTGAGTCAAATGTACAAGAATGCAAGTCATTCCCTGATTGACAAATAGTCAAAGCATATGAACAGACAGAGAAAAAAAGTCAAGACCATCAATAGTCATATAAAAAAATACTGTAAATCGCTATTTATAAAACAGATGTAAATAATATAATTCTGAGATACCACATCACACCTATCTGGTTGGCTAACATTTAAACACAGGATGATGATAAATGTTAGAAAAGATGAGGGAAAGTTGGAACACTAATTCATTGTTGGTGGAGCTGTGAACTGATCCAGCCACTCTGGAGAGCATTTTGGAAGTATGCTCAAAGGGCTACAAAAATGAGCATACCTTTTGAATCAGCAATACCACTTCTAGGACTGTATCCCTAAGAGATCATAAAAATAGGAAAGGGTCCCACACGTACAAAAATATTTATAGCAGCATTCTTTGTGGTGGCCAAAACCTGGAACTCAAGGAGATACCCGTTAATTGGGGAATGTTTGAATAAATTGTGGTATATGAATATAATGGAATACTATTGTGCTGTAAGAAATGATGAAGAGGAAGTCTTCAGAGAGGTCTGGAAAGACTTATGTGAACTGATGCTGAGCAAAAGGAGCAGAACAAGGAAAATTTTGTACAGAGCAACACCCACAATGTGTGACGATTTTTTTCTGGTAGACTTAAAACTTCATTGCAATGCAAGGACTTAAAAGGTTCCCAATGATCTCTTAAGGCAAATGCCTTCCACATTCAGGGAAAGAACTATGGAATTCGATCACAGAACATTTCAGATACTTTCCTTTTCTATTATGTTTTTATCTGTTTTATGATTTCTCCAATTCATTTTGATTCTTCTTTGCAACATGACTAAGGTTAAAAAGTATTTAATAGAAATATAAGTGTAGAACCTATTTAAAATTGTATGCCAACTTGGGGAGGGAGGGAGAGGTGCAGGGAAGGGGGATGGAGCGGGAAATATCTATGTTATGTGGAAGTGATTGCAGAACACTGAAAACAAGTAAAATAGTAAAAAAAAAATGTAAAATAAGACAAAAAGTTGCGTGTGTGTGTGTGTGTGTGTGTGTGTGTGTGCACATGTGTGTTTGAATTGCGAAATGCTATCCCTGAATCCTGCAGTAGGCAGTCCAGTGTCAGGTTAGAAGGTTAGATGAAACAGACAACTTTTATGGCATCTTTTCTAAGCTCTTTCTCACATCATCAGCTGAGCAGTTCAGTCCTTCAAAAAGGCTGCTCAGGCACTCAGAAAGCTGTTCAATCCCATTGCTGCAGTGAAAAATACTGCAGCAGAGTGAAAAAAAATTATCTTTTTGCCTAGACCACCTATATTCAGGATTGTGACTACAGTTGGTATTATGCACACCTGTTCTTTCACCACTAACACTGCATGTAAAAGTAGTGAAAAATGGCAAAATATTATGGATGGTATTTTTTGACTTATCAATGAATTGGGTTTAAACGAGACAGAGTTTCTCAGTCATTGTCTTCACTCTCTTTTCCAGTCAACGAAGTCCAATGGCAAGAAAAAGTCAAATGAACTGTGAATGTTTTCAGATGCATTTGATGACCTTGGCGTCTTTTAGGTCTAACCAAGTTCAAAGTGCTCCATAGCATCTGCTTCCACCACCTTTGTAGCCTGTTTGATCATATTGTTTTCATCTGCTGAAAACTATATAAGTCTTCACATGGAGTAAACAGACTCTAACTATCTGATGATTTTGAGATGCATCAGTTACTCTTAACATGGTTTAGTTAATCTACCAAAGTGGTTTTACTGGGCTTCGACTATTGTGCATTACACAGCTTCTTGGAGTCACAAGTGAGATTGGGGTAGCAGGTGGACACCAAAGCTGGAAAGCAACCCTGAAAAGGACTTTGCAACCCTTACTTCAGAGGTAGTAGTCTTTCCTTAACAGCCCATGCATCGATGTCATTTACAAAACAAATTTCTGACGTAAAATTATACATAGCAACAAGTCTAATTGATGTAGACATTTTGAAGAATTGAACAATATTTGTAGATAATCTGCAACTGAAATATGATTATGGAAATAATCGTTAT
Source organism: Potorous gilbertii (assembly GCA_028658325.1). Taxonomy (NCBI): domain Eukaryota; kingdom Metazoa; phylum Chordata; class Mammalia; order Diprotodontia; family Potoroidae; genus Potorous; species Potorous gilbertii. Next base: position 168,194,040 of record CM053769.1, on the reverse strand, counting down.
TTCTGTTGGTGATAAAGTCACACTTTCCAATATTATTCCTGGGGTGTGTTGCTTGTGTTTGCCTTTTAAGGCAATGATAAATTTCAATTAGAGATTAATTTAAATAAATATATACTCCCCATTCCTACCCTTGGCTCTGTTCATGAATCAAGTGAAATCTTTCCACAGACACCATCTAGGTCCATTATTTCAGGTTAACAATCCCTGCTTGTCACGTTCCTTCTACACTTATCTACAAACAGCTTCATTTTTCCCTTACTCAAAAAATGTTTTAGTTTCAAGATATTGTACTATGTCAATCTTTCTCACTTACTTCCCCTCCCAATGAATATCAAATAGGTAGACTATATACTATACTCAGTTGCTATTTCTGAGTTATTGATAGGCAAATAATTTTTAAATTAGCTCCCCTAGATCTATTTTCCAAATCTGTTGTTTTTCCAATGAGATTTCACATTGTCTTCTATTTTTTTCAGTCTTTTGTTTATGTTTTATAATTTCTTAGATTCCTATAAAGTCATAAACTTCCAACTGCTCCATTCCAATTTTTAAAATACTATTTTCTTCAATGAACTATTGAAACTCCTTTTCCATTTGGCCAATTCTTCTTTTTAAAGCATTCTTTTCCTCATGGGCCATTTGGGTTAGTCTATTTTTTTAATAGATCCGTTTATTGATCTGAAGGTTAGGGTATATTATAGACAGAAACTGCAAGTCTAAGTGACATCATGCTCATTTCCTGTCCCAGTGATTTAGCCAGTCTTATTGTCTTTAAAGACTGTTAGCCTAGAGGGCATCTATTTTACATATCCCTTGTTTTTTCTAATTCTCTTGTTTGTCTCATGGAGACAGCAACATCTGGGGGGTATGGAGAGTCATTCCAGATGATAATGAGTATAGTCTCAAAGAACAGTTTCCCAGAAGGTCTATCCTGATCTTGTCAAGCACACTCCACCCTGGCCCTCAACAATTCCCCCTTTCTTTTGTTGTAAGGGGAGATAAGGTACTCGGGTTTGAAAAGCTTGCCCATGAGAGAAGGCACCTGTGAATAGGTGACCATACAGAGAAACAATGGGATTGAGGTAATATAGATATGAGCCCATGGAAAGGGGATGAAAAGGGATTTGTATTAGCAGCATAATCCCAAATTGCTTGCAGCTTCCTTGGGGTCAAGATTTCCCTTGGAGGCTTGATCTATAACTTATGTATAGTGGTATTATAATGGACAGGAGTAACACAAATAGAAATGAACCTATTATCACATCTTATGAACAATCTTGTTTCAAACTTTGTTTCCTACCATCACAATAGTTTCCCTTAAAGTATCCATTAAACCAATTGACACAGAGGAAGCCAATGCTGCCACAAAGCTTATAATGCCTAAAATAATGCAACTTACACAACTTTTCTGTATTACTTTCAACATTAATTGATTAAAAGTTTGATCAGATCCAGATACCAGCCTTTACTTTTGATAGGTATTTCTAGCTATATGAAAACCAATGTATTCAGTGATAGTACAATTAAAGCATGTTATTTCCCAATCATAAAAGCAAAAATTCTGTCTATATCAATTTGTTTCCCAAAAACCTTAAACCCATGTGCTACCATAATTATCTCCTCTATTTTCCCTCCCCAT
>CM053769.1:168170152-168192301 GCA_028658325.1 Potorous gilbertii | reverse complement strand
TACAAAAAGTCTTTCTGTCTTCCTCTCAATCAGTTTCTTCTGCTGCAGTGGTCAGCTGAAGGGTGCCCAGAAGCAGAATGAGTGTCTTCATTGTCCTGTCATTCCAATGATCATGGCTTCTTTTGCCTTGATTCATATCTTCTCCAATGTATGGCAGAGGTCAGATGTTTCTTTCTGGTATTCAGATCATTTCTTCACCATTTCCTTAGTTGTCTTGTCATAACTCGGAATTCCTTTCCAAGGGGGCCACTATCACTAAAAGCCGAGTCCCTTTCCTGGATCAGGTCCCTGTCGAGGCGGCATTTGTAGTGGAGGGTCTGTATCTCCACATGGCTCGGTGATGTGGTGAAGAAAAAAGACATGGGAAGTGGGAAAAGATAGACCAATTCCCTGGGTTAGTCTATTTTTAAAGATTATTTTCTTCAGTGTTTTTGGAGTCTCCTTTAGACAGTTGTTGACTCAGTCGTCATGATTTTACTTATGTCACTCTCATTTATCTTCCCAATTTTCCTCTACCTCTCTTACTTGATTTTCAAAATCACTTTTGAGCTTTTCCATAACCTGAGATTATGACATATTGTTTTTGGAGGTTTTGGTTGTAGAAGCCTTGATTTTGATGTCTTCCTCTGATGGTGCGTTTTGTTCTTCCTCGTCTGAAAGGATGGCAGAAGATATCTTTTCACACAGAAAAGATATCTTTTCACACTTCTAAAGTCTTATTTTTCCCTTTTGTGGGCAGTTTCCCAGTTTCTTGACTTTTGAGTCTTTTGTCAAGTGGAGGGTGTACTCTAGGGATCCGTAAATTTTCAGTTCCTCCAGGGTAGCACAATCAAGGGAGAGAAGTTTGCTCCTCTCCTGGCCTGCCCTCTAGTCTGTGAATAGCCACAAGTAGTCTTTTCTGCCCTTGAACTGCAAGTAGGGTTTCCTCTCCACAGCTACCACCAGCTCTCCCATGCCAGCACTGCTCCTCACCACAGGACTGCCACTCCGGACTGAGACCCAGATCAACTACTTGATTCCCCCAGAGTCTTTAGGTCAAGGGCTCTGAAAGTGGACTCTGCTGCTGCAGTGACTGCAGGCATCCTGGGGCTGAGCCTAGGTCCAGGGTTGGGGCCAGACAACACTCCCCTCTCACCCTGTTGTAAAAGCTTTCTTACTGATCTTTCTAGCTGTCTTTGGCATTTGTGGGTTGACAAATTGGGGAACTGCAGTTGCTAACCATGATTACATGTCCTGAAACCTGCTTCAGTCCTTTCTGTGCTCTGTGTCCCAGGTCAGGATACATCCTGCTCTGTGTCCAGTGTGATCAATCTTTACTGTGGTCCTTCCAGACTGGCTTGGGCTAGAAATCTGTTTCAGTCCGTCAATTTGTGGCTTCTGCTGCTTTAGAACTTGTTTAGAGTCATTTTGTACAGATATTTTATGGGCTATGGGGGTCGAGTTAGACCAGATCTGTCCTTTTCTGCCATCTTGGCTTTGCCCCCATTTCCCTCTCTTCCTAGTGGAAGATATGTTAATATAAAACTAATTATTGAAGTGGGAGTCGTAGCATTCTAGGTATGCATGGGGAATTAATAGTCTTTTTCTTTGTCTTTATTCTTGTGGTTTTCAGTTTGTTTGGGTATGGTGGGAAGACTGAGAAATTGAATTTTTTGAAGGGAATATAGTAGGGAAGAAGGGAAGAGCAAGTGAAATATTCCAAAATTTTTTTCGCTTTTTCTTTACCAGCACCTCAAGCCCTCATAATGAGAAAAGCTATTGAACCAAGATGTAGGTTGCTGTAGTCTAGAATGTGTTCAGAGTGTTCTATTCTTTTGCCAGAATTACATAAATGAAAGGAAAGGACAGATAGTGAAACAAAAGAAAATAAAATGAAAGGAAATGAAGCAAAACCATAATTTATTAACCATCCATTATAACAAGTAAATCAGTTGAACTTAATAACAACTTTGAGAGGCAGTTGAAGGATCTGAGGCATATAGTGGCAAAATTAACTCCCCAGGGTCACACAGGTAGTACATGTGAAAATTTTGTGACTTCAGGCATACTTTTGTATCTACTATGCAGTCTGGTAATAGAGAAGCTTTAAAATATTGATAAACTGATAAATGATGAAGAAAAGGAGAATATATTTAAGTATGTTATATTTCTCTCCAAGAATCTTAAAACAATAGTTAGATTTACTTGCTTTTTAAAAATAGCTAAAAATACAGCACTGATAGGTCTATATTATGAATATCTCTAATTAGAGTGTGTGTACAAGAAGGCACATATGGTGATGATATAAAGAACTATGTTATATATATTATATATATATATATTTACATATATATAAACATACACACATATATATGTGTGACATGTTAATTAGTTGAATGAACTAAGCATACTAATGTTTCATGATAAGACCATGTTAAAGAATGTCATGTAGAAGAATGATTAGAGTTTTTTTACTTCTCCCCAGCATACTTACATGGTATAGTAGCTATGGGTTGGAAGTTAAGAAAATACATCTCAATCTAACAAAAAGAAATTTTACTTTGTCCAAAAATGGAAGGAGGTAATCTCATAAATTAGAGAGTCTTCGAAGGGTTTAATTATATTCTTGATGACTATTTGTTAGGTAAGATTAGGAGGTGATTCCTTACCTGATGCAACTTAGAATATACAACATCCAAGTCAAAGTTAGAAATGATTTAATCCTTTTTAAAATCATGAATTAAGGCTTACAAATCTCTATATAATTTTATTTTTTCACATAGTTGAAAGGCTTTTAGGAAAGGAAAATTATTTGAACTTTAAGATAGAATATGATATAATGGAAATAGACATAACAGTATAGCATACTACAATAAATATAACATCACATTATATAACATTATGTAATATAAATTATGTCAATGTATAATAATGCAATGTGGTTTAATGTAAAACGTTTTAAACTAAAGTTATTCAGATTATATGTTATTTTTTCCAAAATCCAGAATATACATTAGGATTTCACTAAAAGGTCATGATTCTTGGTACGATCTTTCTATAGAGGAATGTATAAAGAAGGTCAGGAATCATGTATTCAAGGACCATGGATCTATGGTGAACCAAGATATACTTGAAAGTATTATTGAAATGTTTTCAAATCATTGTTTTCCATTGATCATAACACCTTATCTTCCATTCTGTTGAACCTAGCACTGCATTCAACTCTGGGTTTTGCTCATTTGTTGATTTTTCTTCTGCAATGGAAATGTCTTCTTCCTGTTGGCCTCATGAAATTCTGTTCGTCCTTCATAGGTCAAATTAGATACATCCTAAACAAGATTTTCTTCATGATTTCTGTTCATAACAACGTATTTTCATCATGATATATTTGTCTTTTAGTTCCTATAACAAAGAAGTTCCCTAATGTGCAGTCCAGTAACGAAGTCTTTTTGATCATGTGTGTGTGTTATCTTCCCATACCACTTGTCTCCTAAAAAGCAAAGCGATTTATTGTATTTTCTTTCACACCAATAACAGCAAAAACCCATGGCTAAACATGTAAAGGTGCACAATATCTATTGAAAACAATATCATCATATTTGTCATTTGAAGTTTTTGGATTATATGTAAGTTTGTAGCAAATATTACTGAATTATTATTTCCACCTTTTAAATTCTACAGCAATAGGTACCATCTGAATTTTCTTGTACGATTTCTAGTTTCCTTTAAAGTTAATTTAAGGTGCCACCCACTTTTAAACAACATCTTGTCTAATCCATCAGTTGTGTTGCACACTTACTCATAGAATTACTTAATATATGCTTAGATTGTATTCTCCAGGAGAGAATCCATCTATCTATCCATCTATCCTTCCTTCCTTCTTTCCTTCCATATTTCCTTCCTCTCTTTACATGCATTCTTCCTAGAGTTTAGTCCAGTGTCTTAGAAGTTTGTACATTCAGTTATTTTCTGGTCTGGATCTTGATTTTCTTATATGAGGGGTTATCAGTAAAGAAACTTCCTCTACCAATTCACATCAATAATTGTTCTTCAATTTCTATTTTCATAGAGTACTCCAGAGACAGCACTGTGGGAATTAATTGCTTCTTTCTGACCTAGAATAATAATGCACTGTCAGTCAGAGTATTTGTTATACATGCAATAATTATTGAACCAAACTTCAAATCATACAAAGTATAGTGAATAACCATGAGTAAAAGTAGACTACAGAGTTGATCTTTCATGAATGAGGAACTCCCTGAAGGTTAGGCAGATCATCTTCTGGTAATGACCCTCCTCTTTAGGTATCTGCTTACAAAAGAAAGACATCTGATATCATCCATTAAAGATATTTTTTTTTTTGCCCTTGGCACCAGGTATACCAGACAGAGCTGTTTTTTTTTCATGGCTTAATTCAGCTTATCATGGGAACTAAGAACTTAAATGAGTTTTTCAAGATCACAAAGTCAGTATGTATCAGAAGTAGGATTGAATTAATGTCACCTTGGCACTAAGTTCAACTCTCTATCCACTATTCATGTCTCTCTTTACCTTGCCTAGACAGTTGCAAGACCATAGACATTGAATTGGATTGTCTGTAGCATTCACAATTACTGAGAAATTTTATTTCACTTCACACTCTGAATTCCTTGGTAGTCTGTGGGCCATCCACAAATAGAGTTACAGCAGATGATTACATTTCTCTGAATTTTACCTAACTGTTTAAACAGTTTCATTCAACTAATGATTTAGAAACATGGAATAATAGAGTTGAGAAGGGTTTTAGAGATCAAGTCCAGGTGTCTTTTTTTTAAGATAAATATTTATTAAGAGAGCTAGCCAGGCATAAAAGATGGAGTTCTAGACTTAGAGACAGGGAGGCCTGATATCAAAGTTTAAATGTAATTATTGATTATGTGACTGTGGGAAGGACTTTATCCTCTGCATGTCAAGAGAATTTCTAGATTTGTTTTGAATATTTTAAGTCATAGGATCATAGTAAATGTCATCGGCAGATTAAATCTCATTGAAGTCACATATCCTCATTTATGCATATTCTCCCCCTACTTAATAAACTCCAGGATAAAAAAGAAACAAACAAAAAGTCCTTGGGCATTCAAACCTCAGTATTTGAATTCAAACGTTCTTAGTCTTTATAAGCTATCTTTTCACCTTTCTCTTTACTAACAACACAGGGACACAATCTTCAATCTAGTTATAAAGGCCTCCTGATTTGTCCATGAAAATAATACTGCATCTCTTGAATCTAGACATTTACTTTGATTGTTCCCCATGCCTGAAGTGATCTGTCTTCTCCACTCTAATTAGTGACATCCCTGGCTTCCTTTAACTCCCACCTAATTAAAATTCCAACTTATAAAGAAAGCCTTCTGCAGTCCCTTATAATTCTAGTGTCTTCTTTCTGTTAATTATTTATGATTGACAATTTATCATGTATCTATATGTGTATACATATGTATATGTGTATATACATGCACACATATGTTTTCATGTAGCCTTTCCCAGTAGACTGTAAGGTCTTTGAGGGTATGGACTGTCTTTGGTCTTTTTTTGTATCCCAAAATATGACAGACATTTAATAAATATTTATCATTTGATTGATTGCAAGGTAGAAAAAAGTTTTTCAAACTAAACATCATATTTTCTTTAAGGAGAGGAAGGAAATAAAGATTCTACAACAAAATCATTTGAAGGCCACAATGGAAAAGTCAGTGGCTGTGAAATGTTTTGAATACCCATCTTTTTGACTAATTCATTACTTCAACAACTATTATTTGAATTATTTAATTGCATTTAAACTCCTGCCAAACTACTACAGAAGGTTTAGAGAAATTCCTTGGACCTGAAGTGATTTCTATATATTTCATATAACATTTCATCAGTGTTCTGTAGTTTGACTCTTGTGCTTGCCTACTTTTTTCTACCTGGAGGCACCAAATTTGTTAAGTTAAGAGGACTGTTTTATCACTAAAGTTTCTTTTCAGTAGTTTATCGATCTAATTAACAACATCCTTAAGGAAAGCGAAATACTCAATAACTATGACTATTTTTGTTTTTGCACTTTTTAAAATTATGACTTTAATAATCATCTATAGTATAATTTTGAAACATTTTTAAAGAAAGATACAATACTGGGGGCAGAGCCAAGATGGTGAAGTAGAATGATGCATATTCTCTAGCACTTCCCCCATAGATCATAAAATACCTGTAAGAAATGACTCTCAACAAATTCTAGAGCAGCAGAAGCCACAGAACAACAGAGTGAAAGAGATTTCTAGCCAAATGTAACCCAGAAGGCCGACAGGAAAGGTCTTTCCCACAGGATGCTGAGCAGAGCTGAGCCCAGCCCTGGCCTTGAAGAATTGGGAGAAACAGGACCAGAACAGGCCTCCAGGGAAGAATCCCCAGCAGGGAAGGTCCCAAATCCCTCAACCCACAAGTGACAAAGAAAGATTCAAAGATCAGTGTCTGAGAGATTTCCCAGCTGGGCTAGAGGGGAGAAGGGTACCCCCAGCACTGGCCCCAGGTGGTGGCAAAGGCGGCAGCCGCAGCAGGCAACCAGAAACTATAGTAGCCTCAGAAGCAGCCTGGATCCATTGTTCAGGCAGCTCAGCTTAAAGCTTCAGGGGAAATTGAGCAGGTGATCTCAACCTCAGCCTTCAGTGTCGGCCCCACCCTCACCTGAAGCCCCTGAGGGAATTGAGAAGCTAATTTGAACTTCAGCCCTGAGCATGATTCTAAAGGGAGGAGGAGTACTATGAACTTCCTCTTGACAAAGGATTCAAAAGTCAAGTAACTGGCTGGGAAAATGCCCCCCAAAAAGGGAAAAAAATAAGACCATAGAAGGTTACATTCTTAGTGAACAGGTATCTTCTTTTATCCTTTTGGATAAGGAAGAACAATGTATTCTGTCAGAGGAAGTCAAGGCTTCTACCGCCAGTACCTCCAAAATGAATATGAAATGGATTCAGGCCATAGAAGAGCTTGAAAAGTGAGTCAGAACCTTGCTAAAGGAGAACCAAAAAATGCTGAGGAAAATAATACCTTTAAAAAGAGGCTATTCAACTGGAAAAAAGATACAAAAAACCAATGAGGAGAAGAAGGCTTTAAAAAGCAGAATTAGCCAAATGGAAAAGGAGGTTCAAAAGCTCACTGAACAAAACAGTTCTTTAAAAATGAGAGTGGAGTTCAGGGAAGCTAATGACTATAGGATAAACTAAGAAGTTACAAAACAAAACCAATAGGTTGAAAAAATAGAAGATAATGTGAAGCATCTCACTGGAAAAACAACTGACCAGGAAAATAGATCCAGGAGAGAAAATTTAAAAGTTATGGGACTACCTGAAAGCTATGACCACAAACAAGAGACCAGACATTATCTTTCATGAAATTATCAAGGAAAACTGCCTTTATATTCTTGAACCAGAGGGGAAAATAAATATTGAAAAAATCCACCAATCACCTCCTGAAAGAGACCCCAAAAAACTCTCAGGAATATTGTGGCCAAATTTCAGAGTTCCTAGTTCAAGGAGAAAATATAGCGATTAGCTAGGCAGACACAATTGGAGTACTGAAAAAATACAATCAGGATAACAGAGGATCTGGCACCCTCTACATTATGGGATCAAAGGGCTTGAAATAGGATATGCCAAAAGTCAAAGGAACTGGGATTAAAACCAAGAATCACCTACCTAGCAAAACAGAGTATAATATTTCAAGGGGAAAATGGTCATTCAGTGATACAGAGGACTTTCAAGCATTCTTGATGAAAAGACTGGAACTGAAGAGAAAATTTAACTTTAAACCAGAAGAATCAAGAGAAGCATGAAAAGGTAAGCAAGAAAGAGAAATCATGAAGTACTTTCTAAAGCTGAACCATTTGCATTTCCACATGGGAAGATAATATTTGTAACTCTGGAGATTTACTCAGTGTTTGGGTAAGTAATGGGATTATACATGCACACACACATGCATACACACGTATAGGCAGAGTACAAATTGAGTTGAATCAGAAGAGATAATATCGATTAAAAAAAATTAAATTAAAGAGTAAGAGGAAAATATTTGGAAGAGAAAGGAAGAAATGGAATGGGCCAGACTATTACTCATAAAAGAGATAAGAAAAATCTTTTTCAATGGAGGAGAAAAAGGAGGAGGTGAGAGGGGACAAGTGAAACTTACTCTCCTCACATATGGCTTAAGGAAGGAAGAACATGCTCACTCATTTTGGTATGTAACTATTCTTACACTACAGGAAAGTAGGAGAGAAGGGGACAAATGGGGTTAGGGGGATGATAGAAGGGAAACCAAATGGGAGAAGGGAGTAATTACAAGTAAACGCTTTTGGGAAGGGACAAGGTCAAATGAGAAAATAGAAAAAAAGCGGGGACAGGGTAGGATGGAGGAAAATATAGTTAGCCTTACACAAGAAGACTATTATGGAAGTCTTCTGCAAGACGACACATATATAGCCTGTATTGAATTGCTTGCCTACTCAGTGAGGACGGATGGGGAGGGAGGGAGGGAGAGAAGTTGGAATTCAAAGTATTAGAAATGAATGATGAGAATTGTTATTGCATATAACAAGGAAGTAAGAAAAACAGGTAATGCAGTACAGAAATTTATCTTGCCCTACAAGAAAATAGAGAATATGGGGATAAGGGAAAGGTGGGGTGTGATAGATGAGAGGGCACATTGAGGTAAAGGGTAATCAGAAGCAAGGTGTTATGAGGTGGAGGGAAAGGAGAGATGGAGAGAAAAATTAGAACTCAAAATTTTGTGGAAATGAATGTTGAAATCTAAATATAAATGAATAAAACTATTTAAAATATTTTTTAAAAGAAAGATACAAAAATATAAGCAAAAAATAACAATTCTGCCAATCTTTTTCAGTCTTCATTTGCTGGATTTAATCTATGTCATAAGCAATAAGGTTAATAGAACTTTGAACAATCAATAGTCCAGCTAAAAAGCATGGTTTTACTGTGACTATATTTGCTAGGTGACTCATTACATGTCAATTGAATTATAATGTACAATTTTTCTAAGAGTCTAATTCTATTTATGTTTTAGTCATTTACATTTTAATTTATTTTTTATTTACATTTTACATTTATTTTTATATTTTATATTTATTTACATTTAAATTTTAGTTTATTTTGTAGTTTTTGGTTATTTACAAGTTAAGGACTTTATTTCCAACAATTTCTTTTACTGGATCTCTATAGATTGACATCAACATATATTTTAGCAATTTTGAATTATCATAATTATCCCTTTAGCCCTTAATTCTGTTAAAGACTTAACCCAACTTTTATTCCTATTGACAAGGCATATATTTAGAATTTGACTACCTTGTTTGCCCTGTTAGTGTTCTAGAGGTTTATTTGGGGATTCAGGAATGATCCTTAAATACCTATATATTGAGTCCCCAAGAATTAACTTTGCTATAACATTATCAGTTCAGAATCAACTATTTTGACTAATGCTCCTTTTTCTTAAATTTCCACCCCTTATTTTGGAAAGCTGCACTTACTAAGAGGATATAAATCCAGATAATTTACTATAAAACAATTTCCTGCAAATACCCCCACATAAAATCTACAATACTTATCTGTGAAAAGGTGTGGATTTTAACAAGTAAAGGTTCCCCCTTCCCCATTAGTTTGGTTCTCTTCAGGGTGGGTCTGGAAAGACTACCTTATTCCACTTTCTGGAAACAATCTCTTCCCAAATAGCTTAATTATTTATCAGTAATCTACAGGGCACAAGTAAATGTCCTTGGTAGTTACAAGCACCCTTTGTGTGTAGCATCATTCCAGGTGTAAAGGTTTTTTGTGTTTAATCTAAGGCTTATGAAATAATTAGTTAATTAACCATCTTATCAGTTGGTAAAAATCCTGTGTTTTTATTGTGCAAATATCAATTGAACCTGAACTTAGATCTTTATGGACCAATTGTGTACGTGTACAAAATCACTTTTTAGTGGTTTTATTCTACAGAGGTGTAAATGAATCTGCTCATCTGCACAAATATTGCCAAGAATCACATTTTAATACTTATAAACTGTAACTTATTTCCCAATTAAGGGGAAATTACTGAAAAACTGGAGTATTTTGTGTAGAACGAAAGGGTTGGTTGTTCTTCTTTCGCGAAGAGGACCAAAATGACATCAGCATGATAAAGTGTGTATGATCGTGTATTTCAATGTGTATGACCGTGGCTGATCACATCAATATGAGCTTGTGTTCCACCTCAGATTGGGCAGAGATAGCCTATGTCAACATTTGAGGTAATTGCTCCAAAATTGTGCATCCTGCATTTCCTTTGTGCTGTTTCAGTTCTGTTTTGTTCAAAGAGCACAGCACTTTTTCTGATGTGGGCATGCCATGGTGAGAGATCCTGTGCCACTGTCTGCCATGTTACACAATAAAACCCAAAGTTCTTGAGAAAGGCCTTGAGAGTGTCCTTGTATATCTTCTTCTGAACACCATGTGATAGTCTGCCCCATGTGAGAACTCCATAAAATACTCTTTTTGGCAAGTGTACATTTTGCATTCAAACAACGTGACCAGCCCATTGGAGTTGGGCTCTCTGAAGCACAGTTTGAATGATTGGCAGTCTAGTTTGAGCAAGGACTTCAGTGTCTTGTACTTTATCCTGCTATGTGATTTTCAAAATCTTCCCAAGACACTTCAAATGGAAGCAATTCAGTTTCCTGGCATGGTGCTGGTAGACTGTCCATGTTTCACAGGCATACAACAAAGAGATCAGCACAGTGGCTCTGCAGATCTTCAGTCTGATAGTCAATCTAATACCTCTTCTCTCCCAAACCTTTCTTCCAAACCTCAAAAACATTGAGCTAGCTCTGGTAATATGGGCATCAACTTCATTGTCAATGTTTATATCCCTGGAAAGTATTTTGCCAAGGTAAGTGAACTTATCCTCAGCATTCAAAACTTCTCCATTTTTTGTAACCAATGGTCCCACTTATGGATGTTGTGGGGGTGGATAATAGAGTACCTATATTTTCTTTGTATTAATTATTAGGCCAAATTAACACAGGCAGCAAAAAAAGTTGATCTATACTTTGTTGCATCTCAGCTTCAGAGGCTGCATTGAGTGCACAATCACCTACAAATAGAAAATCATGCGCCAACGCTCCCTCTATTTTGGTCTTGGCTTGTAGCCTTTTCAAATTGAAGAACTTACCATCAGTATGGTAGTTGACCTTGATGCCTTGTTAATCCTAAATGAAAGTATTTGACAATATGTTGAAAACATCATGGCAAAAATCATGCGATCAAGCCCAGAGCCATATTTCACTTCATTGGTGACTGGGAAGGCACAAGAGCATTGTCTGCTTTCCAGAACCCAGGCAAACATGCCCTCGTAATTGATGTACAATGCTGATGAACTTCTCTAGGCAACCAAATGATCTTATAATTTTCCATAATGCCTCACGACCAGCAGTGTTAAAGACCTTGGTCAGGTCTACAAGTGTTGTGTGCAGACCTCTGTTCTGCTGCCCTGAAGTACATTTTAAACTTTATAAACTCAAAGACATATGGGGCAACCTCAAAATTATGCAGAGAGACCAAAGCAGGCTTAAAGAATGATATCCATAATGACTGCACACTAAATAAACTGAGTAAATTAATTGCCTCTTCTCCCCCCAAAATTCCATGAGGCAAATATGATTATTGGGGTTGGTAGAAAATCATTAAAATGGAACACAATTAAAAAAAACACCCAAAATATGAAAATAGAAATAGGAATGCCTTCAGTTTAAGTCACTTTCATAGATAGCCTTCTTTGTTCAATTTTCAAATTAGGGGCTGAACTTAGCAAAGAGTGAGATATATAAATATGTATTGAGATATATTTCCTGCATTTTTTAAGAAGTATTTATAAAGATATGAGAAAACATTGGTAAGGTTTTCTGGTATCTAGTGGGGAAGAGTATCAGTCATGTATCTTCATGCAATAAATATGTGTTACCAGACATATCTCTTGGCTTTTTGAGATTCACTGATCTTATTTTTTACACAACTGGAAATTTGAATTAGATGATCTCAAAGTCATCTCCAACTTCACCGTTCAATGCTTCTTTGAAATTCCTCTTGTGGACTATGCAAATTTTTTAATGTTTATTTATTTTCAGTTTTCAATAGTCATTTTCACAAAATTTTGAGTTCCAAATTTTCTCTCCATCTCTTCCCTCCCCCACCCCATAAATCTTTCCATTGTGATTACCCTTTCACTCAATATACCCTTCCTTGTATCACACCCCACCCTTCCCTTATCCCCATTTTCTCTCTTTTCTTGTAGGGAAAGATAGATTTCTATACCCCATTACCTGTATTACTTATTTCCCCAGTGTATGGAAAATCAATTCTCAACACTCATCTCTAATACTTTGAATTCCAACTCCCCCTCACCCACCTGAAAAGGCAAGCAATTCAATAGAGGCTATATTGTGTCATTTTTTAAAAGACTTCCATGATAGTCATGTTCTGTAAGACTAACCATGTTTCTCTCCATCCTATCCTGTCCCCCATTTATTATATTCTTTCATTTGACTTTGTCCCTCCCCCAAAGTGTTGACTTGCTGTTGACTCCTTTCTCCCATTTGTCCTCCCTTCTATTATCCCCCTAACCCCACTTGTCTCCTTCTCTCCTACTTTCCTGTGGTGTAAAATATATTTTAACACCTAATTGAGTGAGAATGTTATTCCCTCCGTAAGCCAAATGTGTTTCCTTCTCACCTCCTCCCTTTTCTCCTCCACTGAAAAAGTTTTTTCTTGGCTCTTTTATGAGAGATAATTTGCTCCATTCCACTTCTCCCTTTCTCCTCCCAACATTTTCTTCTTTCACCCCTTAATTTTATTACTTTTTAAAATATATTGTCTCTTTTTTTTTCATCTCACCCTGTGGTGTGTGTGTGTGTGTGTATGTACTTGCATGTGTGTGTGTGTTTGTAATCCCTTCAACTACCCAAGAGAAAAGTTTCAAGAGTTATAAATATTATCTTTCCATGTAGGAATGTAAACAGTTCAACTTTAGCAAGTCCCTTATGAATTCTCTTTCCTGTTTACCTTTTCATGCTTCTATTGATTCTTCTGTTTGAAAGTCAAATTTTCTATACATTTCTGGTTTTTTATCAAGAATGCTTGAAAGTCCTCTATTTCATTGAATGTTCATTTTCCCCCTGAAATATTATGCTCAGTTTTGCTGGGTAGGTGATTCTTGGTTTTAATTCTAGTTCCTTTGACTTCTGAAATAATATATTCGAAACCCTTCGATCCATTAATGTAGAAACTGCCAAATCCTGTGTTATACCAATTGTATTTCCACAGTACTCGAACTTTTTTCTTCCTAGCTAATTGCAGTATTTTCTCCTTGACCTGTGAACTCTGAAATTTGGCTACAATATTCCTAGGAGTTTCTCTTTTCAGATCTGTTTCAGGAGGTGATCAGTGGATTATTTAAAAATTTATTTTCCCCTCTGGTTCTAGAATATCAGGGCAGTTTTCCTTGATAATTTCATGAAAATGATGTCTAGGGTCTTTCTTTTTTGTCATGGCTTTCAGGTAATCCCATAATTTTTGAGTTTTCTCTCCTGCATCTGTTTTCCAGATCAGTTGTTTTTCCAGTGAGATACTGTACATTTTCTTCCATTTTTCTCATTCTTTTGTTTTTGTTTTGTAACTTCGTGTTATCTTATAAAATTGTTGGCTTCCCTGAACTCTACTCTCATTTTTAATGAACTATTTTGTTCAGTGAGCTTTTGAAACTCCTTTTCCATTTGGCTAATTCTGCTTTTTAAAGCATTATTCTCTTCATTGACTTTTTGTATCTCTGTTTCCAATTGAGTTAGTCTATTTTAAAAGGTGTCATTTTCTTCAGCATTTTTTTGGGTCTCCTTCAGCAAGCTGTTGAATCACCTTTCAAGATTTTCTTGCATTGCTCTCATTTCTCTCCCCAATTTTTCTTCCACCTATCTTACTTGATATTCAAAATCTTTTTTGAGCTCTTCCATGGCCAGAGACCTTTACATATTTATTTTGGAGACCTCTGATAGTAAACCCTGTTCTTCTTTATCTGAAAGGATGGAAGAAAATACCAGTTCACTAAGTAAGTATCCTTCAATAGTCTAATTTTTTTTTACCTTTTTTGGGCATTTTCCAAGCCAGTTAATTGACTTTTGAGTCCCTTCTCAAGAGGAGCAAATAATCTGGGTACCTGTAAGTTTTCAGTTCCTCCAAGGTGGCACAATGAAGGGAGAGATGTTTACTCCTCTCATGGCCTGTGCACTGGTCTAGGATCAACCAAAAACTTTTCTGCTCATAATCTGAGTGTAGTAGAATTCCCACTCCACAACCATCTCCTGCTCTGCCACACCTCAGGACCTTACTTAGGGCTGAGGTTCAGATCATCTGCTCAGGTTCCCCAGGGGCTTTAGGCTGAGAGCAGGGCCACCACTCAAGACTGAGGTTCAGATCAGGGACTCAATTCCCCTAAGAGCATTAGGGTGAGTGCTCTACAAATGGACGCTGCTGCTGGTGCCACTGCTGCTGCTTCTGCTGCCATTGGGGCCATGACTAGGGCAAGACCCTGCTTCCTTCTCACCCAGGAGAAGAAAGTTTTTCCATTGACCTTTGAAGTGGCCTTTGTGCTTGTGAGTTGAGAGATGTGAGAACGTTTGCTTCTGCTGGGAATTCTGCCCCTGAGAACTGTTCCAGTCCTGTTCCTCCCTGTGCCACATGACCAATGCTGGGCTTTGCTCCACTCTGTGCCCAATCTGATAAACCTTTCTTGTCAGCCTTCCAGGTTTCCTTGGACTGGAAATCTCTTTCACTCTGTCGTTCTGTGGATCCTACTGCTCTAGAATTTGTCGAGAGTCTTTTTTTACAGGTATCTTATGGAATGTGGAGGAAGAACTAGAGAATGTGCATCTTTCTGCTCCACCATCTTGGCTCCTTCGCCCCCCCCACTCAAACCTGACTGCAAAAATTAAGGAACTGAGGTGCTTTCAGAATCACTGAACTGCCCTAACCAACATGTATGGTAAAATTGATAGAGAAATGGAATTGAGTGACCAAAAACTGTGTTAAAATAAATTTGCATAAAATGTAGAATGCTGATCACTTCAACTAACTTAAATAGGGAAAAAACACAGTTCAGTATATTTGCAAATCTAATAAAAAATATAGAACAATATAGGTATTTGAATGGATTTGAGAGTCAGTTCCCAAATCCATAGTGAATTTCAAGCAGAACCAGTCAGATTTCATTGAAATAAACAATAGGTATAATTGAGGATTTATTTTTAAGGGGATTTTAATCTTCTATATCTATGAAGTAGGATGAATTTAATTGTGATACATCCAAGACTATGTTGTTTCCTCTCCTCATCACGCCAGACTAGTTCCACCTTGTTATCTAGCAATTGTTTTAACATAGAATCAAAAGAGAAAATGCTGAAATCACACAAAAAAAAGGCAAGTAAGAGAAGCTGTCTGGATAGAAAAATGGCTTTCATTTAAATAACATAGACAAGTAAACAAAAACAAAATAGTTATATTCATCAATCCTCCTGTATTTTGAAAATCCTTCTAAGCTAAGTTACTAATGTGGATTTAGTCAACTAATGAAATCAGATAGTAGATATTCAGTAGAATGATGACCATATGATATTCCATGTAAAATGTGCTTGTATGTATCAGTAAAAGGAAGAAAAACTTAGAAAGTTCAAGAAAGGAACTATTCATTATCAAATGAGTTACTATAAAATTTCAATCACTTTTGCTTCATTAGTCTATAATTTCATTTTGGAAACCCGAGCCACAATAATATTTCTCTATTATTTCTGTAAGTAGTGAGTCATAGGATTCTACTATACATTAATGCAACAGATACTCTTACTTTTGTTATTCATCATATATTTTCCCTCACTGACCCTTAATTTGAAGTTCTTTCTTATTTTTTGGTGATGCATCAACCTTCATGTGCTATATCTTCAAGTTTGAGAAATGTTCTCAGTGTTGGAAATCTGGAAGATTCAAAGTCCAAAATGTATTTTATTAATTACATAGTGATACTTTGCTAAGACTTTCATTTAATCTGTCAAGGTAGTAATTTGCACTTTGAAACTTTGAGAACATAATTGAATATTACATGCCTTAGAGTATTTCATAGACTTCAAAAGGAAAAATACTTGTTCATTGTCACAACAGAATCATAAGAGCTTGAAGAGTACATAAAACATTCACATTATATTGAAAAGCAAAACAAAGTACTTTAAACATCAGTTGGAAATGGGGAAAAGAAGGTTTTTCACTGAATAATTGAACTGTGTCTATTCATGTGCTGCTTAACATCATTATCAGTGACAAGTATGAAAGCATAGACAATATCCAGACAATTAACAAGAACAGCAGTAGCTGCAGCGGTGGAACCAACAATAACAGCAATAGTGAAGAGTTACATAGTGGCTTACTATGTGCTAGGCAGAATTCTGTAATTTACAATTATTATTTCATTTTCTAATCTTATTTACAAATGACACAAAGCTTGAAGGTATAGATAACATAGTGGCTTGACAGAGTCAGGATTCAAAAAAGATTTTTAAGGACTAATAATACATTGGGATGAATCTAATAAGTTAAACTATGAAAATCTTATGTCCCTGTTCAATAAATCAATTACATTAAGAAAAGACAAAGGAAGCAAAGTTAACTAAAATGTCTCTGGAGGAAATTGAATGAAGTTGACTTTTCTTAAATGCCTACTATGTGCCTAGGCACCATATTATTATCTTTAAATGCAAATGGGAAAATAAAAAGTAGATCTTATGTTCAAGGTTCTTAGAATCTTGTCGTTGAGACCCAGTGGAAAGGAGTGGTAGAATATGTAGAAAATATAAAATGTTAAAATGATTGAATAGAAATAATTGTAGGGGAAAGTGCTAAAAATTAGGGGATGTAAATGAGAAGAGGCTTTATGGAGATTAACGTACATAGAACAAAATGAGGGAAGTAAAAAGATAAAGAATTCCAGGCAAAGGCATAACATAGAATGTCATGTATTGAGCAACAGAAAAGAGGTCAATTTGATGAAATTATAGACAAGGAGGTCTGATAGGAAATTAGAGGGAAAAGTTGCATCAAGTTTATTAGTGATTTACAATGCCATTGTTATTTAGTCATTTTCAGTTATATCCATCTCTCTGAGACACCTATTAGGGCTTTCTTGGCAAAGATACTAGAGTGATTTCCCATTTCTATCTCTAGATCATTCTAAGAGGAGACAACCAAGGCAGAGGAATAAGTAACTTGCCTAGAATAACACAGCTAATAAACGTCTGAGACTGGATATGAACTCAGGTCTTCCTGACTCCAGGTCCAGTACTGAATTCAGTCTACCATTTACTTATCCTCTAATAATGGCAGAGGAGTCTTCATTTTTTTTTCTGTAAGAAATAGGAAGCATTATTTATCATTCTGGAAAACCAGAATGAAAAAGTCAAAGTATACTTTAGAGACAGTAGAAAATTATGTACAGATGAGTCTACTGGAGGAAATGTATGCAGAGACTAATTAGGACATTATTAAAATTGTCTACAAGAAAGAGGTAGATAACTTAAACTAGAGTTGATCATCAGTTGAAAGAATGAGACTGAATGTGAGAGATGTTCAGGTACAATTGCATAATTTAAAAATATTTGGAAATGGGCAATGTGGAAAATAGGAGAGTCAACCTGGAAAAATTGATAACTATAAGGATAGAAGCTCCCTCAGGAGAGAGAGGAGAGAGAGAGAGAGAGAGAGAGAGAGAGAGAGAGAGAGAGAGAGAGAGAGAGAGAGAGAGAGAGAGAGAGAGAGGGGGCGGGGGGAGAGAGAGAGAGAGAGAGAGAGAGAGAGAGACAGACAGACAGACAGAGACAGAGAGAGATTAGATTATTAGATTGAGGGGAATGAGATTGATGAGTCCTGCTTTGAACATATTGCTTGTCAGATATTTATGTGATATGTAGATAAAAATATCTGGCAGACCACTTATAATACCGAACTGTAGCTCAAGAGATAGATGTGAAAGATACATATATAGAATTAGAAGGGATATCCATTGATATAACAGTTGAATCTATGATAGTTGATGAAGATTGGATTCTGTAAAGAACTCTGATCTACCTTCACATATAAGGGACAGATAGTACATGCTGAGCTAACAAAAGAGAATGGAAAATAATTATCAAACAGGACAGCTAGAAAGAACAAAACACCTGCATCACCCACAGTGAAACAAAATAAAATAATGAGAAGAGATTATTTGATATGTCTACGTGGTCATTAGGGGAAAATATTGCAGAAGGCACAAATATTGAGTAAGGACATTTGGATTTATCAAATAAGAAATCACAGTTTCCATAAGAAAAATGTCAGTGTTATGACAATCAAAAGATTATTTTGTAGAGCTAGAAGAAATAGCAAAAAATTCTGGAATAAGAAAAGGTCAAGAATATAAGGAGAATCAATAAAAAAATATATAGATCATGGAATTCAAGTAGTTCATTATTTCAAATCATATTACAAAGTGGAAATCATTAAAACAGTCTGGTACAGGATAATGTATGAAGTGGTGGATCAGTGAAATAAATTAGGTACACAATACATTGTAGAAAATGGTCTTAATTATTTGGGGTTTGATAAATACAACGATCTAAAAATACTCAACGTAAAATAAGCGTAGAGCAACATCTTTCACAATATACTAGGAAGATGTCGAACTGGATAAATTATTTAGACATAAAGTGTAGTATCATAGGTAAATCAGTGGAATATGGAAATGTATCTCTGTCAGATATGTGTATAAGGGAAGAATTTATGGTCAAACGTGATAGACAGCATCCCAGGATGCAAAAAGGATAACTCTGATTAAATGAAATTAAAAAGTTTTTCCACAAACAAATCTAAGATAGCTAAAATTCGAAGAAAATAGAAAACTGGGGGTGGAATTATAACATATTTCTCTGAAAACGATTTCTTTCTCAAATATATAGGCAACTGAGCCAAGTTCATAAGAAAATATGAACCTTTCCCTCATTGACAAATGATCAAAGGATATTAAAAGGCTATTTTCGAAAGATATCAAAGTTATCAATTGTCACATGAAATAAAATGGTTTAAATAACTAATAGAGAAATACAAATTAAAATAATTCACATTGTAGCTCACACCTAAACGATTGGCTAACATGACAGAAAAGAAAAAGAGTAAATGTTGAAGGAGTTGTGGGAACATTATCACATTTATGCATTGTTGTTGAAGTTGTGCATGAGTTCAACTATTCGTAGAACAATTTAGAACTATGCCCACACGTTTATAAGTCTTTGCATACATTTTGAACAAGGAATACCACTACCATTTTTGTATCCCAAAGAGATCAAAGAATGGAAAAATGAGCAATTTCTGCAAATATATTTATTGCAGCCCTTTTTATGATGGCAAAGAAATGGATATCAAGGAGTTGCCTATCAACTGGAGAATGGCTGAAAAGTTGCTATACATGATTATAATGGAATAATATCACATTATAAGAAATGACAAGCAGGATGGTTTCAGAAAAACTTGGGAATTTTATAGGAACTGATGCAAAGTTGATTAGAATCAAGAAGACATTGCACACAGTCACAGAAATATTCTATCAACTGTGAATGACTTAGCTACTCTAGTCAAAACAATGACCTAAGATAATTCTAAAGGAGCCAGGAATTAAAAATGCCTCTAGTCACAAATGGGTAACCCCCAAAATGACCCAGAAGTGGATATAGACAAAAGAGTTGCAAATCGTTACTCATCCTGTGTCTAGTGCTTTCAAAGGAGTGTCCTTTAATCTCTGTGATCAGTTGCCACCTTCCCTTACTGTCTCTGGTGTAAAAATTCCAAAAGCTGTTGCTATTTTTGTCACCACTGCCTAGTACAACCACAGGTATTTCATTCAAATAGGCTCTGTGTCACCTTCCTTTCCCTGTCACACGTCCCTCTTTGCAACTTTCTGTGTTTTCTTGGGCTACAGAAATGTCTCACTCCGATCATTTATTGATTCTACCACTCCAGAATTTCATTTGAGCTGTGATTTTAAAGTTGTTTGGAGTGAAATGTTTGGAAAATTTGCTGAGTGTTTTCTCAATTCTGCCATCTTGAGTATACCCCTGAAATTCCAAATATTATTTTATTATATATTTTTTTTACTTTGTAATTGTTTTCATTTAAGAATTCTGGATAATTATCTTGTCTTCACTTTCTTTTTTAAAATTTTATTTAAATTTTAACATTCATTTTCACAAAATTTTGGGTTCCAAATTCTCTCCCCATTCCCTCCCCCCACCCCAAAACGCTAAGCATTCTAATTGTCCCTATCACTGACCTGACCTCTCTTCTAACATCCCTCCCTAGCCTTGTACCCATCTTCTCTTTTGTCCTGTAGGGCAAGATAATTTTCTATACCTCATTACCTGTACTTCTTATTTCCTAGTAGTAAGAACAATACTCAACAGTGGTTTCTAAAACGTTGACTTCCAACTTCTTTTCATCCCTCCCTCCCCACCCATTCCCTTTGGGAAGGCAAGCAATTCAATGTGGGCCATATCTGTGTAGTTTTGCAAATGACTTCCAAAATAGTAGTTTTGTGTAAGACTAACTATATTTCCCTCCATCCTATCCTGCCCCCCATTGCTTCGATTCTGTATTTTGATCCTATCCTCCCTGAGTGTTCACTTCAAATTTCTCCCGCCTACCATTGCCCTCCCTTCCATCACCCCCCCACCCTGTTTATCCCCCTCTCCTCGACTTTTCTGTATTGTAAGATAGGTTTTCATACCAAAATGAGTGTTCATTTTATTCCTTCCTTTACTCGAATGTGATGAGAGTAAACTTCTTGTTTTTCTCTCACCTCCTCTCCTTTTCCCTCTACTGAAAAGTTTTTGCTTGCCTCTTTTATGAGAGATAATTTGCCCCATTCCATTTCTTCCCCCAATATTTTTCTCTCTCACCACTTAACTTAATTTTTTTTAAGATATGATCCCATCCTATTCAATCCACTTTGTACTCTGTGTGTGTGTGCACATGTGTATAATCTCACCAACTACCCAGATAATGAAAAGTTTCAAGAGTTTACAAATATTGTCTTTTCCTGTAGAAATGTAAACATTCAACTTTAGCAAGTCCCTTATGACTTCTTTTTGCTGTTTTCCTTTTCATGCTTCTCTTTATTCTTGTGTTTGAAAGTCAAATTATCTTTTTAGCTTTTCATCAAGAATGCTTGAAAATCTTCTATTTCATTGAAAGGCCACTTTTCTCCCTTAAGTAGTATACTAAGTTTTGCTGGGTAGGTGATTCTTGGTTTTAGTCCTAGTTCCTTTGACTTCTGGAATAACATATTCCACACCCTTTGATCTATTAATTTAGAAGCTGCTAGATCTTGTGTTATCTTGATTGTAATTTCACAGTACTTTAATTGCTTCTTTCTAGCTGCTTGCAATATTTTCTCCTTGACCTGGGAACTCTAAAATTTGGCCACAATGTTCCTAGGAGTTTCTCTTTTTCGATCTCTTTCAGCAGGTGATTGGTGGATTCTTTCAATATTTACTTTGCCCTCTGGTTCTAGAATATCAGGGAGGTTTTCCTTGATAATTTCATGAAGGGTGATGTCGAGGCTCTTTTTTGATCATGGCTTTCAGGTAGTCCCATAATTTTTAAATTGTCTCTCCTGGATCTATTTTCCAGGTCCGTTGTTTTTCCAATGAGATATTTCACATTATCTTCCATTTTTTCATTCATTGGTTTTGTTTTACGATATCTTGGTTTGTCCTAAAGTCATTAGCCTCCATCTGTTCCATTCTAATTTTGAGAGAACTATTTTCTTCAGTGAGCTTTTGGACCTCCTTTTCCATTTGGCTAATTCCGCTTTTGAAAGCATTCTTCTCCTCATTGGCTTTTTGAACCTCTTTTGCCAATTGATTTAGCCTAGTTTCCAAGGTGTTATTTTCTTTACATTTTTTTGGGTCTCCTTTAGTTAGGTGCTGACCCACTTTTCATGCTTTTCTTGTATCTCTCTCATTTCTCTTCCCAATTTTTCCTCCACCTC